>OX421845.1:15577432-16177432 GCA_949127995.1 Suillia variegata | reverse complement strand
GAAAATTCTTAAGCCGAATTCTTTTCACTTTCTGATGCGTTTTGACGTTTTTATTAGTTTATTGTACGCGTGTATCCTTGCTGTGTGATTCTATGCCTAAAGATTAAGTATATCACACCTTTGCGCATTACATCGCAAAAGAAGTCCTTTCCAGCAATTGCTCAGTTTTTTGCACGGCTCTTGCATACTTCAAGTAATCGGCATTATGGGCACGATGAAAAGCGCCCGGAACGACCTCTTAAATTGGATTAGAACTTTCGTTTTTTTTTCTGCAATAATCTCGGCAACAATTCGATGTGTCCTTTCTTACTACTACTGTTAGATGTATTGTTCTGCCTTGTTGCGATGAGAGTGAAATGATTTTTGTAAAATTGGATAAATTGTTCTTTTTTTTTTTTGTAGTCCAGTTATGGATTTTGAGGCGTGAAATCCTGTAACGGCAACATAACGTGTTTAAGCAAAGTCAAAAGCGTGGTCTGTTATGAATTTGAACAGATTTTGAACCGTGCAAAATTTCGTTTTTACCTTCTGTAAGAAAATTTAAAACGGAAGTTAATGTGGAATGCTGAGCGCCACAAATCACAGAAATCGTATTAGGCTGCTGACAGCTTGACTATCATATTTTAGAAGCTTACGAGTATGACAAAAATAACAATAGCCGAGCAAAATAAAAAATGAAATGAGGTAAACTCGTATATATGTAGGGAAGTTTTTAAGATAATAAAATATTTAATACATATTCCTAACCAAAATCGATCAAAACATTTTTAATGTCATTTGTCTGTTCGTTTTAAAATAATCATTTCTGTGGTACAATAAGTGATATAAATAAAATTATTTCTAAGGAGCTTTGAGCTTAAAAAAATTTAAAATAATTATCGAGATTTCAGCTTTTTATTTATTAGATAAATGTTTTTATCTCTACTACCAAATATTATTAAAACTAAAAAAAAAGTGTGTGACCTTTATTCTTCGCAGGCATTTTAAACAACTCATTTAAGCAAGAACAAGGAAGAAACTTAAATTTATTTTTGTTTTAAATAAAAATTTAAATTTGATGAAGCAATGAATTTATCATTGATTTATTTACATTACAAAAGGCGCCTGAAATATATTGAAAAAATTATTGCTACAGAATTAAACAAATTATAATTTTTTTCTTTTAATTTTATCAGCTATTATGAAACTTTTACTTAAAATGTATGTGAGTAACTAAAGTTTGTAAATCAATGAAACAATTTTCAGCACATACCAAAGATTATCTTTATCAAACCAATTAAAAGTACACTATCAAACATGTTCATCGTCATATTACAAATTCACCAAAAACAATAGTGCACTCTGCCACCAATACCAAGAGATATTTAAGCCATTTTCCACCCATTGTGTGGCATTTGCTGGGAGTGTGACACCAGTTGCCAAAAATTTGCTTGCGGCACTGAACGAATTCCTTTGTCTTATGCTTTTGACTTTAAAAGTCAAACTACTTATGTCACTCCCAACGGAATACGGCATGCCGCATGCAACAAGACTGCAGCAGCAGCATCACCAGCAACATCGGCGTAGACACAAACGAATACATGCAAAAATAGACGCCTAACCCATTTGCATCCACACTCTAACAAAACGCTACATTCTACAATTTTCCGATATAACATGGTGAGAAAACATTTTGTGTTATCTTACACTCTCTTAAAAGGTGTTAACTGAACATTGTATGTCGAATCACAAGCAAAGTTTTCCATTTCGGGAAGCTTTTTCAAACTACTTCTGTTCTCTACGGCAATCCGCAATGCTAACCCCAAACCAACAACATCCATACATGCAACAAGGATACTGCCAGCATACCCTGCCACGGCGATGCGAGTTTATGCATGGGTGAAATTTGCCGAGAAAAGGACTTTACTTTTGCAGTTCATTGTCCGAGCCGTGCATTAGACAATGTGTTGTAGCAACATGCTTTAGTTGCCCGTACACGATGCTAGAGAAAATGCTTTTCAAACTTTACACATAAAAACCGAAAGATCCTTTTGTGTTTGGTAAAAGTTCAAATTCAAATTATTTTATATATCCGAAACTTGATAATTTTGAAAATCGTTCCGACCGCATCGTTTTTTTGGTTTTTCTTATTTGTTATTTCACTTATTCACTTTCTCGCATCATTGCCAATGTTGCTGAAGCAGAATATGTTAAAAAGGGTTTTTGCATTATTATTAAAATTAAGTTTAGCTAAGTCTTGTCCGCACAGTAGCTCTGATGGATTTATATGTTTTCATTTATTTTCACCCATTACAGTTCATCATTCAACCATTATTTGGTACTTGCCACCATGGAGTATATGTGGCGTTCTTACCTTGTTGTAAATGGAGTTCTTCGCATTGAAAAGTTGCCGCTACAACCACACAACAACCACACTTTGGCATCCCGGAGGCATGTACATACTCGTATACTAGTACATGCTGGCCACTGCGCGGGCGTAGTCGGAGGCGGAGGCTGTGTACAACATTTTGCAACATGCCTTTTACAAGCATTCAGTCAGTTTGCTTTTGAATTTGAGGTTATGTTTTCAATGTTCTGCATGTTTCACTGAAGGTTAAATGTTTACTTTTTCTATCGAAATTTCGGATGCCTCCAAACCGGTGCCAGCTTCCTACTCCTATCTATCGTACTCGTATCTATAGAGTTTGGGTTCATTTTATTCGCATTATTTTTGGCAACACGACCATGTCAGTTAGTTTGTTCATTTGATGTTGATGTTATTGTTTTTGCTATTTTTGTTGTTGTTGTTGTTGCTGTTGCTGTTGCCGTTGTTATTGTGCGCCTCATTTGAATTTTGCGTTGAAGGTCCCTTCGGCATGGCACAAGGTTTTCATGTTACCAGCTTTTTTGCATTTTTATTGTGGTTGCCGAATTGTGTTAAAGTTATGAACTGGCTGGCTTGTGTTGTTGTGTTGTCTGTTTAGCTTGTTAATGGAAATAAAACCTGATCTGAAATACTGTTTGATTCTGTATTAGTTAGTGTGGAAGTGTGTTATTTACAGTTTTTTATTTTATTTTTCGCTTGTTATTAATTTATCTTTTTCAGTTAAATTTAAACATAGCAATTACGAGCGATAACTGCAGTAATGCAATAATGCTGCTGCAGTTAATCAGTTAATAATCTGCAGTTAGTTAGTATTGCCCATTTACTAGTTCTAGACTAGTAAAAACTATTTCTGCACCTGTACAAATAACTTTCTTCTATTAGCTTATGTTTATACTCTATTATTCTGCAATATTGGTTTTGTGCTGAATTTTGCACCTTAGAAAATTCGAAAATTCTAATCATGATTGCAAAATGAGTTGATCTACTAATGTCTGTTTCTAGTCACTAGAATAATAATCTTTTTTATATTAACACTCTCTTCCTTTATTCCTTAATTATGATGTTTCTAATATTTATTTGTTCCTGAAGTATTATTTTGTCTACGCATTACTTAACCCATTCTCTATTAGCATTTTCCACTCTTTCTCTGTCATTTCACTATATTTCTTGCATATCATATCAACGGAAAGGTTCTCGAATTTTTAAATTGATTTCTACTGACAACACTTTAACCATTTAATATAAAGAGAATTACAACTTTTACAAATCTATTTTAAAATTTTGTTTTCCTATAGTAGAGACAGAACTTTAGAGCAAAAAGTTGACTGAAAAAAAAAGATTAGAATAACTTTAAAAAGTTATTTTATGTGATTTTTTGAATATTCGAATAATTTGGACAATATTTTTACGTATCATACGCAATTTGTTTAATTCCTTACATAAGAAAATCAAATACTATTCAGATTGTTCAGTGTATCAAATAGTTTCATGGCATACTCAGCTCGCTCAATTTGCAAACAACATTTTCAGCATTGTTTGACGCATTCACCCAAGTGCGAGATATGCAAATTTCTGTTTACTTAACAATGGGGCGACATTTTAAGTAATTGGATCTCCATTTAGGACTGTTTATGATCAAGCCTCTAAAATCCCAGATACTCCGCATAACGACATGAACAGCACCACCAAATGTGCGTATGCGGCATGTCAAGCAGGCTGCTTCGGGAGAAGGCATCGAGTTATGTGGGACAGTAAGTGGGTAAGGAGTAAAGTGGGCGTTCCACTTCAATTCAATCACTCGGATTGGGATTGTGATGCCTTTTAGTTACTTGGCAAAAATTAGACGTTTTCTAACAAGCCGACCGTCCGTCCATCCGTCCATCCGCTTTGCCGGCTGTTGACGAGGAAAAGAGGACAATTTCATTTGTCATTCAGAGCTTAAAAGGGATTTTGAAATTTGGAATTTGGTTTTCTTTATGGATGTTTCTCATTACATTTTCATTATTTATACGAATGTTTAACATAGTTTCACTTAAGTTCTCGACGGAGAACGATATTTTATGGCAAGCATGTGGTGGTGATGTTGTGTTGGTGGCGAAAAGGACATCCAGGCGTCGTTGTTGTCACTGCTGTTGTCCTATTGTAGTTGGTGGTGTAATATTACAAGATTTTAATAGTGTACAGTGGCGCATTTGTATGAATGTGCGTGTGTGAATGTGTTCGAATGAGGCAGTTTTTTTTTCTTCTCTTCTTAATGGTACACTTGTTTGTTGTCCGCTTGTCGTTCTAGTGGTGATGTTAATGGGTTTCGCCAATTAGGATTAAGGATATGCGAGTATAATAAAATTCTATTATATTAAAAAGTTTTTACTTTTAGGTTGTCGTGTGGTTTTATTGGTGTTATAAATTGTAAACATTGATTGAGCATACATAGACGTATTCTCAAGTATTAAATACATTTGATTTAGTTATAATAACTTGCGAAAAAAAGACAATATTGCAATTATGTGTGTGTAGTATTTTGATAATTTAAGTGCAAAAAGGTCAGAATCTAAATTTTGCCACACTACGTGTTAAGACATATCCCGTTTTTTATACCAAGTGCCAAGTGCAAGTGCACTTACCGAAGGGTATTTTGAGTTTGTTCTTCCATTTGTAACTCTCATGTAAATGATGAGCGTCGGATTCTGAGTAGATTTATTGATGTCCGTTCGTCTGTCTGTCCCAGTGATAACAGCCGTAGTTTAAGAGCTATCGAGCTGAAATTTGGTTTGTGAGCTACTATTCTCCAAGCGAAGGCTGAGTTCTAAAAAAGGCAAAATAACTACCCCCACCCATACAAACCATCTCTTTCGAATATAAAAAAATTAAATAAAAAAATTCCATTACAGATATCAAGTTCAAACTCTGTACTTAATAGTAAAGTAGTAACACAAAAAATGGGCATGATCGGATAAGAACCACGCAATACAAATTTTCCTTTTTTTGCAGATACAAAATTATTACAAATATTTACAGTGTAAATAATCGGTCCAAATTCCGTGTCTAACATTTCGGTAGGATTACAAAACTACTAACCAAAAAGGGGCGTGATCCGATAAGAGCTTCGCCCACTTATAATAGACTTGTGGCACTTATCTGCTGAAAGAATAACATTTCTTAGTGTCACTGAAATGGCGGATGGTATATAAGCTTCGGCGTAGCCGAAGATAATTCTCTTACTGGTTTTTTATTAATTCTTAACAATTTAAAATTTTTTGAAGATATGGTTGAGTGCTATAAATATGTTTTATTGCAAACAATGCATCGCCTTTTAAAATTCAAGCGTTTCATACTTTTAATGGATTATATTTTTTCTTCCAAAACATTATTTTTATATAAGTAAAATTTAAGAACAACACAAACAAAACTTTGCTTAAAAAAATATAACCGAATTAATTACCAGGTTCTCAGACTTTTTTAAGTTCGCAGACTCGACGTGAAGACAATAAACGCTTTTGTTGAACCAATAATCCGCTGTGAGTACACCTAACCCACGCTTCAAATAATCTCCAAGGTACACGCATAACAACCGTCAGTGTCGTTGGGAAAGTATCTTGCATCAAATTTCAACAATGTTACATACCAGCCTAATGAAACGCTTTAAAAACGCAATTCAATTTGTGATACAAATCCAAAAAGAAATATATCTTCTAAGCGTATTCGTTTCTTCTACACTCAGAAAAAAAATCTAAATTTTAAATAACACGTTTCAAATGATATTTTTTTGTAACACGAGTATCACTTTTAAAAATTGATTTAACACAAAGTTAGATTCAATAGTTACAACTGTTAATTGTACCGTTAACATAATGTTATTCGTAATCTTAAAAAAAAAGTTATTAAATTTATACTGAGTCATGCCACGGCATGGCACAAGAGCTAGTGTATTGACCTTGGACTCGGAACGGCTCTCAGTTAGCATTTGGTAAATCTTCTGGTAACAATAATTTACCATTAAAATTATGATTCACAACACAGATTTTTAACATGATTATTTTATGTTAATCTAAAAATAACTCGAGTACATTTTACCAATATTTTTAAGTAAATTATAAATAGCTAATAGTGTTAAAATAACTCTTTATGTTTTCAAATAGCACGCCAGAACGTTTTGAAAATGTTTAACCATAGCATCATTTTAAAATTTGCTTAATATCACGTGCTCTTTTTTCTGGGTGTACTCGCACTCTCATGTGACGAAGTGCAATGGTAAGTCGCAATGCCAACAGTAGCTAAAGATTTTGATTGTTAATGCTTGCGGGCTGTGAGAGTGCCTTCCCATTTGTATCACTTTATTGTTTCGTTCGTTGTTCATCAGTTAAAACTGATCTTAACTTTACGGCCACATGGCTCAAATGTTAATCTCATTCAGGCAGCATACACACATTGTAGATGAGGCAACATGTCAAGAAATGGGTTTCAAATACATATTTATATCCTACGCCGCGTGCACCGAAGGGTATATTCTGTTTATTTATATTTGTAACGAACCATATGAAGGCGTCGAATTCTGAGTCCATCCATCTGTCTGGGAGAGTGTCATTGCGATTAGACCAGTAGTTTAAGAAATATCAACCTGAATTTCGAAATGTGAACTTATCCAAGCGGAGCTTATGTTTTATAATGAGAAAGATCAGAACAAAGCTACTCGTTCTATTTTATTTTGGCGTCTTTTAAATAGCGAAGGGTATTTAAGTTTCGGCATAGCCAAAGATATTTCTCATACTAGTTTAATATAATTACGCGAGAGTGTTTTCGGCGAAAATTTGGAGACACTTTTGATCATCAAACGCTTTTATCTTGATTTGGAAATGATCATTCTGGACATTTTTTCATTAGGCATAAAGCAGGTACCCGAATGATATCATTTCATAGATATTTGTTGCTAATGTGTTTTGAATTGGTTCAAATTCAGTTAAGACTTGTAGTAAATTTTATTATAAGGCTGGTCTTCTTAAATTCCTTTGGCAAATGGTTGGATTACTTTTGATCTGATAAAATGTTGTTTGCGTGCACAGGATTAAAGTTAATGGACAAAACATGTTCCAAGCGATACTTTTTTTTAGCAAAGCACTTTTAATGATACTTAACAGACAAAATGACAGGATTTGTTCTGATGAGGCTTCACATGGTTACTCAAAGTCCTTTTTATGGCATAGTTACTCAAGGTCCTCATGCAAAACGTTATATACATTAATTTCTAGTCACACTGTAACTGTTGTTTGCTAATAGTTTATAACAAGACTTTTGTTTGTTAGTGACGATGATTATTTTAATCGGTTTTGGTATATCAACTTGATATTGTTTGTGTTGTGTTGCTTTTGGAGTGCCTGTGTGACATATAGGATTTTGTTTGAAAGAAGGAAAATACATGTCGGTACTAATACCTATTACGCCCTGAGTATACTAAATAATACCGCGATTGATAGTAGAAGATGCAATATTTTGTCTTGAGAGCCTCAATTTAAAAAAAAAACATTGTGATACCAAAAAAGAATAGTACATTAATGGGAAAACTGAAATCAAGCTATAATTGATATTGGTTTTTTTTTTAAACTTATGTTCAACATATATAAATGGATACCAATGGCATCATATCCGAAAGGATTTTTTTAAAATTTTGGCATTGCGGAATTCGCAATTGACAATCCGGAGATCTCCAGTTTCTTTAGAGATGAACTTTGAAATCATGAGCCGCTGTTATGATTGTGAATTTGTTCAAAAACTGCTTAGTGTCAGCAAAACGCGTTATTTATTTTTGAGACTCTTGCCAGAACTGAACCTTCGGGATTATATATTTTTTTTTTTTTTTTTGAGCAATGTATAATGTAGAACACAAGCGTTCAAGCACAATCCCTGTTATCATAAATTAAGGCAGATGTTTAAATCTCAATGCAAATTTACAAGAAGCCGCTGCACCAAATTCCCAAGCCTGCATAACAAGAACACAATTTCCAGTTAAACAAACTGCGGGGGATGACATTTCTTCCCACATATTCCTCCAAATCTTCTGGTGATCTTGGTTAAATAAAAAGAAAAAAACTAGCACAAGTCGTCCAAATCAGAGTGTACAATCTGCGATTGCTGAATCGATTCCCGCTTGTTTTGCTTACTAGCAGAATACAATTGCAACAACAATAACTACAAAAATATGATTCGTGTAAACATACATGATAATTTTTTGATTGTGAATTCGCAGAATATGTTCGCGAACATCATAAACAGCGGAAACGACATGATTACGAACATACGAATGAATTCACGTTGCGCATGCGCCGCCGCCGCGACTTCGTCCATGTCCGGTGCTGGTTATGTGCTGCGTCGCCTCGCGTCGCATAGCGCTCCTTGTGAGTTGGTCTGTTCATCTGTTGTGTTCTAATCGAACGATCGGAAATCGCTGTTGGGTTTGCGCAGTTGCGATGCGTTGTTCAACTTATGTATTGTATGTATGTGTTGAATGAACTGCACAACAAACAACAGCATCAAAAACCACAACAACAACAGGAACATCCACAACGGCAACTGCCCGAGTCATAGACTATCAGAAGATCGCGCAACATGCTGGTATGTATCGACAACAACTCCTAGCGGAACAACAAAGCTTTTGAAAATACTCAGACCCCCCGGAGTCGTGTTCTGGTAGAATTCGTTTTGTTTTCGGTCGATATGCATAAAACAACAAGTATTCGCACAATTCACAAATGATACAAACATAAAAATTTGTGTTCCTACAAGAAAGTTTATGACAAACTGCAAAAATATGCAAAATTTTCACTATAGCAAAAGTCTCGGTACATTTAGTTCATGATTAAATTGATATAAATTAAAAATATACACGTGCTACCACTTTCTTTTTGTAAATGCCGATAACTTCAACATAATTTAACTTGACTTCGTATATGTCAGTTATATATCGAGTTATCGAGCATATTCAAAACTATTCACATAAGAAAAAGAAGAGTTAGCAAAACTGGAGTATATACTTCCAATTTGAAATATCTGCCTGACTTGATTCTGGACATTGCTATATTAAGCTATATTAAAAATAAAACAATTTTAATATCTAATTTTGTTTAAGTTTAAGCAATTTTTACATGATTACTAAGTCATGGTAACTTCACCTTTTCGAAGTTTTCTTTATTGATCCTGTAATATCGATGTGTTCACTTTGCCTCCCTTAATTCATTGATACGAGTACCAAAACAAAGACAAATTTAACATTTGCATGACACCAGCGACTGCGACATCCCGCCATGAACCTTATACCCATGAACAACTTGTAGACGCTGTACTTGCTGCATAATCTGTCGAACAACTGTCTGTCGGTGTCCTGTTTGTCCGCGCCATCGCTTCGAGTTAAGTCAGCTCGGTTTGATCATGATCTCGATTTTTTTGTTTCTGTTTTTATTTTTGTGCTATTTTGTCATAATTTTTATGTTATCCACGGACGATGTCTTTTTCGTTGGATGACATTATTTTCTGTCATAAATAATTGAACAAATGAAAGAGCCAGCTACGAATTGCTTTTGGCTTTGCGTTATAGCCTTTTTACCTGCGCCAATGTACCACTGTAAGGGTTAAGGGAAACAAGGTTCAAAAAGAGACGGTACTGCGTGCCGGTCTGCTATCCTGCTAACCTGCCGTCCTGCCTTCCTGCCTACCTGCCTGCCAGCCAGCCAGCCTGTGTGTGGGGTCAGCTATGTAAAAATTGTTTGTTCATATTTTATTATTGTTTGTATTTATCGTTTGTCGTATCGCATCTCAATATTATTGCCTTGGACTCAGTTGGCGGTTTGACATTTTGCATTGTTTTCTTTTTTTTTTGCACTGCTGTTAAGTTTCTTCATGATTCGTACTTATTTCGGAAATTTATGATGTTTTATGATTTGAGTTATTAGCGTCGGCATCACATCATGATCTAAAGCTTCGTGTTCACAAGTCATGTTGTTTGTCTCATATTTTTTGTTTTGCGTACAAGCTAAATTTAGTTGTGAGTTCCTGATTTTATGAATTGGAGACAATTCTTTTACAATACAAAATACGATATGTGTGTGTATATTTTACAAATTATACGAAGCAGTGCCAACAGTTTGGACCACCATGTCAGATTATTCAGAGACCACCAAAAACAGTTTCAATATTTAATTACCACAAGAATTATTGCAAACTCACTTATTGTTACAACAGCAACAGTTCTGGTTTCAATTGAAAACATGTAATAAATATGATTTTTCATTTCAAAAGGGACTCCCTAGTGAAAACACTTGACATGTTTTTGTAGGCGATGTCCTTTAACTTGTGTAAACATTGAATCATAATGAATCGAATTTCTCGGCTTTCACTATTTCTGACACAATGCAAACACATTTTCCAACAATCATTGAAAAGTGGCTTTTATTCTCAAAATATTCTCTCCCGTCATCAAATGACGGAAAACGCACGCACGCTCGCACGCTTGCGTACATCATTGTTGAAATGCGAGTGCAACCATACAAAAATACATACATATATCGAAAAGTGTACAATAACAAAGAAAGAAAATTTCTTTTTTTCTAAGTGCATGTTGCACTTTATCGCCTTCGAATGCGATGTCTCAAGATTAATACTTTAGGGATGCATTGTGACACATGCGTCCAAACAACATTTGCCAGATGAATTACAAATACTTCCAAATATCTCTTTTTTAGCGTCATGTTGGAACTGAGCCTGTGACCCGAGTCCAATATTACTTTCTCCTAGACTTACATTGAAAATTACAAACACATA
The DNA here is from genome assembly GCA_949127995.1 of Suillia variegata. NCBI lineage: Eukaryota > Metazoa > Arthropoda > Insecta > Diptera > Heleomyzidae > Suillia > Suillia variegata. Next base: position 16,166,259 of record OX421845.1, on the reverse strand, counting down.
AATTCAGCCTATTGAAAGATTTGGAAAATTGTTTTATTATTGTTCCTTTTTTTTCTATATTTACAACTAATTTCATTGAGTTTTAATTTTTGGTCGTCATTGCGTGTTCTTTAGACTTTATGGCAGTTGGTGGTCCTACTGTTTTATTTTGATAACTAATGACAAGAAAATGACTTCGAAATTTAGGTTTGTGTGTTAACAACATTGTTAACAATAAATTCTGGTAATAATTCAAAACATTTTATAATAGATATGTACATATGTACATACCTGATTGTCAAATTAGTTATGTAGATTCTACTACTCCACATATTGGTAATGACATTAAAGACATTTAAAAAACATTTTCAATTAGATCAAGGAAATATAAAATTGTTACATTAAAGTTTTTGACTTTTACATCAAATTTTATAATAAGTTTAATTAAACAAATGTTGTAATACTTCACATCAAATATACTGAAGTTATAGCCAGTATATTCTTTTGTTGGTTATTTTAACTTTAACATAATACTATTACACAACTTTTTTTTAGCTCGTATGTGACGTCAACAATTACTGTTAGCCAAATATATTCGGGTTGTTTCGTTTATTCAATTGAATTATCTTGCTGCAATGTTTTGACCCACTACGGACATGAACATCGGTTATAAATGATGATCACATCAATAACATTTTGAGCACCCAGTCTGCTTAACTGTCCGTTCGCTTGCCAATGATATCTTGCACAGCGTATAGTCGCCGGTCTGCGTCATACCTTAAGATGGCTCAACTGATAAAACTTCCGGTCATAAGACCGTTTGATTTCGTTGTTGCTGCTTCATGGGCAAATGTCCTTTTTCATTCATGTTAAACCTGAGCGAGTGACCCTCTGAATGTCTGTTCTCTTTATTGGACAGAATATTTGTGCGTGAAACTTTGCGCAGGCAACGTTCCTAACCACCCGTGGAGTATTTTATATTCATTTCAATCTTATGTTGTTTTCTCGAGGATAGTTATCATACACCACAAAGTGGTGAATATTTTGTCTGGTCAAATGTTTGTAACGTCGAGAAATTGTCGAGATAGATATATACCATATGTATATATTCTTAATCAGAATCAAAAACTGAATCATGTCCGTATGTCTTTCCATTTTTTGTTAACACGATATCGAGAGAACCGTTAGAGATTGAGCTTGAGCTGAAATTCAGTAAACTGGTTACTTTTATGCCCTAGACGAACTGATTTTGGAAGCAATCCGCCCATGACCATACCCACTATTATAAAAATACAGATTTCTTGTTAACACGATACCTTGAGAACCATTTGAGATATTGGGTTGAAACTTTGTAGAAAATTATCTGTTATGCATGGGAGCATTTGATTAAATTTTGGAAATATTTTTTATTATAAAATCAAATAAAGCCCTTAAAACTATAATTGGTTCTTTTGGTACACAAATGATCGAAAATGATTTTATTAATCTTATTATGATCCATCCTAATATGCTTTCGATATTTAACAATGTGGTGCATTTGTTATTGTCTGTAGGACCGACTTTAATTTCTTACTTGTTCTATATTTGAAACGCACTTATTTATGATGTTTCTGGTAAGTAATGTAATGTAATGTTCACCGTTATCAAATGTGTGATCTGAGTCGTTCTTTTATTTGAAACTTAAAATTACTGAACTAGGAACTCAAAAATAGATTTTGTCAAATTTGAAATCTACCTATTAACCACTAAATTTATATTTTATGTTCTTAAAACACATGCTTATAGTACCCGGCGTAGCGTGAGATTTGTTTTTTAAAGAAATTTGTTTAAATAAACGAATATTTTATAAATAGGTAGAATATTTTGTTCGAAAATAGATAGATACATACATATATAGAGAAATAAACATAAATTTATATACACATAGATTATATTTATTACATTAAAATTGTATTTTACTTCAGTTAATATACAAATTTGTACATTTAAACTAGAAGCAAATATGAATACTTCATTGGGTAAAAAGAAGTTATCAAACGCGTTAGAGCCCACAACAAAAGCGAAGTCATTAGTTAGTGTCAAGACAGGATATAAATATGCAGCGCGACGCCCGTGCAACACAATTGGTTTTTGTGTAAAAAGACGCACGCGCATTAAGCCAAGCCAAGACAGCACAGCACAGCAACTTTGAACTGATGATACCACCCGCAGTCAACCAGACTCATTGACGCACTCACGTACTGACGTCAACGTACACACACAAAAACACGATTTGTTCGTGTAGCTTTGTGTCAAATGAGCTTAAGGACACCCCCGAATACGTCTGCTTAAAATCTCTCAAACCAAAATTGAACATACTTGGGGCTTTTAAAAGGAGTCCTTTACAGTTTACAATGAAAATTTCTATTGTAAGCAAACGAGTCTGTATAAAATGCTGGTGATTGTGCACTCCGTGTATGTTTAAATATTTCGCATTTGTCTTGAGGTGTGCTTGCGCGCGGTTTGCTAACAATGTCAAAGATTTATGCCCAGATTAGAAAAATTTATTGGCTTCTTTTTATTTATTATTTTTTTTTATTTCGTTAATACAAAATTAATTTCTTTTAAATTTAACATTCGTACCGCGATTCTTAGTTTAAAATTTTTACCCCCACCACCAACATCAACTACTACTACCACCCCATCATCATCATCAAGTCAACTAAGTGTGATAAGATAACGAGCTGGAAAATTGAAATGAACAACCTCATCTCTATTATCGAAAACACCAACAGCCAAGCAAGTTCATCAGGATCGGGGTGGAAATTAGCTTAAATATGATAATTTCATAAAAGGGCGCGCAACACGCAGCGGAGCGCAGCGCAAGGGTGTAATGCACAAAAGTAGAGCGAGTGTTTTTGTGTCGGGGGGAAAACAGTTAACAATCTAAACAGCATCATTACTTTTTCAACAATATTCATGTATCATATAAAGCCATAAAATCTGACAAACATCTCGGTGGGAAAGTAGACGGGCACACTGACATATTAACTTTTATACGGTATCAATTTAACACTGTGTGTGTGTATTTATAGGATACACACAAAGGGAAGTTATTAAAAGGCAAAGAAATGCAAACGGATGCTTATTCAATTTTACTTAACAATATCAGTGTAACTGTATCAATGTTTAGTTGATAGAAGGGTTGAAGCAAATCTTCATTCCACACAAAAAATAAATAAACAAACAAAGATCTCACGCAGGAAGATACGGAACAGAACCCACGATACAATCTTAATAGAATCGCATTTATGTAGAATGAAAACGAAATCTATAGCGGATAAGAGGAATGCTTATTTAAAAATGTATCTGCTGGACAAAAGGGTCAGAAATCAAGCTAATGTAGCTTATTAAATATTAAAGAGAGGTCGACACTTGGACATTTTTCTTATGCTGTTCGAAATTCTTTCGAACAATAACTTTTTCCTTATTTGACATAGATAGAAATGCTCGCACTTACTGACTTCCTGTGTATGTATACATACTCTTACAAGTACACAAAATACTCACAAGGAACAAACTACCAACTACCAACATGTTCTAATTCGAAAAAAACTTAAGGGTTTATACATTTTTAATATGCTGTAGTCACCGATGGCAGTGACATCTATTGGTTTATGCAGAAACTTTTACCACACTTTTCTAATAAGATTGACAATTTGAGCGTAAATAGTGAAGAAATCCGCAAATAAATAATTCACTTAGATTCCAAACGGAAAATTGTGGTCTGTGTTAGTTGAGAAATTTGTTTTCTTCGAAGGAAAACTGTACAAGTATTTAAAATGTCGACGGATTTTGTTGTTTGTTATACAACAAAATCGATAAGCAAAGAAGCATGTACTACTCGTATGTATGAGTAAACGCACTATTTTCAAGACACCATCAGCAGACGTGGAAGCGCTTGCATTTGCGTTTGCATCTAATGCAGTTAGGATTGCAGAACAAATTTCCATGCAGACAATGTACTCGTAAGTTTGTGTTGGCCAAATACTCTATTGCATCCGTCGGTTTGTCTGATTAAACAAAAGATTAAAAATGTTCACAGCAAATATTTTGTACTCGACTTCCAGCTGCGTTGATCTTCGGCGCTGAGCAGAAGCACATCCAATCGGCCGGCATAGAGTCGCGCAAGTCTAATGTCAAAAGTAGCGTTGAATTTGTGATGCAAAATTGCAATACCAACAACATTCGCGGTAACACGAAAACATTTTGAACTGCATTTGCAACGTGGCGCGGAGCAAGTTATGCACAGATCGATCGCTGTTGCGATTCCGGGTACATATCTTCGCTTGTAAACCATGTGCTGGCCCAGTGGGAGATCAACCTGACTGAGAGATAACATCGCAATGTGGTACTCAATAAGATCGTAACAGAATAAACTGAAAAAACACATAACAAAAAAACCATCAGACCCATTTATATAAAGTTTAATAGAAGAATTATTTTTAATATCTATATTTAAAGTTGAAATCAGAAAACAAATAAAAATAAGTTTTAATCAAATATAGTTATGCATTGCGTAAAAAAGTTAATAATTCAATAATTAAAATTCTATTGTCTGTATATCAAAATTCTGCATTTATTATTCCCCACAATTCGGTAATAAAAAACCAGTTAGAGAATTATCTTAGTCTATGCCGAAGCTCCGCCAATGTGCTTTTTGCATCACATACACATGTGTTATAAGTCTCTAATATAAGTGGGCATTGATCTTATCGGATCACGCCCATTTTTTGTGAGTAGTTACGTGTTGAAATAATAAAAGATAAATGTATACTGTAACTACTTGTTTTAATTTGTTTTTCTTATAAAAAGGGGAAGAGTTTGTATGGGAGAGGGAAATAATTTTGGTTCGATCTTGCTCATCTTAGAACTTAACTCACTTAACTTAGCTCCTATACTAGATATATCCTAGACTACGGCTGTAATCGCAGCGACAGACAGGTACGATCAGATGGACAGACAGATTCGACGTTTACACTTATTATATATGTATATTTACATACATACCAAGCCTCCTTATGGGCGTTACAAATGGAAGAACAAACTCAATTCCGAAGGTTATAATTATGTTAAAAAAATTATGCTAGAAAACATATTAAAAATGAAAAAAAAAATCACGGATTTTTGTCGAACAGAATTACATTATGGCTGATATAATCAGCGATTATTTTGTATTTTTATTTTTTTTTAAAGGGACCGAACAGATATTTTTAATTTGTTAACAAAAAAGAAGAGATGAAGAAATTATGGTACAATCGACACAAGAAGTGATTCTTATATGTATGTGAAATGGCTTTGCTGTTAAAACAAATTTTGTTACTGGTTAAACAAATTTTATTACTGAAAAAATTAAAAACCAAAACATAAGTTAAAACTTATAATTCAAAAAAAAATTTTATTAACCGTTATAGTCCCTGATTTTTTCAATACCGAGTACCCGGATTACCATGATTTCGAAAACATTTTTTGTTTGGAATTTTAAGATATTGCATAAAGTTTAAATCCAATTTAATCAAGTTGTCTTTTAATTCTAAAATGTTTAGCAGAACTCAACTTGTGAAAGCATCCTGTGAAACATGTTATACTCTTCGCAACGAGCAAGTCATACCGAGTGTTAAATTCAGTTTGTTCTCCCATTTGTATTGACTATGACGAGGCGTGTTAGATAAAAATATAATGATCAGCGTCGAATTCTGAATCGATTTAAAAATGTCGGTCTGTCTGTATCCGCAATTACAGCCGTAACTTTAGACAATTTGGTATCTACGTTTCTATTTTCCAAACGTAGGTTAAGTTTTAATATGAGTAAAATCGGAACAAAACCACTCCCTCCACCCATACAAACTACCTCTTTTAATGTGAGCAAACAATCAGTTCGAATAGTTGCAGTCAGCGAAATTTAGTAGTAACACAAAACTACTGACAAAAAATTGGATTGAGCGGAGAAGAGCAACGAACACTTATAATATAGACTTGAGCTTTGGAATAATCCGAAATAATTCTCTAACTAGTTTTGATTATTTTTATTTTTTATATATTCAAGATTTGGATCCTGTTTTCTAGTAATATAAATATTACAAAAGGAATGCAAATTCTCTTACAGCATACGATTATCAGTAGGTACTAGTGTAATCAGTAATTTGTAATCTATTACAATATGACCAACCATATACAAATAATTTATGCCTCTAAGGTGCTTCATATTCTTATATTTTACAACAACAATTTCCTTTATTAATGTTGTTTTATTAAGCGAATGCCTAATATTAAAAACAAAATTATTATGAAGTGCAGCTCGTTTTTTGCCGACAAATTTCATTTATATTTTCGATGCTAAAGAAGTAAATATTTTTCTAACTCGCTATATTATATGTTACAGAATAACCAATCTTTTATAGCATATAGCTATTAGTTATTGTAAAGAAGGTTACTGTGCATATAACTAAAATTTGAAGGGTTTGTGGATTAGCTCCATTTTGATTACTTCTTTGTAAAAATGAAAAGATGAATTTATACATGCGAAATTCAAATCTTCGTATATATGTATATATAATATTTTCTTAAAGTACTCTATTAATTGTTGACTAAAACACTAAAAAATATTTGACATCATACTGGTAAATCTAAGATTTTAAAATGTAATGGTTAAAATAACTCGACTTGATTCTTCCAATTAAATTCGCACTACAATCTGAAATGTAAACATAGTAAAAGTGTCGACACTTTTACGACGCCATTAAACTTGTGAGTTATGGAACTGAAATAAACCAGCAAATAAAAGAATATTAAAATAAACAAAACCCTGCAAGGGAACGAACAAAGTCAACCTTCAACAACATCGTCACAAAACATCGAATATTACGACACGACTGCGACAACAATGTCGAAGACGACAATTTTATGCCTCACGCGCACAACTATTAAAAGCTCTCAACAAAGTGTTGCGCCAGTTGCGACAAATTCGGAAAAGTTCATAATAAAAGCAAAATTAATATTCGCGTAAGAATGCCAACCCAATTGACAACCAAGTATGTACGTATGTACTATGTCGCATCCTTTTGTACTCAAAAGACCCCCCAAATGTTGCACTGACTGACACCAACAATAACCAAATATTAATAAACTTAATAATTCTTGGGGAGCCGTCAATCAAAATTTCACAACTCCGCATTATAATAGAATCGAGCAACTATGTGGTAAAGGCCTAATGAAGTTCCATACGAAACATTATATCGAGGGGCGTATTTTCAATCGTTAAATCGGCAAAAGTCGTAAACAATTTAGTATCGAACATTTTATCGCCTTTCGAAACATAGCCAACAAATGCGTAAAGTAAGTATTTGTTTCACATACTCGTATATGATCAAAGTTCTAATTTCATACCAAACACCTTTTTTATTTGTACAAAATATTTGAGGAGCTTTAAATCAGAAACCGATAATTAAATTCTGGATAAAATTGGATTTTATTGCAATAACAAAGTTAAACGTAATCACAATTACCAAACTCTTTTGAAATAATGAACAATGAATGAAACTTACTTTTTTTTTATGAATAACAAGTATTTAAAATCATTGCAATTTGCACATTTTAAACGGAGAATTATTTTGAAATAGTATCATTTCACACAAAAATAATTAAATATTTTTAACCTTACACTTATAGATTAGTTTAAGGTGGTATACAGCTTTTTTTTAATTTTTTGATCAAAACTCATTAATCGATCTCTACTGAAGTCCTTTGCATGGTTAACATCTATAATTAAAGAGAAACATCAACGAGTACACTATTTAATTACAAGGTACATTTGTGAATTATTTCGATAGGAATACTCCGGACGATTGCACCGAAAGTAGTAAAGGAGAGTTTCTTATTTTGTAGTATTTTCATTTAAGTATATTAAAATTTAAATTCCTGAATCTCAGTTGTGTTCAAAGTAATCTGGGTTTTGCAATCATTACTTTGAGCAAAGGAAATATTTTAAAGTTAACTCATACTTGAAAGATATTTTTTAAATTGTAATCAGTAATACTTGGCTACCATCTTCCACTTCGCTGGCTTCGAATAAGAACAGTAGTTGTCAGCAGTGTTGCTTCTTGGCAATAATATCATAATTCATGGCGAGACCTTTTGAAAATGTTATGTATCTGCGACTAATGCGATAATTATGATAATTTTCTGTTGTGAACATCCCTAATAGCCAAGTCCGTTTGCCAACGAGTGTTTTTAATTTCTTGCGCATTTTCATTTTTTTCGTAGGCAGCGGCTACAGCAATTTTTCAAATGCGTTTTGTACTTAACAATTCGGTTTAGCTGAAAGTTCCTTTTGTGAATCATTTAAAAAAAATACAATTTAAAAATCTTAAAAGTAAATTTGAACACTCGGAAAAATGCTGACTACAATTCTTGGCTATTTCATTCGTAATGGAGGCCATTACTTTGATTTGGATATGCTTCGACATGATCGCGTTGATAAAATCGCTATCTGCGCACTTTACGCTCACATGCAAATTTCAACAGCCAGCAACCGCAAAAATGTTGACTCGCTGCTTAAGCGCAGATCCGCTGTTACAAGCAGCGTTCGTTCGATCGTTTGATCGCGTACGCCGCAAAATGGATACCAAAATCGCGTGATTGCAATTCGTCGCCTGAGCATTTCAAAGTCTTTTAAGTGCCGTAAGAGGTGCACATTATTAATTAACAACGCTGGCGCACCGCCGGTTTAAGCTAAACATCGGCATTTCCATTCAGACAAAACAGAAAACTACATTAACAAACCAACAAAACGACATTTCACCGACAAAGCCGCACCACAAATGCAAAGCAACGCAACGCAATGCGGCGGCAAAATTTCGCGCAAAAGTCGTCGTCTCTGCGGCGCATCGCCGCCGTGCAGCTTTGTGAGGCGCGCAACATTTCGTTCGTTCTGCGCCTTTTGATCACATCGCGCATAAATTTCGGAATTTCGTTATAAAAATTTACATAAACATGTTTTTCAACTTTGTACAAACGATTATCTAAACGATGCGTTTTTATTTTGTTTGCTGGACTTACACTGATTACACTCGAAAAAAAGCAGGTTTATAATCGTACACCACTCAGTTAAATAGCAAATGGTCTCTGTGTTGACGTTGGTAACACAGACTCACAGACAGAAAAGAAGAAGTTTCATTCTTACACCCGTACTCACTTAGTGGTCACTTTAATTCACACAATAAATTTACATAAAAGAAGTTGGAAAATAGTTCAAAATTGTGATCAACTGATCAACTTCAAAATGACCTGGGTCACATAAATAACACATTACCAACAATTCGTGTTTAACATGAGTTTATTTTTATAATTTTCATCCACTCATGTGGAGAGTGCTTTTGTATTGGGACCGAGTGTACTTTTACTTTTGTCTAAATATTTAAAATTTTGAAATTTACTTCTACATTTTTACTTGCCATTCAGTCAATAAGTTTTCTTTTAAATTGAGGTCTGTGCTTTATTCTGACCATTCTACAAATTTATTTTTGTCCATTGTTGCCAATTATTGATGCATTGCATATTTTGAGTTAACACCTCGATTTTACACTACTCTATGTTCTAGAAAAGTGTTGCTCATCCAATTTTACTATAAGTCACTGAATCTATCTTTAATCTCAGATCCAGTAATATAAGTAAATGATTTTTGTAATATTTAGAAGAGTTATGCCAACTTAAAGAGCTCAGCTCATAAAAACAACGTAGAGCTAACTTTATGTTTAATTTTATTTCGATTTGGAGTCATTAAGGCTCACGGCAATAGCCAAAATTTGTTGGATAGTGCTATCGATTTGTTAGCTCTTGGGGGTCAATTGACGCATTAAGAGCAATCATCAGATGATCTTTAATTTAAGTCTTCCGCCTCCAAACAACAAAAATAATCGATTCAGTTTATCAAAATTATTTTTGAACAAAAACATTTAACTTGGATACTGTCCTTGCAATAATTAGTTCACGATATCCAGACATTTATTTATTAAATATTTAGGAATATGTTTCGACTGGCAACAAAACAACAAACTCTCTTGCAAAACAGCAAATCTCGGGATTAGTAAAGTTATTTAACTATAACTGTTACGGGAATAAAACAAATGTAGGACACACTTTTTAATTGGCAACGCTTGAGCAGATTACAACCGCGTCAAATCAAAATCGCAAAAGTCTCCTCAAAAAAATATTTAAACAGACTAACACACACACTACTATACATAGTTCGCATTAGATGTTTCTAAGCATTGAAAACGAATTTTATGTTTCCGTCTGCGCTAAAAATATAAACACTAACGCTAGACACTTTGGTGTGTGTGTGTGTGTGTGTGTATGTACGGTAGTGTGTGAATGCACACGTTTTATTTGTTTAGCGCGGAACAACTTTTCAGGCGATGCGGAAGGAAGCACGTGCCCCATGAGGACATATTGTCCTTGCACGCATCCTTCGTTAATTCGAACATTGGCCGTGTTTGTTTCTGTGCGTTTGTCTGTCGGTCTGTCTGTTTGTTTGTTTGTTTGTAGTGTTGCCAGCCAGCCACACCCACAGCGCCCACAGTTGCAGTTCCTGCAAATGATGTCCTGCGCTTAATTTATAACCGCATCGGGCGAATTATCGCACAGCGGGGAATGGTATGTACGCGTATCTCTGCGCTATCGCGCCATGCGGGAAGTGGGTTAAAGAGGCTGTGTGAGTGAATCTTTTGCATTGCATTGGAAATTGATACACGTGTCCAATTCGTTAGGGGTGTTTTGTTGGTGTTTTCATGAGACCGAGTGAGTGCAAAAGAAGGTGAAATTAATTACATTAACGAGCAAAAATGTCACAAGCCGGATTTGTGCTCAAAATAAGACGGCAAAGACTGTGAACGGAAATTCCGGTTTGAAAGTGTTGAAAATTTTGACGAATTCGAATGCATCGAATAGATGCGACGTTGTTGGGGAAAATCAAGCGCTTCTTAAAAGATTCAAATTCTTCTTTTTTTGTTCCCGAGCACATTTCATAATTTTTACGAGGGTTGTTCACTAGTATCAATGTTAATAAAAATAATAACAATAACTTTATAATTTTAACAATGTTTTGATCGTTTTTACCAGCAGTAAAAGTGGAAAAACTAAACTTAAAGAAAATGTTTAAAATAAAAAAAAATTGTTGAATTGCATAAAGTGTCTTTTAATATCTTAAACGAAAAATAAAATAATTTTCACTACTTAAATTTGCGAACATTTCGATTGTTCCCTTTATTTTGTTAAAGTATTCGTGTTAAGGAACACATTATTTATAAACAAAAGTGTTTTTAAAAATAATTTGGTTCAACTTAAAATTTAAAAAAAATGATACGTCATTTATATATCAGTGATCGTAAAGCGGTTAACGTTTCCTATAATATTTTGTTCAACTTTTACGTTAACTTAATTTTAAAAATATTAATTAAACAGCAATGAATTTTTAATAATTTTTATCAACTTTTAGCTCAGAATGTTTTAGTATTCAACAAATCTAAGAAGAAAAATATGAACATTTAAAAATCAGAAGAAAGATTTTTATTTCAAAATTAAGCTAAAATATTCAAAGAACTTTAGCATCAAGTATTTATTAAAATATCATGAATGAATAGCAGAAAATAGTTTTTTAATTGGTTTTTCATTTCTGCAGCCCTGAACCAATGCACAGGATTCTGCTTACAGAAATTCTTCTTTGCTGAATTTGCCCTACAGCTAAATAAAAAAACATACAATTCGATTTTGGGCACAATTTAACATTGAAATGTCATTAAAACTGTAAATGAAACTCCAAAAAGAAATCAACTAAATTATAAACAACGCTGGAAGATTTGTAATATTTTATTTGTGTTTCCAAGCAGTGAATATGTAAAGTTAAAGTTAAAAGACACTTTTGTTTAAGTTTTATTATTAAGAACGATTATTTTCTACGATGCCATCCAAATCCGAATCGAGACGAGAACAATGTCCTCCGTTCATCGCGTCTAATCATTAAAAATTTTACTCAAATCGTCACAGACAGTGACAATCGTTGCAGGCGTCACCATCCTCATTGTCGCCGTCATCATTAAATGCCAGCAACTGCTGACATTTGTCGAAAATGCCAATGAAGACTAAAGTCAAACGATATTTTCAAGATAACCGCGTACTTTACTGCTCTTTTATTTTTATCACTTTGTGTGCCTTAATGTGTCCTGTGTGTCGTCCGTCTGTCATCCTGCACTGCTTAGACTAATTAATTGTCTAACACCACTTGACACTGCCGTCTGATTCCCTTCATCAGGCCTCGCCATCGTGACTGCTGTTGTTGGCGTTGCCCATCTGCCACTTTGGACATTTGACATGCGTTTGACGTTCTTTATGATTTGATAAGAACAATGTTGGTTCTTGTTCTGTCCTGCAGTCAAAACAATCACTTATAGAATTAATGTATCGTACAAATATTTTTAACATTCTTATTAAAAGCTGTGGGAAAATGAATTTAAATTTCTATATTTAATAGATATCTTTATTTAAATATATATTTAGAATATAAACTATATCTCAAAAATTTTACACATAGTTAAAATTATCCGATCCATGCTTGTATAAGAACAGCGATGCGGGCTGTTCAAGAAACAGATACTCCGGGAGATTTTCGGTACTGTTCGCATTGGCGACGACTTTAGCAAACTACTCAAAACTCTTATATAAACTCTTCAATGACATGGGTGGCTCGGCGTATTAATATTCAATAATGGGTAATGGTAATCAAGCGAACAAAGCATTCCATGCGACAGGGGCGATCATATCTCCTGTGGACGAACGAATTTATGGAAGTTCTAAAATTTCTTTGTGTTACCGTATGAAGAAGATACGCGTTTGGCAGAAGTGCCTGAATAGAAGTGATATGGGAGGCCAAATCGGTTAACTAGTTGTAGACGTTGTATTCTAAATAAATTGAGAATTTTCTAAAAATAATTATTAAGTAATGATTAATTGATACCAAATTTCAATTGAAGATTTTGAGAAAACGACCACAAATTGGTATGGTGCAAGTATCACACAATATGTATTCTTAAACATAATTTTTGTTTGTTATTGTTGTTGTTAGTTGTTGCACACATTTGACAGCATCAAAATTATGAAAACACTTCATGAATACCTAAATAAATATTTCAATTGATTAATCGAGAAAGTTTTAAGTTACGTTCAATAAAATTTAAAAGTTTATATTTTTTAATTGCTCAAATTAAATGGTTAATAATTTTTATTTTGATAAACAGACTTTTGACAAAATTAATAAAATCAATTATAAAATACAATCAAAGTTTTTCTCAAATTGTTTATAATTAACTAGTTTATAATACCCGGCGTTATCCGGGTTTTGTTTTGAATACAAATATTGATTTGATTTTTTTGTTATTATCGACAGTGTCCATACAAACTCATATACCAAATTAAAAAATTTTAGGAACAATATAAACGATATAATCGAATATTATCACTTAATTTCAGAATTTGTGGCCGTAATAAGTGGGCGTGGCAGGATTTGAATAGCTTAATCTTTTGCCTGTGCATCCTTAATATGTTTCGTATATATCGCATTAAGTTTCTGAACTATGGTAATGGGCGTAAAATTGATTCGACCTATTTCTAAAAGTGGTCGTTGAAGTGATTTGTCAACAAAGCCCATACAAACTCTGATCCTAAAGCAATATTAGCAATATTATCGAATATTTTTAATTAATTTGACAAATTGTGGCCGTGCACAGCAACTCCTCAAAATTTCATAGTAATCGGATAAATGGTTAAGACGCGCACTGGGTACAAAGAAAGCAAGATATAAAGAAATAGAGAAAGAAAGAAACATTCATTATATGTTAAGTTTTTATGTATATAGATTAAATCCGCATTTCATGTATAAATATTTAAAATGAAGTAATGTAAACAAAAGCGAAACTCATTGACAAATGATTTTATTAATTTGGAGTCCCTATCATATTAGACTCTGTCACGATCCAACAAATTTAACAAAAACAACAAAAATTAACTGATGAAAAATTGTAAACATTTTCTAGATATATCATCAAATTTTAAGAAAAGGAATGTTGAAAAAAATCGTGTGTGTGAAAAATGTTTAATTAAAGCGCAAACGAGCTGATATCGTATTTGTTTAAAATTTCATTTTCACACGAATAAATAATTTCTAAAAAATGTTTACTAAATATTTATTTGCACATTGGACACAACACCACTAATGACGTACGAGTATAGTGAGTGGTTCGTTGGTTGGTTGGTTGGTGCTTCACTTAACGATTCGTCTCTTGTGCGAGACTACGAGTATGCGACGACATCTCTGGTATTAACCCTTTAGTGCTTTAGTGCTTTGTGTTGATTACGAATGTGTTGTTTCAGTTGTTTGTTGTTTTCCGTGATGGCATACACAACAAATCCGAAGTTTATTTGATGACAAACACCAGCTTCAGTAGTATCGAAATCAACACCACTAATGAAATGTATTTAATGAATGTTTTCGGGCCAAATTAAGAAATGTTTATTTCGAAATGTTCAAGAGTTGACAACGAAATCCATTAACCACCAACCAATTTCTTAGAAACATATTGGAGGAAAAACAAAAACAACATTAACAACAAAAACGAACGAGTGCGCATGAAGGTGTTGAGCTAAACAAACGTTTTCACATTTTTGCAAATATTTGCGGCCAATGGTCTTCGAACTACAAAGAGTTTAGGATGGACGCAGTGTTACTTTGAGTGCTTTTACCTAAATACTGCCGATGTTCTATTGTTGGCTAAAGTTCGAAACGCTCTGTAATCAATTTCATTTGGGCAGAACTGCAAACAAATCATTTAATTAAACCCTTGTTAACGTTCATACTCGCATAAGAATAATTAATTTAAAAACAAAAAACAACTGCAATTATTCCCATTACGGACCCTATTAATTATGCCAAAATAAAGGGTTAATTAAAAAATCGCCTTTTTCCGCATGGTTAGATTTGTTGCGCCCTGAAATTGCCATTTCGTACCAAATACGACACTCCCAACTCCTTAACAGCAAACAAAAAAATCTCAACTGAATAAGAGTAAAAAAATAGTAAAACTGTTCGAACATAAAAAAACCATTAAAAATATTTTCCCTTTTTTTGGACTTTTGTTGGAATGTGCAACCCTCCTTCTTCTGTTTTTCTTTTTTTTTTGGCAGAAAAATGTTTAATTCTAACGGCACTCTGCTAAACGGTCCGTTAAGTAACGAGACCCTTAAATTAAAATGCCCCAAAGGAGAAATACGCGAGTTTACGTTTTCACCGCGAAAGAAATATTTCCTTTGGTTAATTTGATAATAAATTTATATTTTCTTTTGTTTTCTTTTGTTTTGCTTTTCGCGCAGTTTTAATGCTCGTTAAAGGTTTCGTTTAACCCTTAATGGATGCCGAGATTGTACTGCCTTGTGGTGTAATGTTTTACACTGCATACGACAATTTTAATGCGATAATTCCAGCATCACTGTACTTTAACTTCATATTGAATGCATCTCCATTAGCCTGGTCAACTTTTGTATGAAACAAAAAACATTAAAGAAGACAGGGCATCCCTAGTATGATCCTCTACTCATTTGAAATATTTATTTATTAAAATAATTCATTTATTTTTGTAGTACCAGATACCCAGGTTTTGTATTGAAAATAAATATTGTATGTGTAAGATAGTTAGCTGAACTTCCCATTACTTCCAGTTCTACAGTTTCTGAGTAACAGCAGTGGGCGTTAAATGAGATTGGCAGATTTTCTATAGCTTTTTACTTTTCTTGGTGTATCCCTGTTTTTCTTTCCTCTATAACGCATCAAGTTCATGAGCAATGGTGCTGGATAAAAAAATGAACCGACCTATTGTTAAAAGTGGGCGTTAAATTGATACAACCACGCTCATTTTGGTGAAGTCGGTGGCAGTATTCATACAAACTTTGTTACCAAATTTCAGACATAAAACTGAATTTTTGTTTTTATCTGTCCTTCTAACTTTCTACCTGTTTATCTTTCTATCTATCTTTGTACAATTTGCACGTATAAATCGTTCATCCGATTGGGATGAACTCATAAGGGCCCACCTTATACGCCCACAATTTGTGAAATTCAGTAAAATACTCGATTCGCTGATATTGCTCCTGAAGACATTTAGTATTTGCCTTTGTATGGACACTGTCAACAACTTCAAAAAAATAAGCGAAGTGGGATCAATTTAACGCCTACTTTTAGAAAATGTTATAAACCCATCACCTTTGCTCCGTAACTTAACGTGCTATATAAGAAAACAAATTTGGGATGTACCGGGAAGAATATTAAAAATGTCCCACACCAACTTATTACGTTCACAATTTGCGAAATTAAGTGAAACTATTCAATTAATTTGTTTTTATTGGTCCAAAAAATCTAAAATTTTATATAACTCAGAAACACTACAACGGGATGTAAAGGAAAGTTGCGATGTATAATTATCATGCTCAAATTTATTCTCAAAACAGAACCCGGGTACTATAAAATAGTTTATAACAAAAACAATAGGATCCAGATTGCGGGCAGGGTCCATGAAGAACCTAATTCAGAAGTAGAAGTACATCAGACTTACTATAAGTGCATCCAAATTAATCTTCAATATATGAAGGAAATTTAACTGCCCTGGAGCAGATTTTTAACAGGAATCATCGACATTGCCTTTAGTAAGTTCAAAGTCAGTTTCAGCTCTCTTTTTAATATAATCTAATCTAATAAGAGAATGTGCCATATCATTAAATTATTTCTTTTATTAATGTTAAAAGAATAAACTATAGAATAATAATGAAATCCATTTCACAAACGTGGGATAATTGATTCAGTAATTCATATGTACGAATATATTTTTCAATGTGATTTTTGGATTAATTTTTATTTTAGGTCACTGATTAATAAAATTCTCTTTCTAGCAAAGTTAAACTAAATTAAAAAAGTAGTTAGCTATATTAAGGCCACAGGCTGGTTTAAGAAAGACCCAGAGGAAGAGTAAGGTGAAAATTCGAGTTCCGGTGGTATCACAATGGGCCTTCAACAGGCCTAGGTGCGTCGTCAGACAGCCACTCTACCTACCTACCTAAACTAAATTAAAATGGAAACTTATTTAGTCATATGCCACTCCTTTCTCCTAAGACCCGATCTTTATTTCCATAATGCTGTATATTTTTTTCATTAAGCAGCGTTTTTCGTGGCATAGATAACCATGAAAACTGAATTGCTTACAAGTGATCAAGTAGTTTTTTATATTGTGACAAATGTTTTGGTGAATCGGGCAATGTGAAGCCGTGCACTGCGCGGTAAAATTCGTAAAGATAAATTAAAACTTGTTTGTCATGTCCGCCGCGTATCTGTAAATGCGGTAAAATGCAGCTCCGATACCAACGCCAACGTCATCGGCCGCATTCGCCACGCTTGACGAAGAAGCCGCACAAATGCAGGAATTCAACAACGCCGCCGCGCACTTATAAAATGGCTAAGCCACTCCTTGAGTATGTTACATGCATGCACTACATCACCACCGAATGTGCCTTCGCATCCACGCGCTCCACTTCCCATTTTTGTTTCTTTTTTCTTCTTTAACTGGGTGATTAAGCAGCGGCTAAACATGGAAAATTGTTGTAATTGTAGCTGACTTATCAGACGATATGCCTCTTCGGATTGGACGCTATCACTGAACGCCAACATGTTGCAAAATTGTTGTAGTTAGTTTTTGTTGTTATTGTTGTTGTTGTTATAATTGTTTTTGCATGAATGCAGCATTAGAAGCAACATATAATTTTCCTTCTATCATCGTTGTGTAGCAGTTGTTGTCGTTATTGTTGTTGTTGTTGCTGTTGTTGAGTGCAACAAGTTATCGCAATCCAGTTAGTTCAGCAAAAAGTTACCCATTTGCAACTTGCAAGTTATATTCTGCTGCCGCCGTATCTATCGCAAAGCAAAATACTCCACTGAGCTTGGAACAGAATTATAAATCTTTAGCAATGTCGCTTCAATGGCTCGAATTGAAATAGCAACGCTATCGCACATTATCGCTTATATAGACTGTTGTTGTTGTTGTTTTTATTATTGACAACAAGCGAATGCAGCTTTTTCTTGTTGCTGTAAATTGCTGAGGGCATTAGTGACAAATATTTACCACATTTGTGCCGATGTTGCACTAACATTAAGATATAAACACGTTTGCATCTGACGTTAGTTTAATGATCGTTTGACATTTTGTTCTTTTAAATCGCGATACACTTACACATACATATCAAATTAATGTGTATGTTTAATAGAAGAACAAACTTTCATAAAACAGTTTCAACTTCTTTATTCAAATTAAGAAACATAATGTTAATTAAGGCACTAAAAGTACGAAATGTTTATGTTGCGAATTTATTGTTAAATTTTAAAAAATTTTCAAATTCGATTAAGCTGATCAAAAACTGAAGACAATGTTTTTTGAAGCCAACGTCTTTTTTTTCAAATTAATTTCAAAGCATCTGAATATAGAAATTTTTAAAATAAATATTTTCATGGTTTTTAATAATATTGTAATTTTGAAAACATTTGCATGTTTCTTCGTCAATAATATATTGAATCAATTCTACGGATCGAAAAGATCATAGAAAATTATACTTCGCAACTACGAGAACGACTTCAAAGACCATTCATCCCATTGTCGTCATTGCAGCAGTGCACAGTGGCTGATTGTTGAAACACATTCAAAGTTTAAAAATAATTTTTTGTAATCGTAATAATTTGAACCGTTTAGTTCTGATAGATAAAAATTAGATGTGATTTTAATGTAAAAATAACAAACTAAAATTGAATTACTTATTGGTAAAATTTTATTAACCTTAACAGGTTATATTTATGATTTATATCAATATTAAACAAACAAATTTGTTTTGTTTTGATAGTGATAATTCAAAATCATTTTTTAAATAAATCGAAAGAATATCTTCAACAGATCAAAATATTTCTGTTATTTTCTGAAGGAGTAACAATTTTAGTCACACACTGGCGGGTATCCTGACAGTGTTGTACGCTCAATTTCTGTTTTCATATTAGCTCTTCGGATTCATAGAACGCTTCAAATAACAAATCAGCAAATGTTGCTTTAATCGCGTTAACAAAATTCTAAAATGATCGCTTATTTTTGCTGACATTTTCGTTTTATGACTGTTTGATTATTCTTCTTCTTCGCTCAACGGATTGAACATAAATCGCTCAACAAGTCGCTGCAATTGAGAAAACTAATTTGTTATGATAGAGCTCGCGATTTTATAAAGTGTGAAATGCACACACACACACACACACAAACACACACACAAACACACACAAATGTGACACACACGGCCGAGCTTCAGGCTACTGTGGGGGTCGCAGGTGGCGGATAGCGAACGGCCTATAGATATGTAGGTTAGCTGTGAATACCCAATAAGCAGTCCCCGACCAAGAGCAGCAGAGTACAAGGAGTAATTCAACTTACTTTAATGCTAACCTCACCGTGCAAGGTGTACTCTGTGGTATTTAGAGGCTCTGGCGCCCGAAACAAGGCGGTATAACCTTCATCCCGCCCAGGGAAATTCTGCGGCCATCGCGGGATTTCTTTTGATGGGAACCAAAAATCCATAGCGTCTGTCCCATATTGGGCGGCTTCCTGGTCTGCGTCTGACCCCAGTGGGGCGGCAGTTTATCACCTCGCCGTTAGGCATCAAAGTCAAGCCCAGTAAGACTTTGATTATGGCATACTGGAATCCACTTAATAAAAGGCGAAACCCTGGGCTGACGGCTGTGGTATTCTGTTACCTGAGTAAGTAAGAGTGACATTTTGCTGAAATGGCTTTCAGGCTAATGCCAAAGCTGCCCCCGTCCCGATAAAACTCCGGCAAAGCCTCGATAAACGCTCGACGTCCGTCGCCACTAAGCTGACCGTGCAGGCTTGGATGGTATATCCCCAACTAGTGCTAGATCTGGCTCTGTTCTCAAGTACTCATAAGGGCTTGAGACAACCCTCGCGTGGCCTCCCTGCTCGCATAGATAACCACGGGATCAGAACGCGACTGCATAAACGGACATAGATAACGGTATTGAGGGGGGACCCATATCGAATGAATACTTACCAATTCAAAAAAAACAATGAGACGAGTAAAGATGCTCCGACGCGCATACAAGACGTCAATGCAACTGTGGTAGCGGACGATCTCATCATCGTACCAGATGTAGCCATAAGCGGCAATAACAGAGATAAACCAGACAGTGGAATAGACCCTTTTAAAAAGAGCTTGAGAATAGCTCGCTCCCCGGACAAGCTGGTAATAAATGTATCTCCCCGTGCGAGTTCATCTCCGCCTGTGCTTTACTACGAAGAGGAAAACCCGAAGGTGAGCAACACAACCCCTAACCTGAAAGTCGCTGCAAAAGGTGGAGTGGACAAAGAGCTCAAGAAGCTGGGAATAAAACTTGAAGAGCTTACTGAAATGATGGGAGGAGGTAGGCGCTCAATTCACCAACCGATGCGTGATCTCGTAAACACGATTTTGGAAACGTACAAGAGAGTAGCAGCTGCCAAAATTCCACACAAAACTGGCGATCGATTAGAGAAAAGCTCCCAAACATCGCCGTTCCTTAAGCGGAATCAACGAGAAACTCCCAAAAGGCCAAGAGAATGTCACCTGCCAGAACGAAGTACACCGCCGAAGAAAAACAAACCGACAGCCGTAGTAAGCAAACGGACGGATACGGAAAAGGCGCAATATTCGAGAGTCGCTAGTATTGCTGTGGCAAGTACTATCGAAAGGAACACTGAGGAGACTCCATGGGTCAAGGTGCGACCGAAAACCAAAAAGAGGACAAAGCCGGGCCCAAAGCCTACTAAACCAGATGCCATAGTGATCGCAAGAGCCGGTGAACTTTCTTACAGCGAGATAATCCTGAAGATGAAGCAAGACGAGACGTTAAAAGAGGTTGGACAAAATGTGTCGAAAATCAGGAAGACCGTAAAGGGCGAACTCCTTGTTGAGCTAAATCGGGATAAAAAGGACAGCGTACAGCACTACATGACGGAGATGGCTAAAGCTCTAGGCAGTCAAGCTGAAGTTAGGGCATTGTCGCAGGAGACGCGCATAGAGTTGAGAGACCTCGATGAGTCCACAACTAAAGTCGACATAATAGAAGCTTTAATATCGGGATCTTCTGGTAACCACGCGATAGATCTAAATGCGATCAAATCACTAAGGCAAGGATATGCGGGTACCCAGGTTGCTGTAATCAGCTTATCAACGCCAGCTGCAGCCACAATCCTAAAAGTTGGGAAATTGAAAGTCGGTTGGGTGAGATGCAGGGTACGAGAGATAAACGTACCGAAAAGGTGTTACAAATGTCTAGGGTTTGGTCATTTGGCCGTCGGTTGCAACGGCGTAGACAGAAGAAACTGCTGCTTGAAATGCGGAGAATGCGGGCACCAGATTAAGACCTGCATAAAGGAGCCTAGCTGTTTTCTGTGCAAAGCCGAGAATATCGACGACACTAAACACCAAGCAGGCAGTCGCCAGTGTTCAGTTTTCGGCGCTTATAACATTAAACCCCTCAAGAAATGAGAATTATACAGCTTAATCTCAACCATTGTGAAGCTGCGCAGGAACTACTGCAGCAAACTGTGAGAGAGCAAAATATAGAGCTTGCCGTCTTATGTGAGCCCTATAAAGCAGACATCCCTGGCGTATGGGCAACCGATAGAACGCGGAAGGCAGCCTTTTGGAGTTGCGGGAAACCACCAGTACAGATGAGAACACAAAGAGTAGCAACTGGATACGTGTGCGCCAAGGTAGGGTCGCTTAATATATATAGCTGCTACTTACCGCCCAGCCTAACTATCCAAGTTTTCGCTTCCATCATTGATGATCTGGTAGAAGACGCAAGAGGTAGGCATCCCTTAGTAGTTGCGGGCGACTTCAACGCATGGGCCCTGGACTGGGGCTGTCCAAGATCCAACGAAAGAGGTCGCATATTGCTGGAGGCGTTTGCTTCGCTTGACCTTGAGTTACTCAACACAGGTACCCAGCACACTTTTACCCGAGCAGGCTACGGATCAATCATTGACCTGACCTTTGTAAGCAGCAGCATTTATCATCAGACGAAATGGCGCATAAGCTCAGCGTACACACACAGCGATCACCAGGCAATAATCTGCGACGTGCTTCCCCAAAGCAGCAACAGAAGCAGTAGAACGCGCCCACTCAGAAGGAGCTACAGACCAGATACGCTAAATGAAGTTGCTTTCATAGAAGCACTAGGAGATGCTCCTATCACTGGTACAGCAAACGAGATAGCAGAAACCACCATGAATCTAGTGAAGCAGGCTTGCGACGCATCAATGCGTAAAAAGAAACCAATTGGGCACCATCATAATCCGGTCTACTGGTGGAATGACGATATAGCAGAGATGAGAAGGCAGTGCATGCATGCTAGGAGGTTGTATCAGCGATCCAGAGGAACCGGGCTATACAGAGAGCTACAAGCGACGTATCAGCAAAAAAGAAAAGTCCTTAAGATTGCTATACGGACCAGCAAACGCGAAAGCTTTCTGCAGCTTTGTGACTTCGCGGAGCATCAGCCTTGGGGGACTGCTTACAAGCTGGTGATGAAAAAGATGAAGGCGTTCCGACAACTTGCACCAACATGCCCTGTACTTCTAGAGCGCATCGTGCGCACTCTTTTTCCGGCGCAAAGCATCGTAACTGGAGGTACCAATAGAGCAGAAGTAGAAATACAAATGCCGCAATTCACGTCAGAACAGGAGGTTAGCGATATCGTAAAGTGCATAAAAACGGATAAAGCTCCCGGCCCAGACAGAATTCCGAATCGAGCGCTGAAATTGGCAATAGGCAGCTACCCAGGAATGTTTGCAAATATGTACAACGCTTGCATAAGGGAGACCACCTTTCCTGACATATGGAAAATTCAGATGCTGGTTCTGATTCCCAAGGGTAACAAGCCGCTGGATGAACCGTCTTCGTTCCGACCCCTCTGCATGCTGGACACAGTTGGAAAAATTTTTGAGCGCATTATTTGCAACCGTCTTGATGCAGCAATAGAAGATAGCGGAGGACTTTCGGCCAATCAGGTTGGATTTAGGAAAGCTCGCTCAACAATCGACGCCATTGGACTTGTTAGAAATATTGCACAGAAAGCTATCGAAGGCGCCCGGTGGAAGGGAGGCAGCAAGGAATACTGCTTGGTCACCACGCTTGATGTGAAGAACGCCTTTAACACAGCCAACTGGTCTAGCATTCTGCGAGCACTCGAAGGATTTAACGTTCCAAAGTATCTCCTCCAGATCATTGCTAGCTACTTCAACCAAAGATTACTAATTTTTGACACAGATGAAGGACCAAAAACATATAACGTGTCAGGAGGAGTGCCACAGGGATCAGTGCTTGGCCCGCTACTATGGAACGTAATGTATGATCGCGTACTAAGGCTCAACGTACCTAACTGCGTAAAAATCGTTGGATTTGCGGACGATATTGCGGTTGTAGTGGTTGCCAAACACCTACGCGATGCGGAAGAGCGCAGCAACACTGCAATCGGCGTTATTCGAAGTTGGATGCATACAGTTGGCCTTTGCTTAGCAGACCACAAAACTGAGGCGGTGCTCATCAGCAGCAGAAAGAAAGTAGAACTGGCCACACTAAACATCGGTGGAACTATAATAACATCCAAACCATCCATAAGATACCTTGGCGTTATGATAGATGCTCGGCTTTCGTTTAAAGCTCACCTAGAATACGTAAACTGCAAAGCTGCTGACGCGAGTAGAGCGCTTTCGCGAATGATGTTGAATATGAGAGGGCCAAAACAAGGCCGTAGGAACCTACTCCACACCGTAGTTAAGTCCATAATGCTTTATGCATCGCCGATATGGGCTGAAGCGATGAAAACGAAGGCATACAGAAGGGGAGTCGAATCAACTTACCGCCTGGGTGCGTTGAGAGTTTGCAGTGCGTTTCGCACAGTTTCTGCAGAAGCAGCGCTGGTGATAGCTAGCATGATACCAATCAATTTGCTAGCGCTTGAGGCGTACAGGAGACATGGACAACATGCTAACGGACAAGCAACACTAAGAGAGCAAACAATTTCAATGTGGCAGGACCGCTGGGATCAAGCGTCGTCAGGTCGGTGGACGTTCCGACTCATCCCCAGGCTAGATGTATGGTTTAAAAGAAGGCACGGGGCAGTCAACTTTTACTTAACACAGATGCTAAGCGGGCATGGCTGTTTCAGAGCGTACCTGTTTCGATTCCAACACGCAGACGATCCCTACTGTACACACTGTGGTCCGGAAACAATTGAAGACGCCGAGCATGTCTTATTCAATTGTCCTAAGTTCGAGCGGGAAAGAGAGGAGTTGAAAAGAAAGCTGGGTTCAGTTCCAACACCCAACAACCTGATACAACTAATGATGGAGACCAAGGAAAACTGGGATGCAGCCTGCACTACTGCTGAACTGATACTAACAGAACTTCGCCGCGTGGAACGGATCCGAAATGCCGGTAATACAACGGACGAAGACACATCATCAGACTAACACAAATAAATTTGTAATCAGAGTATTTTACTAACAAATATAGGATTGAATAACTTATTGTTATTAATAATAATGAAAATTTATATACTGTTATATATAGTTATTGTACAAATGAGTAACTCTCCCTACCCGCGAAGTAATGCCTTACGGCGGCTACCGCGGTGACTGGGAATTATACGACAATAAAGTGGATATATTAAAAAAAAAAAAAAAACACAAATGTGACAGAATAATTAATTGAGATATCGACAACGGTAAATAATTTTCAATTGAAATCAGCAGATCGTCGTGCCAATTCCGAATTATGACAAAAAAAAATTGCAAGTACGATTGCTGCATTGAATCTAGGCAAAGTCGTGAATGCACACAATCTCAATCGTAATGATAATGCAGAGATGTAATTTAGCTATAACTATAAAAAATAATTATGTTAAAATATCAGTACAATAAATATAAGAATAAAACAGCATCATCATCAACATAAAAATGCATGTTTTACGACCACATTCAACAATAAGAATTTGTAGCTTCGGAAATTAAAGAGTCGTCATCAAAAAACCGCTCCCAGAAGATCGTTATTTGACTTGTAAAACGCGCACACACACATGCGTACAAAAGTCACCTGTTTCGAATAGAAATGTTTAATCTAAAGATCAACTATAACAGCATCCGAATAGATGTATCCATATCTGTGGTGTATCTGCATTTAATGCCCGACAGATCTCATCGTGGTCACGTTAAGTTTGTTTTATCTTTTTGTAATTGTGCCGACACCGACACAACGGCCACAATCGAAACCGCCAATGCAGTCGGTCGGTCGGTCGGTCGTTCGTTCGATCGGTCGGCCAGTCAGTCGAACGCTCCTCGACTAATGATCGCACTTAATTTCACGTTCGACATGAAATTCCTTTCATCTCGTGGACAGTTTTACAATTTGAGGGACCATTTTGTTGGGGCTCATTTACATTTATAATCATCACATGCGCACATTTAAAGATCTGACTAACCAACGAGACCTGGACTCGCGGCTCGGCCGGCATCAAGTTCTTTATGACAGGATGTTCGCTACAAATGTTGATGCGTTTTATCATCGCAATGCAAAGTCAAGAACAAAAACAAAACAAAACAAAGCAAAACAAAACTTTATCTTATACTTTTATTTATTGCTGTTGTAAAAGAAGCTTCTAGTCTGCAACATCGTTTACTAGTGATAAGAACGATTAATCATTTTGTTTAGTAACATTTTTTTTAAGAGAATCTTTTTGAAAAAAAACCTACTTAGATTTTATAACGATTTTATTGGCGAACCCGAAAAGTATAAACAATATCATATACCCTGAAAGTGATATAATATTAAAAAAGTTAACATGAAATTATCATTAGAGATCAGCACAAAATCATCGACTAACAGCTTTAAAATTATTCACTTTGTTGAGGAGTATTTAATAAAAACCGAAACTTTCCATTAAAATGTTATTTAAGTTGATAAACACAAAAATTGAAATTGTTCTCATATATAAAAATTAAAAAATATTCAAAGTATTTTGTGCTTATCGAGTTTGTTTCATAAGCGACAAGTCAAGTCAAATAAACCGATGAAAAAGTGCAAAAATATAATATATTTTTTAATAAGCTCACAAGTTGCGAGACAAGATTTGAAATACATATATCCTTTAAAGTTTTGAAATATATTGGTACACGAAATAAAAACATTTTTGTTTGTATCGATTTTTCATAATTTTAACCTTGACAGATTTCAATTGCTTACATAAAAATTAAATTTTAATCTTGCGTGCTTGAGAAGAATTTTTTTGAAAATTTTTACGTTCTTACGAATTCAACATTTTAAGATTAAAAAAATTATTGGAAAGTTGATTTTTTAGAATTCTAAGTATCAACATATCAAAATATAAGTTTCGCACTAAATTGGATTTCCATTTTTTTAAATTTAAAGCTCGACAATTGGAAAATAGATTTTTAGAATATTTTTGTTTATTATTTTCTTGCCGTTGGTATAAGTTTAAAATGTTTTTCCACATAGAAATATGTTTCGAATGTGTATGTGTGTGCTATAGCAAGATTGCACAATTAACCGTATCAATACAAACTAATCAAGCACTACAATTAACAATGTAAAGCTTTAACGGTAGGTTCAATGATGCTACGTGCAAAGCAACTTTAACACACTATTTCCATTATTAACAGAGCATTTAACTGCAATTTCACGCTTCCATTAACAAAGATGCAACACGACAACAGCAACTGACAACAATGTTTGCCAGGCAAACACTCCTCGATACGAATTTGCTTTCTTAAAGGTCCGCAATGCAAACGCAAATGCAAACGCGTCTTGGTAATCGTTTACTGCGGACGACTGCAAACATGCGAGCAACACCTCGTACATCAGTTTAACATACAAACAAAAATTTATTACCCAAAGGTGCAAAATGAGCAACATGGATGCACCGAGTCAATAACAACAAACACAGACACAGAAACACCAAGAACAATTGCAGCAGCAACAAAAATGACCGACGAACGAAAGAAACAGTGAGACAGCAGCAGCAGCAAACGATGACAACAAGGACTGGTTGCGGCAACATACTGCATGTTGCACGCTGCACCCGGTTAATTCGAGGGACATGCAGTTATTACATTACAAAAGCCAACAGCCGCACTAGCAACAAACATCAGCGGCAGCAGAAGAAGCAACAGTTGCTGGTATTTGGCCCACAACAGAGTGTGCCAGTGGGCAGAACCCGTCCATTTACACACTTTAGTAGGCAAACAAATGAAATGCAACACTGGCCGATAACATAATTGGATGCTGCCGCTGTTGTTGCTGTTGCTGCTGCTGCACAGAGCGATGACGACAGATTGATGGCTGACGTGCTACAAGTAGCCAACATGCCTGAGCATAACTCCAAAGGCGGACAATTTAAGCTAACGAGAGGCGTTGACTTTTTCCGAACATGGCATGTGCAATTGAAGTGGAATGTCGGAGTGTTTCTGACAGAACAAACCAGCAGATCCTTGCAACCGAAAAGCTAGAAGACAAAATTGTTGTTTTTTCCGAGTTCAAGATAAGCTTTTTAATTGAAGTTTATAGAAGCGATTTATATTTGAAGAGGTTTCATTTAAAAAAAACTAAACAAAGCTAACAGAATATTTTTGAAAAAAACCAAACAAATAATTCGGTCTACATGAAAAATAACTGAATAGAACAACAACAACAAGAAAATTGATCAGCTAGCGACACCAGCTGTTTCATTTTTTGAAACTTTTTCCTTGAATTCTCACTTATTTCTAAACAAATGCAACTTATTTAGACGGATATGAAGACACAAAGCTCCACTAAGCTAAAAGTCCGCTGATAAGAAATGGGAGCGTATTTCGAAATAGTGCTCTCCGGTATGCTAAATTGGTTGTTATTAAAAAATTACAACACAGATTCAACCCATTATTATTCTAATTAAAATGGAGAGAATGGCAAATTTGACTTTTTTAATTTTTTAAAAATCTTTCATTGAAATAATTTTAAGCATCACCATAAAAAATTAAGTTCAAAACTTTGATGTTGTAATCAGATCGGTGAACTGAGTTGATATATGTATATAATTTCAGATAAGATCAATAAAACGAAACCCTTTTAACTTTATATTAATAAAAAAAATCCATTTTGTTTAATATACATATATTCCAACCAGTTCAAAGTCCAATACCGCTTATTTTGTGTACGATATGTGTAGTGATTTGGGTCAACATATTTTTATACACGGGTATATTGCGTTTGTTCATCTCTATTTAAAGTCCAAAGTGGGCGTGGTAGGTATGACAATATCAATCTATAAAAATTAATGTATCTTTCTCTGTACCCTATGAGCG
Organism: Suillia variegata; assembly: GCA_949127995.1. Taxonomy (NCBI): domain Eukaryota; kingdom Metazoa; phylum Arthropoda; class Insecta; order Diptera; family Heleomyzidae; genus Suillia; species Suillia variegata. The sequence goes on along the minus strand of OX421845.1, from coordinate 16,137,706 downwards.
GCTAAACCATTCAACCATTTGCAATTAAATTTTGGAGCGTTGCTGTGCTCATCAAGGATAATTTTGGGCTAAACAAATTTGCCACACCCACCTAAATGCCCACAATTTGTAGTACTAAATAAAAATATTCGATTATTTTGCTATTTCTGCTAAAAATCTGAACAGGGGAGTAACGGAAAGTTCCGGTAACTAAATATCTTACACATATTTGTATTCAAAACAAAACCCATCCAACGCCGGGTATTATAAGCTATTTACTCTTATAAACATTGTTTAAAACCGATTTTAGCAAAATATAAAGACAGTATTTTATTTATATAAGTTTAAACTAATAATCTAAAGAAAGTATGACTGCAATTAAAATCCTGATGTACATATATCGGATTATATTCCAAACTTTATATAACTTGGAAAATGTATATTGTTTAAATAAATCGGTGTTATCTATGTTAGGTTATAAACGAATGGAATGTAATAGTTATCGTTTTGTGTTTTAATTTTAATTATAATTTATTTAATTATTTCAAGAGTTGAACAATGAGCGAAAGAATGTAGAATTACGACTGGATTATTCTCGTGAATATAATAAGTAAAGCATCAAAAGTAATGAGTGTAAAAATGAAACAAAATTTAAGGAGAAATATTGTATACAAGAAATTATGAAATAGTTAACAAAGCAAAACGAGATTTACAGTTTTAAATATTTAACGCAAATAATACAAAATATTTAATAAATATAATTTCAGTGGTTCCCAAACAATGTGAATATTTTTCATTTACAGATTTCGAAATACTTTGTTATACTCAGTATTATGTGTTCAATATATTTGGTTTATTTTAATTTACACAAGAGCTAATTAAACTGCTGCTATTAGCTTACCTTTTAAATTACCTCTCTATATTTGATTTCTCATTCGCATTACAAAATCAGTACAACTTTCCGCTATAACCGCATCATCCACAAAGCAACAATCTGGTTTAATAAAACACGACAAATGCTACTAAAGCGAATAAAACAAAGTTAACAAATGCAACATGGACTTAAATTTAAAAATGGCCGCCCGAGCTGCATAAAAAAACAACGCTTATAGCTCAGTGTTGCGCCATCGCTTCATCGTTTCATCGCATCGGCGGCGTTAGTAGCGCACAGTGGCAGCTTTTGCTAAAATCTGAGCGCTTAATACAAAAAAAATTCATGATATTTTGTTTAAAAATATAATAAACGTTACTTTTAAAATCTAAAACCAGTGATATTTAATAGTTAGTTTGACCAGGGGCTGTCAGGTTGTCCATCACTTAATCTTTTCACCGGAGACATTGGCGTCCTCTACCAATAAGCCGCTTGCCAGAGCGTCGTCTTCCATTTGTGAACAATATTTATCTCTCGAAGAATTTTCCGCTCGAACGCTGATCAAATTGACCCAGACTTCTTAAACGCCGTAAAGTAGCTGTTGTATAATGGCAAAAGTTAAACTCCCTTGGATCCATTTGGGTATTAAAAAACTTTGTATTTTTCGTTGACAACAACATCTATAAAAAAGCTTTTCTTTCAGCTAATATATGGCCTCAAACCACGAATTTTAAATTTTTTGGTGATGACTTTTAACATGGAGAAGTTTCTTCTAATCAAATTGAAAAAAAATATGACTTCCTTGTTTTAAGAATATTTATTTAAAAGTTCCAGTTTTTACAAATTTTGCCACTGTGTGGCGTCAGCGGCAAACAATGGCGCAGCAATTGATTGACAAGTTGTGAGCCAACGCTCACTGTTGGCGCCCTCTATTGCGGGCAATTTATTTGTTGCATCCAGCGCCAATGTTGCATGCGATCGCGTTTTGCTCACCATCAGCTCATAAAAAAAAAAGAAACAACAAAATAAATAAATATTTTTAAACGTTTAAATGCAATTTTATCCACACTGCTGCAACAGCAACAGCGGTAGCCCATTGTTCTGGTTGTGCGCTTTTTTGTTGTGCTTGAGTTTGTGCGCTTTGAACGGACGGACGGAATGGCGGAGGGACGGACAGACGGAGTCTGCGTCAGCGCAGAGGGACGCGGTTAGGCCGCAACATAATGACGATGACAGTTGCTGTTGACGTGCGCAATTTAAACAGCGATAACAATCACAAAATGACAGTCAAGGAGCACAAAGGACTTGCTTTGCAGTTATTTTTTTATTCAATTTTTTTCTTCTTTCGTTTAACCTTACTTTGCCATTTTATATTCGTTGTTCTTATTGCCGCTTCTGGTTTTGTTTTTGTCAACGATGATATTTTGAAAATGGGATTATGGGTTTTCACAGCAGTCACTGGCTGAAAAACAACTACTAAAGCAATAACAACATGGCGCTTTGAAGGCATTGTTCCATTGGATCCAACACAGGAAGTTGCATGCGTCCGCATCCGTCGCTCCGCTCTGCTCCGGTGGCATGTGTTTTGCTATTGCCGAGCTTCCATTGGAGCTCATGTGTGTCTGGGTGTGTGTGTATGTGTGTGTGTGGTGCAAGCAAGCGCATGATTTAAACAGCCAAAGAGGTGGACCTTGTTTAGTTGCGGCTGTTGTTGCTCCGGAATGAGCATTGTCCCTATCTTGATCTGTGGTAAATGGCTCCTTGGTATGCTGACTGCGAACTGGAATGCTGCCTCGTTATTTGTCGATGATGCTGCCGCCGCCACCGCCACCGTCGCCGCTTCAGAGCCAAAAAGATGTTTTCATGTCGATTTCTGACTGAAGCTGCAGCAACGGTGGCTGGCTACCACACTGCGCAAGCACATGTAATTGGATCCCGTGTGCCTTTGGCGCATGTATTAACATTTTATTGTGATTACAATCGAATTGTTTAAAGTTCGGAGCCATCTTAAGAATATTCAACCAAAAGACAACCAACGAGCTTAAGGCCGCCAGCCAGTTGGAGCTCTTCATCGAATTGTTTTTCATCTTTTTTTTTTCAATATAAGTAAATACAGAACATTTCTGTTTTTGCCTAAATTAGTTTAAAGAATCACCACGCTTTGGAAATGAGCGTTTCGTAAGCCTTTTGTAAAAACTTTTCAAATAATTAATATTTATTTCCGCCCACAACGAACGAACGCACCAACGACAACATTCATGTCTTGTTCTACAAGAAGCTAAGCCCACAAAACAATTAAAAACTTTTACAATTTATTCAGTGCCATACAAGAAGAAACACGCTGCTGCCGCGCCACGCCGCGTGCACCGCCTCCTCTATCTGTTGAAGTGCGGTAGTGCCGTGCAGTGCCGCAAAAAGCGATTCGCATGTAAATGAAATGAAACACTTGCAACCCTAATTACTTACAAAAGCCAAAACCTCAGACGAACAAAACACCAACCGAACAGAGAGACAAACAAACAAACAAACAAACAAACAAACAAACGAAAAATCTTAGCGAATGCAGGACCCAAGTCAATTTCAAGTTATGTATAGTTGAAATGTTTGCGCTGCAATTCTTTATTTAAATAAAAATTTGCAGATCTATTTCGGGAGCCCAGCCATCAGTATTTCGCCGAAGCTGAAGCTGAAATGTGTTGTTCGATCAATTTGCCAACGGCGCATCGACATGCCAAGAATAGTTTCGCTGCGTTACACTTCTGGTGCAACATGTTGTTTTCTCGTTCGATGCAAATATTTGCTTGTTTAATTACCATCGAATTAAATCTTATTTATTTCGATCTCTGTCAATTTAAATTTCTATAAATAGAGAATAGTTCCGTTTGCCTAAATGCAATTTCAATTGAATCATGTCGATATATTTGAAACACAATATATCGTTAAATATTTTTGACCCAAACACTTCAGCCATTGTGAATGCAAGCGAAGTATCAAATTAATTCGATAAAAAAAACTTGAATTTTAAAAATAATTAACAATGAGCTTGATCTCTATCAACAAATAAAGCATCCCTACATATATGATCATAATTTGGGAAAGCTTTTTGTCCAAACTGGTCATAGAGGCCCAAAGGCCTATCATTAGTTATGAAAATATAGACAATGAAATATCGATATTGCAAGTATCGATAAAGCTTTGAAAATATATTAATCGACCAACAAATCTATCTATTTTAGAATATATCAAACATTATTTATTTAAACATTATTACCTAAGACAAACTTAGTATAGGAGATACTAATTCTCTTTTTGTTTGGTTGTTCATTCATTATATATGTTTAGCAAGTTGTTACAGTGACTACCAAAAAGAAAGTTCAAATTTTAGAATAAGATTTTTCTAATTATTGATTTAAAAAAAGGTTTTTTTAATATATTTGTAAATATTTTCGGTTCTGGTTGTCCACTTATTAAAGATCATTTACACAATTATTCTATAGGCGTTTTTTTATAGACGATTACTCATAAAAGCCTGTACTTGAAAAAGATTTTAGGATAGTCCCAACTAGCGATGTCAACGATGTCATCGTAAAATCAGAATCAACAATATTTGGAATTATGGCGGCGATAATAATTTTTTTTAAATCAAATTTGAACTTGTTAAATTAAACAACTTCAAAATAAAAAGGGTTAGGTGGGACGGTGCAATAATGACATATTGCAGGGAAAAATACATTTTAGAGAGGAGAAGCTGTGAGAATTGTTTTTCCTGAGTTCTCTTTTAATTTTTAAATTCAATTTATATTGAATTATTAAATTGCAGTTAGAACTAAAACATTTTGTTCATGTTTTTTTATGTGTTTGCCACATCTATGTACATAAATATAGCTCTTGTCATTTGATGTATGTGTATGTATCTGCTATCGATGATAAATTTGCCACACATGTTTTTTCCAACGAAATTTTAGGTCAGTCGCAAGCGTGCTGATATGAGCAAGTAAGTATAAGTAATTGTCAGCGATGCTTGTTGCTGACTGACACCGTGACAAGTTGTCAACACCCGTTTTATTGTGATTAAACACTCAAGTGCCTTGCGCAACATCGTGCTGACAGTTGACATGGCGACGTTGTTTGCATACGAAGACGCCAAGGAGCACAGCGCATACCGCATGCCCGCTTCAGCATCGAAATTGTTTTTCCACTTGGCCATTATTCATTAGTTAGAATTTTCATCGATGATTAATTTAGACATTCTAGACAAAAGGAAGTGGATACGCACGCACCTTGCGGTTGAGTTCAAACACCAAAGTGAAGAAGCGTATGTCAAATGTTTTGACAACACGATCACTAATGTCAAAGTGGCGTGGCGTATGTACGTGACGCGATCCGAGGGCTTGATTAATATCCAATCCGCCGAGTATTGAAATTCTTTTATTATTTATTTTCAAATGTTAAATGGTGTATTTTACAACGAGAAACCATGGCGTCACATTGTGTTGACACCGCTTGTCAAATTGCCGCAAATTGATCGCCGACGTATTTGTCACTCCGACATGTTACGCTGAACTTAGGTGACACTTTAAAAAGCTTTGTCTAGCTGTGAAAACGCAATATTGAGTGCAATTAATTTAGTTCAATATAAATAGAATTGACTTTTGTTGAAATATTCAGTACGGGAAGAGAGCCTTTAAGAAATTAAATAAAAATTCAACGGATGCCGCAAAATCAATTCAACACCCAATATTTTAAGACCAACTTAATTAAGCCACACCATCACCAACAAGTGTCTTCTCTTTTACGGCAGGAGATTATACTCACCCGCCCTCTTTCAGCTATCGAATTATGGAGAAATTTAATCAAATCCATAAAAATAAAGATGTTATACGGACAGTGTAATGCCTTTCAAAAATTTATGCTGCCATAAAATCGCATCCAGCGGCCTTTTCGGCAAACCAAACAAAATATTTTGATTGAACACGTCCGCTTGTCGTATAAACCGAACTCGCCACGCATACCAATTTAGCCTGGCGTTTGGTAGAGTCTGCCGCGACTTCCCGGTGTGTTCGTTTGTGTGAGTTAACGATTTGTTGTTGTATTTGTGTGCTTGCAACAAGGATGCGGAAACTAATAAACTCCAGAAAAAGTGCGTGTTTATAAAAATGATTCGGAATAGAAAAAATTCATTTGGCCACAATCGTAAAATAAATGTTTTCATAAAATGTGCAAAGAATATTTTATCAATTTCGATAACATGAAATACACAAAAATACATTTTCATTCATTAACCAAAATCATGTTTATTTAATAAATAATTTTTACATGTTGCTAATATATAAGACCACAATCATATAAAGATTATTAATTTCAAATTAATTGGCAAAAACATTAAAAATAAAAGTTATTGATAATCTCGAAACTTTGCAAGTTTGAAAACCTGCAAAAAGAACTGTCAAAAACTGGAATAAACTTTGTTTTCTCGTGCCTGTGTCATATAATAGAACTAGATCCTTGCTGAACTGTCAAAATGATAAATTTCACAATTGTTTTCGAGGTGGCTTGCAACTTTTCCAGTTTTCACGTATAAGAGATTAGACCTATTGTCAAAAAATTGCTTTTTAACATAAGTCAATAAGTTATTTTGACTTTAATGTTGCCAGTTTTAAATTAAACTATTAACAAATTTAAAAAGGCAATAAAATCACTATCATAAAGTCACCTAAGTCATGCTTAAACCTTATTTTCGACACCTTACTAAGTCCCTTTTATTTCCATTTTCTTTTCGGTTTGGCTTTTTTAAATGATTAAAATATGTGTGATTTTTTTCAAATTTTAAACTAAAAAAATAAACTTAAACAAGAGCAAAGCATGAAAGCACATTTATTAACAATTTATATTAACATCAAAATTTAAATTAATTCATAAACTTTTATATAAATTATATATTCATTAGAATATATATTTTTTAGGTCTTATATAAGAAGTAAGATAAATAAGTTATTTATTTTGAATATCAACAGATAAAATCTTGGTATTCAATGCCCTATTACCCAAAGGTAGTGTAAAACCATACAATCTCCAGTTAAATCCATTTCTATTGACATTTTTCTCACCTGAAACGTTTTAAATGTTTGAGCGTTCATCATGAGACGGCCAGCAAAACAACTTATATATGTTGTTTAAGTTAGAAACATCCCGAGTGCAGTTAACAGTTTCTCTCCCTATTTTTACATAATTCTCAAAATAGTTTCGGCCCAAGAGTCCTTCAATTTGAACTAGAACATGACTATATGCTTGTAATGGCCTTGAATGTATTGAAATGCATATTTTGATGTTGTTCTTAACATTGTTATACATTTTGTTGGCTGAATTGATAAAAAATATGAACAAAAGTATTGTGAATTTTTTGCACAACAACTCTTTTCGTAATAAGTTAAGTTTGAGAGATTGTTGTCAAGGGAAAAATGGGAGGTGGTTTTGTATAAAAATTGCTCAACTACGAAGATTTTCAAGTATGTTAAACAGCTCTCACCAGCAGATCAAGATTCCATTTAGCTTTATGCATATTTGTTAATACCTTTAAAGTTATCTTTTTTTTTTTTCATAAAATTCTTTATTTATTGTATCTCTTTATCAACTTAAAAGACTAACAATAAGTTTACAATTCTTAAAACTAAACAATATACTGTACTACAAGCCAATGCTTGAGTAACTGTAGTTAAAATTGTGAATTATTTTAGATAGTAAAAAAAAGAAATAAATTAAAGTAAAAAAAATAGCGAAATTTACATCGAAGCGTTCAAAGGGGCTGTATCATCACGACGATCTAGCACAACTTGGGACAGGTTGAGGTGATTAAGTCCTCGACTCAGGACAGTGCGACCGAGCGCAACTGAGGACCTGTTGGTGTAAAGTTATCTGATATTTATATTAAATTATTGAATTTGTTCTGCTGTGTACAGAACGGTATTTAACACTTTAGTAGTAACACGAAACTAATAACAAAAAATTAACCTATTCGAATAAGAACAACGCCCACATATAATAAAGATATATAAAAGCGACATTTAGCACATATGTGCTACAAGAAAAACATTTTTTGATGTCCCTAACATGGCGGAGAGTATTTGAGCTTTAGCGAACCCTAAGATACTAGTTCTTTATTTGGTACCGTAAGAATTGTTGGTTATGTTATTCGTTAAATAATATTCGTGCATATTTTTATTTTCTCCGAGCATATTTTAATGCTTTTTCTTGCATATTTAGGGAGTTTTCTTGCATATAAATTTGTTCTCTATTAATAAGATATTATATGTATATCAGTTCTTGAGAAGTTACTAGGCAACAAATAATTTCAATTAAATTTTTCGGTTTTTTTAAGAATAACGTTACTCATTTCGTGTAGCTCTGAAAAAATCGACATAAGCAATTTTTTGCATGTTATTTTTTTAATTTAATTTACTAAAATTTTAAATTTAGTCGAATTTATAATCCCATACAAACATACAGACGACAAAATGGTCACCGGAAACGGAAAAGCGAAGTAAAAATTGCAACAACAGCTGCTGATGATGTTTTATTTTTTGTATGTTTTTTTTTTAATACAAATAGAGAATGTGTCAACCGTTGCTGTGTTGAAGCTTTAGTTGCACAAATGTAAAATACTTTTCAATCCTTTATTTTTGTAATTTTTTTTTTCAGGTTTTACATTTCTCGTGTTTTTTATGCTCTCAATAAAAGCGCAATTACAAAACTTGCAAAAGGGAAAAAATCTGCTTTAACATGCCACTTGCGATTGTGATATCTGTTTGTAAAAAAATAAAACACGAACAAATCGAGCAAAATTTCGTATGACACTTTAACCACCCACACAACCCCGCCGCCTCTCTTACAACCCCACCCACACTTGCACAGTTTGTTGGCAGAATCGTATTGCCAGACCATGCAAATACTTCTTTTTTAACATATCCACGGTGTCTAGTGTTTTGTTGAATTTCGCTTCGCTTACTGTAGTGAAGATTATTAAAAAAAAAGAGAGTGAAAAGAAAAAAATTTAAATAATCCACCGCAGAATACAATTTGTATGTTAATTTTTTTGCAGACGAAATTTCCACAAGCTTCACTCCACCCAAATAAAGATTGGGAGACATTTTGCGCTTCACTTTAATTAAAGTGAGAAAATAAATTACCAGTTTTAATAATTCAAAAAGCTTTATTAGGTTTTTATATCCTACACCAAGCGTAAACACGGACCGTAGGGTGTATTCACTTTATTCTTCTAAATGTAACGCTTATAATGAGAAATGATTAATATGACAATATATATTTTCTAGTTTATATTAACTGGGGTTGCACGGGTATATATCCGATCCCTACTATGTGTGCAAAATTTAAATAGGTTCAGCTTTTATAAAGTCCGAAATAATAGACAGGCAAACATATATGTGGGAATTGTAACCCGATCAGGTCAAACGTACTGAAAGTACCACTAAATACAACACTGATATATTCTGACAAAAGCTAGACGTAAACTCTGACTGAACGAAATGACGAAGAAAAAAGAAGACGACAAGAAAACGAGGAAATGTAAATTACACGAAGTAGAGTAGCTTGTCGTCGTCCGAAAAGGAAACATCTTTAGTTTTAAGTTAGTTTTTAAGCTCGTAGCCATCAAGCTTTTATGAAATACATTTAATGTTCAATAAACTTATTAAAAAACATATAAACACAAGGTTTTTTAATGTGAACCCCACATATATATAAAATTTAGCAGTAAGTATGAGATATAATTATCAACATTGATTTCGAGACGATATAATGATGTCCACCGTCCGTCTGCCTATCCGTCTGTCAGAGCGATTACAGACGTAATGTAAAGATTAGCAAAATAGGACAAAACTACTCCCACCTCAAAATTAAAGTCCTACTGAAGCGCTTTACTTACGATCACTATTCGAATCGATCGCTATTATCGAATCAATCAAGTACTTTTGAGACAGCATTGAAGGACATAATTTCTCTGTATAAACGCTTTTTGCAATAAAAAGGAAACTGATGAACCAATTTTTCTGTCAGGTAAAGCTGAATGTAAGGCTACCCCTAACTTAGTATCGAGTATAATCAAAAATAAAATCAAACACAAAATTTTACTTGCATTTAATTGCATTCCAAAATTAAAAAATAAAATTGAAAATTCTCTAATCGTATTTATTAACACAAATATATTCTGCAAAAAGGATCTTATGATGATGCGCACCTAAGCAAGAAGACACTTAACTAAGAAATACTGTACGAGTATATTCGAAATCTTTGCCAGATATCAAGTCCTTTTTGTGAATTTTTGAATAATTTTGTTATATTATTTCGTTTTTATTTTTTTGTTGTTGTTTGTTTGTTACGCTCTGTTTGTGATTGATTTATTTTTCATCCGATCCAAATTTAAGATAAGACGAACAAGCACCAAAAATTCAACACGAAATTATTGTTACGCCGATAGTGCAGCATCAGTCGCAGTCACAGTCACAGTCACCAGCAACAACAGCCGAAAAGTGCGTGATTTCCTTTCAAGCGGTTCTGTTTGAACCCCGAGCAGAACTACTACTACATGCTACAACTACTTCTGCCACTGGCCAGTCAACGATAAGGTGCACCGTGCACGACATCATCGCTTGGATCGATCGATCGCTTGCTCGCCCGCCGCCCGTTTGTCTAAAGATCAAACACAGCAGCCGTTGATGGCCGAAACATGTGTCCTCTTTGGGAAAAATCATCAATAACATTCGAAATTTATACGCCGGCTAACATTAAAAATGAATATTTATAAGGCAAACAGGCCGCCGCACCACACCGCACCGCGTTCAGATAAAGAAGCTCAAATCGACCCCAAACGTAGCCCACTTCCAAAGAAAATTAATATAAAAGCAAAAACCAAATAAAAGGGAACGCGATAAAAACATTTCAAAAAGTAGCCACTACAAAAACAACACGAGAAAAAAGAATGCAACCAAATGAGTTCTGACATTACGCCGGACAAACAAATGATTGCACTTAAGCCGGAGTATCAACCGAGGAGAAGCATCAAACAAGCAAGCAACCTACGAGACACTGCGGCGTTACTTAAATGTTCTCCTTTTTGAATCAACTTGTGCTAGGGATGTGGAAATCTGTTATACACTTTTTTATTTCAAAAATCTATATACAAATTTCAGTCGTTTTTTAAGTATATAAAAGTTAAAATGAACAAATATGGTTTACAAAAGTGGAAAGAGATTTCGTTCTATATACAAGTTAACATATGTTTGTTCGTCTCTGTCTGTCAGCTATATACAATTAAAAAGTGGTACATGGAGGCTTTAAGAATTGGGTCCTAAAGTAGACTTGTCACTTCAACATAATTTATATATCTTATTATATCTATGGAACTACAAATTTTTACAATGGCTGAATCATTTTAACTCCACTAGCTCAGCACCTTTTTTTATAAGTAAATCAACACTCCAGAGATGTCCTCCGTTAATGCAATGCGTTGATTTAGTTACATAGTTTATTATCAAAAAGAAGAGAAAAGCCGGGTTCTATATGCTAGTTTGACACATAATTCCTATGAAAACAACCAGACTCCATCCGAAATATTAATGTTTCAAAGCCTGCTTTCGTCTAAAGTTGTTGTATAGGTATTTTTCCGGTTAGAATAGAGATATGGCCCTCTTCACAAGATAATTTCTATTTAGTTAATTTTTTTTGTGATTACGATATAAACCGGATAGAAAAATATAAAATGCAAACTATCCTATACATTTCATAAGCCATAAATAAAACTAAATATTGGAAAGTGTCCATAAGGCATCCCTAGTATTCTATATCTTTGAATTGCATATCTGCCGCTTTGCCTTTGCAAATGCAGCTCATGCTAGCGTTACACACGGTGGCTTCGAAATCCATTTTATGTTCAACACTAATGAATTTCTGTTAATTAGATTTAATGTTGCTTATGAAATGCCAGCTCGCTGTTGCTTAAACTGAAACCAACAAAACATAAGAAAGATCAATATACAAACTAGCTCGCTTCAGTTCTTGTTCAAAGGTTTTTAGGTTTTTCCTTAAATAAAAATACTAAATGAGTAGAAAATTTTATATTTTTGTCGTGTGTTCTCGATGACGAAACACATACATTAATGATTAAAATTAAATAACTTTTTTATGAAGAAATGATTAATTATGACATGATCTGCATGAACAGCAAATTCATATAAGAAAAACGTCCTTTGAAAACATGAAATATATCATTCTGGAGTTCATTCTTCTCTGCAGTTTTGTAAGAAATGCCGACATAAAAAACGATTCTTATTTACATACAAAATGACAAGATGAAATGATATTTCAAAATCGGACAATAATAAATAATACGAGCATCTCGTCAGTAACAAGCTTTATTATTAAAACAGTTTCTATTAAAATTAACAAGTCATTACAAGTCATGCAACCCTTCATGCCACAAACACAATACGGTTTACTGATCGGGATCGCAGCTCTGATCATCATTGGCATCAGGTATAGATCGTGAGTGGAACCATTGACAAAAGACGCTTGAGTTCATATCGTGCTCACTGATGAACACTTTTGTTTAGGAAAGAAGTGGAAAGCATCAATATGACTTAAATATTTAGTGAGCAACTCGACAGCATCAATAAGACTTAATTTTTTGTTTACAATTTTTATAACTTACACCATGACTTACACGGATCGGAGGGTATATTGTGTTTGGCCTTCGTTTTGTACCACCTATGAGGAGACATATGATATTTTTTATATATTATTTATATATACAGAAATGATCAGCGTATAATTCTGAGTCGATTTAGCGATGTTCGTTCGTTTGTTTAGCTGCCTTTTCGGGCAATTACAGTCGTACAATAATTTAATAAAGCAAAATCTGGTATGAAAGCTTATATTAAAAATTTACTCCCACCTCCTATAGAAACTCCTTTTTTTTTGGTAAAAAATTTAAATTCAACATTTAACATCTCAGTAGTTTTACGTACAACATTTGGGCGTGATGGAATAAGAACAACGATCACTTACAAAAAACAAAACTTTATGAAAAATTTTCTACAGTAAAAACATATTTTATTATCACATGGTGTAGGGTATTCAAGCCTCGGCATAGACGAAGATGAATCTCTTATTAGTTTTATTTCAAACTAATGATCAGTTCAAAAAGATGATGATAATGATCAGAAGTCAAAGCAATGAAGATAATTGCTGTTACCTTTCAGAAGCAGCGTTGAAAGCACATTGTGAAATTGATTAATGAATTTCTTTTCTGCACATTTTGTAATTGAAAGTGATACTTACATATTTAAAAAGGCAAAGCTGGACACAAACTAGCTAATTAGTTAAAACTTAGTTTACGAAGTTAAATTTGAATAAACTATTGATTTTTTCGTTAATTTAGTAATCCAATGACTTTTTCCTAAAATTAATAATATTTCATAGACATCAAGTTGGTAAAAACGTAAGTAAAAATTAAACTAGAAAAATTAAAATGTTTACAATATTACGATTCAGGGCAGCACTGTTGATTAAGTAGATGTGAACATACAAAATTTTAAACATTAAATTTATGTTTTTTTATAGAATATTTAACTTTTACTATCGGCATAGCTCTTTTCTTCCCAGTTTAAACTTATATTTGTATATTCAGTATTTTGAAATCCATAAATTTACAATTTCAAAATTGTTCTGAAGATTAATTTCCTCATGGTTAAATAATAATGTTAGGAAATAAGAATTGAAAACGCAAATTGAGCAAACTCACCTCGATTTCTTTCTTATTTTAAAATTTGTTACTTTTGTTTTTAACAACAAACTACATCGTTTTTATTTTCTTGATAATTTTAAAGCAACCAAGACAACCACACAACAATTTAATTTTTGAAGAGACAAATAATATTAAGGAGGAGAAGGACATTTTTCTTCTCTCCTCACCTTGAGATGGAGAGGGACATTATTCTATTTTCCTCACCATGAAATTTCTCAGATTTTTTTAAAGCACTGAACAAAAAAAGTATTTTTCGTTTTATAAATTTCCACTGTAGAATGTCTTTTTGTTGTACTAAATGTAGGCACTTTCATAATAATCCAGGCCGTGAGCTTTTTTTAGTCCTCTCTGAAGCCATTAGGTTGAATATCTTTCAGCTTATTAAACAAACAAATCCAAGAGTTAAGTTATCTATGCTTCGACATTCGGTTGGTGATTTAATTATTTCCACAGACAATAACCATTGACCACCCTTAGGAACTCTTAAACTAAGTTGTTGTCGTTATGATACATGACAAAGCAAATACGACAAGTTCAATATCCAAATGATCGATCGAACGTATCGGTAGCGAAATGAGCGCAATACCAGATCCCAATGTAATCATGTAAAATAATTGTTTTGAATTCATTTACATGCGTTTATTTTAACTGCGGATTTCATTTCCAATCAAAAGAGACAATCTTGTCATGTAGATATCTATTTATGATGTTTGTTGTTATTGTTGTTGTGTTTTTTTTTACTGGTAATATCATTTCAAGTGTCAAAAGCACAATAAGTTTTCACTTGTTGATTGGATTTTATGCCTTTGTCAAATTAACATAAGTATAACAACAACAACAACAACAACGCATTTGTAACGCATAAGTTCGGAGCTCCAAAACTATTTGAGTTTGCTGAATTTCGCTGCGTCATTTGTGAACAAAATTTAAATAAATGGAAATAATCACGGTAATACATGAGTTGCAAGTTTTCAAGTTTATAATTAAAAAAAGTGGTATGTATGTATCTGCTAAGTACTTTTCATGCTACCTTACGTGTCCAAATACAACAAACAAACTGTGATCTTTTGTACGGATTTCGAATTGACTAAATTAGAGCTTCTGCTTGGTTCGGTTCGGTTCGCGTTTGTGGGATTGATTAACTTTCTTTGCTGCTACAGGATCGGTTTGGTTTCAATTCAAAATCGTTTGTGTAATCATTTTTCAAATTAACGTCTCGTTTGTGTTGTTGTTGTTAATGCTGTTGATGATGTTGCTGTTGTTGTTTCTGTTGTGGTTTGTTGCCGCTGCTGCTGTTGCTGCTGTTGCCGTGATAGTGTGTCTCTGTTCTGTTGTTGTGGCTTGTCTTCTTTCATATTAATCTGCACTTTTATCTGCTTTGTCCGTGGCCATGTTGAAAATTGTTTAAGTAGAAACTCGTGTTAATCGTTATCGCTATCGCACAAACTTATGATCGGTGTTAGCTTGTTGTTGGTTGTTGTGCAAGAGCAGGTAGCTGTGCTGCCAACTTTAAATTGGTTGCTGTTGTTCGATTGACAAAATTGTTTTGGTCATCGAGATATCAAATTAAATACTTTCTAAAAAAAATAGTATTTATGTGGTTTTTCGCAAATGCAATAAATACTGAAATTAAATAAACTATTAAAGTGACTTGGTAAAGATTGTGGAACTAATCGAGTACAATATGAAATTATTTACAGGAGAAACTAATCGCACTTACCAATCCACTGCTACACCAATCTTCTATTTTGACTCTTTCCGGGATTTTAAGTGAGCATGGTCAAAAACTATTTACTTCCATAAATAAAATGAGATTGGAAGGTCGGATTTAAATGTGGTTTCTGAACATTGTCTATAAGCCCACAAATAAATAAATGTATTTATGATTCAGTAGGCATGCCTACTTATGCCTTATGGTCAGACAAATGAACATTGTTTGTTTTGATATATGAAAAGAGGCTCTAACGAATTTCATTAAATTTACTGATTTTGCAAATAAGGTTGCAACAAATTTGACTGCCTGGAAAACTGCTAAGTAATCGAAAAAGTGGGCATAGTCGAATACTATTTCTACTCATAAAAGAAAAACTATTTTATCAAATCAAATCTATTAGGAATGTACTATTGATTTAATGAGAACAATCTAACTAATGACAACGTTTTTCCTGTATGCTTGTCCCATGATGGGACAAGCATAAGACAAAACATGTAATAGTTTTCATATGCGAGTATGACATCAGAACCAAAAACGCCTTGAAAGTTTGTCATAGAATGTGAACAAATTTTATGCTGTAATTATAAAAAGAACCCAAACAACCATCCATTCCTTATATTGCAATTTCAAAACTCTTTTAAAGCCATTAATTTCTTTTTATTGTCAATACTTTTTAAAAGAACATCGAATATTAGAGAAATTTGTACCAGGAAATTCAAACATCATATAGTTCACTATAAATGGAAAATTAAACTTAAAAAGAAAACATTTATTTTGTCTTCTAGTCATACTCCGTGCACAAGCGTAGCAATTAACTTATGAACATCGACGGCACCATGAAGTTAGCCACAAGTAGCAATGTTTCTGGTCAACCAACTTTGACAACCCTTGCAACAATGTCTTGTTGCATTTGCTTCGGCTTCGGGTGTTGTCGGTTAATAACATGGGCTCTGTGGGTGGCCATAGCTGAACTGAACTGAACTGAGCTGAGCCGAACAGTATAATAGCCGCCCAAAATAGCTTTCACTGGCACAAATAATGCCCATTATTTCCCATTAACTGACCATGTCAGTGGTTGGGCGGTTGACCGAAAAACTACGCCGCACTGAGTGTGGCGCTGACAGCATATGGCTATGAATTTTTGACAAATGATTTCGAGATGGCCAAGTGACGTATAGAGACTGTCCTTGTCGAGTCAAGAGCCTCCTGAGACGAGGCACGAGCCCAGTGTAAACCATGTTCCTAAAAGTGGGGATTTTGTTATAAGGTGTTAAGACATTTGTCTACCAAAACATATTTGACCTTTCGACGGCAGGGTATGTCAGTATGTACGGTATGTGCGGCTTGCAGTATATGGCGCCATTAATTAAAAGCAAACTTTTTGTAAGCGTCCTGCGAAATGCTCATATACTGCCACACATTTATCATTTATCGCATTGTTCTTTCACACAAATTCCCGCCCCGTATATTGTGTGCGAATTGTACGAATTCCTCCGGAGAATTCTAATCATACCGGATGAGTAATGGCAGCATTCACATGCTTTGGCACGTCTGTATCTTGGTATCACTTCGTCGATAGTTGGAATTGTCCATTGTGGCGAAGGTGTAATCTTGTCTGGTGTGGGGAGCTGAGCTTCTAGCTGGCTCATGATGGTTCGTGCTGCTGCTACTGCTGCTTCTTGGTCCGTGGTCCTTTGATATTTGTTTTCATTGATATTAATAACACTGTTGTTATCCTTTGATATGAAGTTAATCGATGAGGCGAAGTCTTGTTCCAAGATGAATTATGTGCGAATAATCAGAAAGTGCGCCTGCAGCGCTTCCGCAATTTTGTTTGTCATTACGACGCAATATTAGAAAATGCTTTGCTGTGGGATAGCCACTGGCCTACGTTTCAATACATTCAGATATTGGGAGGGTTGATTCTTGAAATTCTTTTGTTGTAAGCTTAAATTAATTGCTTTAATTACATTCGTTAATTTGATAAATTGTGTGAAAAATGGGAATATTCTCGAGTGAAAAGAAACTTACTTTGAAGTCTTATACAAATTTTAAATTTTATATCCAAAAAAACAATATAAGAAATATTTTTTGGATATAACTAAGAATATAAGAATTACAGAGAAAGTAAGCTAAAAGTCAAACAGTAACTTAAAGTTTAAGTGTCCATCAATTGATTACTTTTGTATGTAAATAACAATTGAAACTTCGAGGTTAACGATTTTAGTTTTTTTAAAGAAATAAATTTTTCAAGCTGTTCCATATAGTATCTTGATACTTAAGTCGTCTCACATCGTCTTACCAAGTAAACAGCCGTGCTCGGTTTTTTTTAAATGATTAAAGATATATGAATAAAATTTCTGAAATAATATTTATGTGCACGTTGATAACTGGATACAACCACAAACAATTCGAGTAACATAAGAAACTACCCGGAAATACTCTTTGTGGGTTCGTAAATACTGTTTTAATCACCATCCCAGTAATAATGACCATACATCTATATACCCATATATGTAATACTTCCATTTTGTTCAAAGACACATTGTTGAAACATTACAGTACAGATTTTTATTTGTTTATAAGCGAAAAAACCGATAGACGAATGTATCTTATCACTTACAAATTCAAAAAATTCATTGGCGGCATTAAAAACATTGTCAAAAAATTATATTTTGTGATAAAAAAAACAATAAAAAACAATTCTATGACGATGTACAAGTAGAATATTTTTTTTCAAAAGGAGCTATTAAATGATCACTGGGTTCAACTTTGTAAATCATATATTGATTTTTATTAAGACAAGCGTTTGTATTTTTTTGTAAGTTGCAGTTTTGCATTTTTGGACAGTTGCTTATGTGTGTTAGTTTACAAATATACTCGTATTGAAATACAAATGACAAATTTTCGAAAGGCCGTCTTTTGATTTTAAAATTATTTCACGTTGGGTAGATAGATTTGGGTCATTCAGAAGCTTCACATTCCTGAGTTACACGGTGGGCGTTAATTCGATCCGATTTTAAAGTTTTCCACAGGAATTATGTATATTAATTTAGCTATAAAATTTTACATTTCCTAAAATTCATTTATTTAATTTTTGCAATTCTGAATGTTTACATAATAATCAAAGATTTCTTATAGTACAAATATGTCGTTTAGTCTTAAATAAATAAATAGAAAAGAGAAAAAAAATAAAGAAAAACTACAGAGTGTGAATTCATGTTTAACAAATACAACAGGGTTGCAATCTATTTTTGTAGAAGTCTGTATAAGATCAACTACTGAAAATAGCATTTCTACAGAAATCGATAATACTTTTATAATAAAATATTTCAGGGCAATCTTTCGCAAAGTTTTATAATCTTTTTTTTTTCTAAATTTAAGTATGAGGTCATCTTTAAGATAAATTTTACTAGCTTGGAAGAACGAGTCCATTTCTAGTGAATTATTTAGACAAATAAATGTAAGTTTGATTAATTATCGATAATTCTAATGCTAAACATTTCAAAACAATTTAACTTTTAACTTGATGTAAATTTTTTTCTTTCTTCTTATCTTTTTTTATCTTGTTTTAGGATTTATGCTATAAAACATATTTATATAAACTTTCAGGGCTTGTGCTAAAACCATCCTAAAACTACAAAGAATCTACAACAACAGCAACCACACATATTGCAATTACACTCGAATACTCAAATCTCAACCACACAATTGGCAGCACCGTTGCAGCCCAACATCAACAACAACAACAACACAACAACAGAAAGTATTTCAAAATTGGAAGCTGCAGCAAAAATAAAAAAATGGAAAAATAAAAAAAAGAGATTTTGTTAAAATGAAGTAGGTACAGAACAACGAAGGTACATAATGTAACAACTGTTGGCAAGGCAATGCAAGACAAAAGTAAACGTTCACAAAACCAAACAAAACAAAACAAAATAAAAGAAAACAGAACAAAATGCCAAGGAACAGGAAAAAGCTTGCATGTTTTGTTCTCCAGTAACTGAAAAAAGTTATAACAAAATAAAAAAATAAAAAATAAAAAAGAAGCTCAAGGAAAATGCAGGAAACGTCACAGAGAGCAGAGAAAACAAACTAACAGACAAAAAAAAACCGTAAAGAAAAAACTCAAGAGGAGAAGATAAAAAGGTAAATAACGAAATGACTTTCAATTTCCTGCATTTTCCCATTTGTGTGGCACAACAAAACCAAAACCAAAACGAACGGAAGCAATGCAAACACGAAAAAGAAACAAAACATGAAGAGTAGCAAGCAGAATCCACCACGTCACGTCGTCGTCGGTGGGAGAGCGCGGAGGGTAAATCACAAACATGTAATAAATAATAAACACCTTTTGAATTTTATTGCATTACACGAGCAAAGCACACGTCAAAACAAAAACAAAAACAAAACAAAAACCAAAAACAAAACATCAACTCGTGGACGATTGAAGAAGAGAGCGCGCAAGAGCTGCGCACTGTGTAGGCGGAGCCTAATGGCATTTTTCTTTCTTGGCGCTCTTTCTCGGTTTTCTTTAAAGGTTTTTAGCGCATGGCTATTTCGCCAACAAAACTAACTGCCTTAGCTTTGCTATTCGGTTTTTCTTTTGTTTTTTCACAATTAAAAAGTGCATGTAAAAAATCGAAGAAAAAGAAAAACTTTTACGCACTCTCATCGTCTGAAAAATCAAAAAGTTGCCATAGCGCTCTCTTTGCTCTGCTCTCATTTTTTTTGCATGCAGCTAGAATGTCATTAGCGTTTTACTTTACTCACTACCTCGCATTTGTCGCTTGCTGTTGCGAAGGCGTGGTCTTCTTTTAACTCGCAACACGAACAAAAAAGAAACGAAAAAACGAAACGGTTTGCTTCTCCTTCGCATCTGCCATGAACCGGTTCAGTTAGGTAATTTCCCCTCGATATTGTACTTGCGTCTGGTCGGCGGTTTCTAAATAAGTTTACTTTGTATTGATTTTGTAACGTAAGTTGCAAAACTTCCATGTCTAGGCTTCTGTCAAGATTTTTGGAAATGTTGCTCCTTAAATTATGTACGAAAACGAAAAGAAAAAATCAAAGCATTTACATACATACATATATAAAAAATATAAAAAAATTTGAACTGTCGGTATTCATCATTTGTTTTTTGTATTTTAACAATTTCTAAAAAGGTGGCAACATTCATTTCGATAGATACACAAGTCAAAACAAAACTGAACAACTGAAAATCTTTAAAAATTCATCTCGCTCACATAGCAAAAAGTGTTTAGGAATTTAAGTTGCAAGTTCGCAACTGGCGCTAAAAGTATTGATTACTGGATTGATTACTGGTCACAGCAAAATAAAATGTTTAAATTCAATCTACATAAGACATCTTCACATTCTATGTTACAATTTAAGCTACATTTTGCAGTTCGTAATATTTATCCAATATATAAGGATCTTTAAATTGAGAACCGATAAATCCATTAAACATATGAAATAAGACTGTCTAATACAAGTTGACATAAAGTTAAAGAAACTTGTGAAACAAGATTATGGTATGCATATAATATACCCGACGTTGCCAGGTTTTGGTTTTAATAGCAATATTTTTAAGATGATTAAAATTTAATAATTTTTCATTCTTGTCTGAACTTCCCTTTGTGGGTTATAAAGTTATCATGCAGGCCTCACATTTCTGAGTTACGGCAGAAAAACTTATGCAGCCAAGCAAATTTTTAGTACAGTTATCTGATAATTTCAGAATTTTAGAAGCTATATTAGAAAATTATTCAAGTATTCTCACTTCATGTTAATAATTGTGGGCGTGACAGATAATGTATATTATATTATTCCTTCATCAAGTTCCTGAGCCGTTTCTAAAAGTCGACATTAAATTGATTCAAAATTTTTTATTTTTTTTAATATACCTAATTTTATATTTTTCTGAGCAATGTAAGTTAAATTATCCAATATTTTAACTAAACTTCAAAAATTGTGGACGTATTAGATTGGCATTGCAGACTTGTTTTCCAGTTAAATTCTCAAAAATTTTATCACAATCGAATGAATTTTTCAGCGCATAGAATACAAAGAAAGTAAGATAGAAAGAGTCAATAATTCGTATATAGAAGATACATATATCGATTTAAAAGGACTTGTACATGCTAAAAAAAGAAAGTAAAATAGTATTTATCGGTTATTAAAAGAATTTGTATTCATATTGAGAAACTTGTAAGCTTCATATTAAGATGCTTTTAAGCAGAATAACACTTTATTGAAAAATGCTTTTCATTAGCATTCAGTGACTACCTTTTTTGTTGTAATTCTGAATACAAGTTGTTTTCGTTTTATAGTTTTATAATTTTCGAAAATTTTTAACTAACTAAACATTATATATTTTACCAGGCCCGTATTTAGGGGGGCGAAGGGGGCATTTGCCCCGGGCGCCAGTTTGTAAGGGCGGCATGTGGAAGAAGCTTTAGGGCGACATTTATTTTAAGTGAGTACCTTTTTTTTTTGTTTTCTATATCTGCCTTCATGAAAAAAATTTTATGTAAAAATTAGAAATTTTTTTAATTTTCAACAAAGTCAATTTCTTCAAAAAATTTTGAGAGGGAGACAATTTACACTCTTTTACCATGTAATGATGAGGAATTAATGCATAAAATCAACTTGTTTCTCTGGTAAAACATGTTTTCAAATTTGACTTGTTACATTACCCATTCTCTTGCATGGTAAACTATGTTTTAAAAACTATACTTTCAATAAACCATTTTTGTTAGTTGAGTCACTATTGAAGTGGGTGGTCAATAATTTTTCAAATTATTATGAAACGTTTCAAATTCTTGTTTAGCATGAAACCACAAACACACTTTAACAAAAACAAAAACAAAATACGACCCCACTCAATGCAATTATTGTCCGGAAAGAAAAATTAAGCTTTTCCCTCGTAGCTTCTATCCGAGTCGGTTTATTTAGAAGCGTGTTGATATCTCTCAACTCCAGGATTACTTTGTGTTCCTCAAAAATTTGCAATTTCCGCTAATAATAAGCGGTCGAAGTCTTTCTTTCCTTCCTGCCAGCCGACCGCCGACTAAACCTTTTCAGCCCACAGCGCCATCGTTGTCATTGTGTCATCCGTCGTGCTCTTTGTTCTTGGCGGCTGTCTATATTGTCGTTTGTTTTTCCCTTTGTTATGCTGCTGCATCCGCGTCGGCAGGACACAAATGATAATTGAAAATTTAATAAATGTCAACTATTAATAACTGACAGAAGCTTTATCGATCGGATGACAGATGTTATTGTTAGAATTAATTAGAGAAAGTCTTGCTTCCAACCAAAAACTCTACAAAGTTTAGTATACTTAAATACTTACTTCAATATTTTAGCATTTAGTGACTACAAATTTTGTTGTAACTAAAGATTCTGAACATAAGTTGTTTTGGTGTTATAGTTTTTTAATTTATGTAAATATTTTTAATATATGTAAAACTTTGAAAAAAGTAGTAAGACTTATAAAGGCTCCTCAAGTATTTTTTTTAACAAAAAGTTAACGATTGTAGATTTCCAATACCAAAAAAAAAGACATTTCTTATCCTTTTTTTATATCTTTTATTGTTATTTTTTTATAATTAATAATTGTATTATGAAATATTGCTCGTATTTTCCTTAATCAAGAACTTATAAACCGTGTTTTTGGTTACCTTGAAATTGTTTAAAATTGTTGAAAATAATATTCGATTACTAGTTATAGGCTATTGTTTATATAAGATAATCGTAATCTAAATGGTCAAGTCAAGTAATCTTTAGAATGAGGGTATTTCCAAATCGATAGATAATTCAACTTCGATTCCGATTTAATTTATGTACTTTGAAATAGTCGAATATTTTGTCATTTTCCGATGTGTATAAAATATCACTTTTGTATGTTAGTAAATATGTATGTCTTCAGCTAATTCGATTTCCGGTTCAGAATTCGATCAAGCGTGTGTCGCTTCACATTGAATCACATGTAACATGCGTTGTTAATTTTCCTTATGTTGTTGTTTTCGTGTGGATTTTTTGCTTTGCTGAATTTGCTGTTAATTAATTTGCAAACGTTCCGACCGACATGACTTGTTATTGTTGTCGTTGTTGGTATTGGTGTTGGTATTGGACTTGGTCCTGTCCTCTGTTGGCTCGGAGGCATAAGGACCACAAGCACTGTCGGTCATGTTGCACGCTTCTCCTGCGCTTGTTCAATTTTGGTTTGCTTCGTTCGTCTCGTTCATCCAGTTCATCTCGGTCGACTGTTCGAAGGGGTGCAGAGCATTTTGGCGCTGTTTTTGTAGATTTGGCGCAAAAACGATTTAATGCGATTATGCCGCTGCGAT
This sequence comes from Suillia variegata, assembly GCA_949127995.1. Classification (NCBI taxonomy): domain Eukaryota; kingdom Metazoa; phylum Arthropoda; class Insecta; order Diptera; family Heleomyzidae; genus Suillia; species Suillia variegata. The sequence goes on along the minus strand of OX421845.1, from coordinate 16,113,977 downwards.
TGCAAAAGTGAGTGTGTATTAAAAACGCAGACAAAAGTCAATTAGAAAGATTTATGTGCTTGTCCAAATCGCTTTTATAACTTTGCAGTTGCTGGACGCGTTCCAAAATTCGAAGGGCATTCGACTAGTTCGATTACGATTAAGACTAAAATATAAATTTTCAATAAAAAAAAGCGCGTATTTAAAGTGTTGTAACCTCTTCTGATTTGATATGTTCCTTATGAAGTATTTATGCCATTGTTGTTGTATAAACTTAATTAGCACAACGTCAAGCAATTCCCCCTTCAGAAATCAAATGACTTCTTGAAATAGCAAAATTATTTAAGTATTTCGAAAACATTTCTCAATTGACATCCTGCCTCTTCATAAAGGGGTTCGCTCGCATTCACATGCCTTACATAACAAATCGACTCCTTTTGTACATGTATGCGTGTACTTTATTAAAACACCCTTATCCCCCCGCCACACTCTGCGCGTAACGTCACTCACTGCCTCTGCTTCCGTTTAAAGATTTAAAATACACGGCCAAATTTAAAATGAACATCCTTAATCCTTTCTTTTGCATGTGTGTTTGTGAAAGTTTGTGTACGCGTGTGTGTATGTGTATGTGTGTGTGTTAACAATGAAATCACTTTTAAGTAAAAGCAGCAGTGTCACTTGGCTCAAAGGCGTTGTACTTACCACGTGTATTTTCGTGTAACATTTGCGACAAATTGTCGTGTACAACATGTTGACACTTTTGCTTTTTTTTTTTTTTTTGTAAATCGACATTTGTTTGTGCTGCGTCGTGAGACACAATAAGAAAATTGCCTTTAAATTTTAAATCTAGCACAAAGACGAGAAAAGGGTCACATAGGAGTAGACCTTTTTGCATTGCACTTAAAAATTAACTATGAACTTGACTCGCTCGCTCGACTTTGGGTATATTGAGTTTGATCGTCTGTCTGTCTGTCTTTCCAAGTCTTAACAGTTTAAGTTATATCGATATGAGAGAAGATATATTCTCTTAGTTCTACAATGAGCAAACATGAAGAAAACAATTCCTATCTGTCGTAAAAACTAACCATTTTTTTCAAAAAATAAAATTTAAAAAATGAACTAGCTTTAAATGCCTGCGGTTATTTTTGAATACAAATATGTTAGAAAATCAGTTAGTGGAACTCCCCGTTGTAGCGATTTTGAGGTACGGCGGTGGGCGTTAAATTGTCCAAATAATCGACAGTAATCATAAAAACTCAGAAACAACATTTTATATTTCATTTCAAATATCGTGGCTCCAAATGTTGTCATCATAGAGCAACACTCAACACTAAACTAAACTACAACGGGTGGCCTTAAAAATTATCCAACCACACTCATCTCTTGTAAGATATAAGATTTCCTTTTCAATATAAATGAACCTCATAGTGGGCATGGCAGTTGTCTTTTCATCCCGCTCACTTTTTGTGAAGCAGACAATTTTCGCTCCCAGAATTTGCATACCGAATTTTTTCAATACAGTACTCATATTAGCAACTATATATCGTTATATGTAAAGAGGTGTAGCAGTTGCCCTATACCGCCCACTTTGCGGAACCAGTATGTTATATTTTTTTATTGTAGCACGCATTTTACAGAAGAAATATTTTTATATTGTATATTGTATAAATTAGGAGTGGCAGGTGTATATTAAAAAAAAATGGTTTTCATCTAAAAAACCTAGTTTTAAGATATATTTGGTTTTTTTGGGCGTTAAATATGGGCGTGGCAAAATTCATTTTGGCACGGTTTTTATCAGTAGTATGCCCTGTATATATAAAATTATAATCGAACAATAATGTTATAAGTATATATGTTTATTGTGTATGTGTTTTGTTATATTGCATTTATTTTTGAAGCAAATTTCGCTTAAAATTGATCTTAAATAAAATAAAATGACACTTTATACTAGTTTTATTTTTGTTGTTGTTCTTTAAGCTCGTTAACTGAAATAATAATAAAAACATTGAATTCCCATCAAGGAGACGCTTTTGTAAGCCTCGACATGAATGCAGCGTTTACATTTGTCAACCCCCCTCACCCCCACCCACCAATACACACAATTCAACACAATCCACTTCAACCCGCAATAACACCATCTGATTTTTCATTTGCAGTAGCTTTGCTCTGCTTCGCTCCGCTCTGCTCTGTTCGTTACGCTTTTCGAATTTCACAAAAACTTTTTCATCGCAGCGGAGGTCGGAGAAAACTTGTAAAATTCTTCTTGCTGCCTTGCTTTCTGCTGTTGTTTGTGTTGTAGTTGTTGCTGATGTTGTTGCTGTTGTTGTTGCTGTTGTTGTTGGTAGATGTGTCGCTTCATGCGTGTTTTCCAAGTGTTGTGCGGTCGTTGTGATTGTGGCGGAACCGGAAGTTGGCATAAGGAACAACGAAAGGGTTTCGTAGTTGCATTTTCATTTGCGTCTGCGTCTGCCGCTGCTGTTGAATATTTTCGCATTTTCATCCATTGAAAATTTGTTTGTTGCGGCGCGGCTTTTGGCGCAGTAAAACAGCGTGAATACTTTGATTCAACACTTACAGTACAATATGCATTGTTCTAGTTGTTGTTGTTGTTGTTCGAAATGCTTTTAATAATAATAATAATGTTGCCAATGTAGCTGTCAGCAAGACTGTCGTTTTGTTTTATTGTTGTCGCCTCGCAATCGGTCGCTGCCACTAGCACGAGTCTAAGAAGTTTTCGAAACTGTTTCGAGTCGAATGCCCTTCCCAGCCGCGACTCACCCCTTCAGTACGTCCGTTGAAAATGTGCGATTGATAGGGGGTTTGGGGGCGGGGTGGTGGTAGAGGTAGTGGTCGGAGTGGGGGCACTGCCTTTCCGAGCCTTATGTTGCACGTTGAGACAAACACACATTTGTCATTAATTAAATGGCGGTGTTGTAACACAATTCAAATTGCTGTTTTATGACACGCAACAGCAGCAAAATGTGTTGTAGAAAGTTTGTGCGAAAAAAGAAAAAGGGTTTACATTTGAAAACTATGTATATACATTGTATAAGTGTGTACATGAGCAAACAAAATATTGATAAACTTATGTAAAAAGTAGTACGATAATTTTCTTCGACCCAGCCGATGCTTTTAAACTCTACACTTTTACAATCAACATTTAAACGTTTTGTGGATAATCTTTATTTTCAAGATAATATAACGCTATGCACTTGCGTATGTATGTATGTATGTATGTATGTATGTGCATACAATGCAATAACCTCAAACTTTCGAGAAAAAATTAAACATTATGATTTTAACCGCTTAGTGAAAAAAAAAATGCACAACAGTTTTAAATATGCGCAAAGTTTGAAGGTTTAATAATCCAAAATTATTTTATGGTCAATCTATATATGTATATGAAAATGAATGTATCTTTCTTTCTATCCTTCTTTGTACCATATGCGCGTCTAAACCATTCAACCGATTGCGATGAAATTTTGGGGAGTTGCTGTGCTCACGCCAAGGATAGTTTTAGACAAAGAAAAATTGTCCACGCCTACTTATTACGCCCACAATTTGTAAATCTAAGTAAAAATATTCGATTATTTCCGTAATAAAGCTACTAAAAATCTGAATTTCGGAATCTGAGTTTGTATAAGTAAAAATGAGCGTGATTGGATTAATTTAACGCCTACTTTTAAAAAGTTTAGATCAATTTTATCAGGAACTTGATGTTCTATTAAAATTTGACACGCCCACCTTTATGCCCACAATTTATAAAACTTAGAAAAAATATTCGATTATTTCGTTAATAATGATCCATATCGAGTTTGTATGGACATTGTCGATAATTTCACCAAAAATTGGCGTGGTTGAATCGAATTAACGCCCACCGTAACTCAGAAACGAAACAACTGCGAGTAAAGAGAAGTTTCGCTATATTTTTATTCAAAATAAAACCCGGACAACTCCGGCTATTATAAGCTAGTGTGTTCTAAACTTCACGGCGCCCTCGTGAACTCGTGGACAGCTGTTGTTTTTATTGTTTTTTTTTTTTTTGTTATTATTAAAACCAGAAAACTATTTCTAATAAAGAGTTTTGAGAACAAATATTAAAATGTGGCTAGCAGTACCAAATGAAACCAACAACAAAAAAAGGATTAAATTTGTTTTTACGTTGAGAGTAAATGTTCATTAAACAATGCCAAAATAATGTATGTTTAGATTTTAAGCGAATATGTACAGGGTGCAAAATAAGTCTATTTAACTGAATCTCAAGTGAAAAAAAAACAAGAAATAGCGATGCAAAATTGTATTGTATGGGCATTACAAAATCGATGTTTTAAAACTCTTCATTTTTTAATATAGGTCTTAAAAAGACTTTTTCGTATTTTGTCGTTGGAGTCGTCTATCTCCAGTGCTGCCAATCACATTGTGTAATAATTGGTGATAATTTAAGCTTCATTTAAGAAAAAAATTAAATTCGGAGAAGTTGAAAAAAAGGGAAGAATGTCACGCAAGCCACCAATGAAATTTGTGAAGTTTACGGAGACGATGCTTTATCAGTTCGTGTAGCACAACAATGGTTCGCTCGCTTCCGTTCTGGAAATGATGCACCTCGCTCTGGTCGACCTATCGTTGAAAAGTCGATGAAATTATGGAAAAGATTGACCAGGACCGTCACATAAGCAGCCATGACATCGCCAAGGAACTAAACATTCATCATCAAACGGTTTTGAACAATTTAAAAAAGGCTGGCTACAAAAAGAAGCTCGATGTTTGGGTACCACATGAATTGTCTGTAAAAAATTTAATGGACCGAATTAACATCTGCGAATCTTTGCTGAAACAAAATGAAATCGAACCATTTCTGAAGCGAATGGTAACAGGAGACGAAAAGTGGATCAAATACGACAATAATGTGCGAAAAAGATCATGGTGCAAGCGTGGTGAAGCTCAACAAATGCTCGCAAAGCCAGGATTGACGTCTCGAAAGGTTATGCTGAGTGTTTGGTGGGATTGGAAAGGAATCATCCACTATGAGCTGCTCCAGCCTGGTCGAACTATTGATTCTACACTTTACTGTCAACAACTGATAAGATTAAAGCAAGGAATCGAAAAAAAAACGGCCTGAACTGATCAACAGAAAGGGCGTCGTCTTCCATCACGACAACGCTAGACCACACACATCTTTGATGACTCGGCAAAAACTGGGAGAGCTTGGCTGGGAAGTTTTGATGCATCCACCATATAGCCCTGACCTTGCACCATCGGACTACCATTTGTTTCGGTCAATGCAAAACTTCCTTAATGGAGTAAAGTTGGCTTCAAGAGAAGCCTGTGAAAATTACTTGTCTCAGTTTTTCGCCGAGAAACCACAAAAGTTTTACACTGATGGAATAATGTCTCTAGCGGAAAAGTGGCAAAAGGTAGTCCACCAAAATGGTACATATTTGGTTAAATAAAGTCCATTATAAATATAAAAAAAAAGTTGAAGTATAATTAGAAATACGAAAAGACTTTTTTGACAACCCATTATATACAATTCGCTTAAAACATATTTAAAAAATCGTTTGAAAATAATTTTCGTCTATGCCGAAGCTCATATACCGTCCGCCATTTCAGTGACACAAAAACATGTGTTTCATTTAGCATATAAGCGCTATATGTCTCCATTATAAGTGGGCGTTTTTCTTATCAGATCACGTACCTTTTTGGTTAATAGTTTTGCGTTGGTGTCAAAGTGAAATACCCAATTTGAACTGATTATTTACACTATTTTTAATAATAAATGAGTGGTTTGTCTGGAGCTGAGTGTAGTTCTTATCCGATTACTCCAATTTCTTGTCATAAGTTTTGTGTTACCATTGAAACCTTAAAGATTGAATATGAATTGATTATTTTCAATTTAACCATTTCAATAAATTTGTTTCCTTATAGAAAAGGTTGGTTTTTTTTGTGAGCAGTTTTGTGTTACTACTGAAGTTCTAAATATTGAAATTGTACTGCCTTGGAACTATCTTAATTATAATAATAGGAGGTCACATACCAAATTTCAGCTCGATAACTTTTAAACTACGTATGTAATCGCTGGAACAAACAGACAGACGAACAGAGGGATATCGTTAAATGTATTCAGAATCCGACGCTGATCATTTAAAGATATGCTCTGTCTTACCTACCACGCCCCCTTCTGGACGTTACAATTGGAAGAACAAACTCAATATACTCACTTGACGAAGGGTATAAAAATAGCTTGGAAATGTAGGAAGATATAAATGTTGTGTTCAGTGAAGTCTTATAAATTTATTTCAATATTTAATAATCCGCTTTCCATAACAATTTTTTTTAGACATTTTTAACATTGCCCCGACTCTTTTCTTGGTTTCATTCATAAATATTCCAAAATTTAAGAAGAGTAGAAGTTTTTTATTTGCTATAGATATGAAGTAATCCCTTTAGTATTAAATTATCAATTTGAGATTCATGTAAACGTTAACTGTCATTTCTAACTTTGGTATATAAGTTCTTATATGACCATTAGAATCGTCTACATTATAAATACTGTGAAGAAATATTAAAACAAAAATCTTAAATTCTCACAAAAAATATCTCATCAATCTCAATGTGAGATAAAGCTCTAAAATCACAAAGATTAACCTGGCAACCTTGATCTCAATGCAAATGTAACCAAAAATATTAATCCGTTGATTTCTTTAAACATCCCAAAACATTTTCCATTTTCTTTAAAGGAAAATACAACAACAAATGAAAATTTTGAAACTGAAAAAAAGAAAACGATTCTTGTAATCGAATATATATATATCGATCTACAGTTTTTTATAACTTAGTAAAATTTACTGTTTTTGTTATGAATAAGTATAAAAAGTAAACACGAGCGTTACATATAAGTAAACAGTATTAGATACCTACTGAAAGAACGCCTACTGTAGTGGATTTTTGCACAACCTCCATTGACCTGCAAAACAACGATGTCGATGGATTGCAGGAAAATGGTTATAAACGTACAAACTAACAAAAGAGCCATGCAAGGTAAAACAAGCAAAGAAGCAACAACCAACAACAAAGCACACTCCTCAGATACAAGACCAATCGATGGTTATTTGATGAGACCTAACAAACGCGATATTGCAGCCCCATCGGCTACGAGAAAACGAAACTGCTGACGTGATGAAAATTGTAACGGAATCACGGGGAGAAAAATCACTGACAGCAGAATGGAAAAAAAAACTAAACGATAGAAAAGAGCAAACAAAAATAAAAACATGGCCAACCAGCAAAAGCAGATGGGATTGTTCCCGATTGAGATATTTAAGATACTCTTACATCAATGTTTGTTTGGAAAAAAAAACCCCAACTGAATGCAATGTGGGAGAAACTTCTTATACATATGTATTTGTAGTTGGAGTAAATTTAACGATGATTGGAATATCTGCATGTACTCATATTAACGAGGTTTCAATTAAATTGCATAAGCAAAACATGATACTGAGTGAATAAGTGTAGACAGTATATATATAGAATATATATGCAAATACCCTACAGGGAAACCCAATTTATAAGAAGCAACAATATGTTCTAGTTCTGCCACCAGTCCTAATCTAGCAAAAATTCAACTAATCGAAAAAATAACTAGAGTTATACAATTGAAAAATTAACCAAATTGAGGTCGTATTATATAAAATACTTTTTAATTGATTTGGTTAATTCAGAAAAATTAAATTCAAACTAAAAAATTCGCACGACTTTGTGATTTTAATTTAAGTGCGGAAATAAGCAGAAATATGGAAATTAAATAATCGATACTTTTCAATAGCTGAGATATTTTTGATGAAAATGTAAAATGAATTTATCGATACATATTTGCTATAGCAAAGATTACAGTTTGCATTGTGGTCCATTTAATTTTACGTTTCCAGATTCCACATATTTTTTTTTAATTAAACGAGATGTTTTTTATTAACCAACGATTTGTTGTGATTTTTTATCTACAAATTGTATGTCCACTTACGAACTATTGATTTAGTGACAATTTTGATACATTCAACGTGGGTGCATATTTGAAATAAGATTGCTCGTAGTTGGTTTACAATGCTTTAACTTTACTAAACTTTCATAATCGTTTGATTTGATGTGGATATTATTGATTATAGGTTATTTTTTTCGGGTGTATACGTTTTAATGGAAAGCACCTGTTCGGACAGACAAAGATATCGATTATTAGAACATACTCTTAAGAGTTATGTTTTTAAATTCGAGACCACAATTAACAATTTTACTCATGAAGGATTCAAAAAAAAGTTAGCAGAAAACAAAATGCAAATGTTGGTCCTATCCCACTGGCCAGTGCAATGGCTAACCTTTTTATTTTCGTGTTCTAATAATTGTGATCGATTTTTTCGTGCTCACACTTTTTCCACAACTCAATAAATTGAACCGCATAGCGTAATTGTTTTTTAAAAATTGGATTTGGCTACATAAGCAATTTTGGTTGTGCTTAAAATAACCGCCGCTCCACCGGATGCCCTCGGCAAACGATATATTATCAAACATGGCGGCTGGTGGCACAAACTGTGGTTGCTGCCGCAAATTGTCCAACGGCGCAGAACAGCGACAGGAAATTGTGATTTAATGCCCAAGTGTGAGTTGCTGTTTGTTTTTCAGTTTTATTTGATTTTTTGTTTCGTTTCGTTTGGTTTGGTTTGGTTTTTTTTTTATTTGCAGCGATGTGGCGCTTGTAAATCTTGTTTGTTTTGCGGATTCGAAGCCCATTCGTATCCTTCGAATACCATTTCGATTGTTGCGGGTGATACAGAAACGTGTGTATGCATTTTGTTTCGCAATTGTTTTGCCCCACGAGCGACACTCCGTCGCTGCGCACTTAAGAGAGCTAGTTACAGACAAACGTTCAGACTGCCATAAACACATACATATGTACATACATACTCGTACATGACGAAGGTTTCTATCTAAACCAGTTCAACTCGAATTTGTCTATTTTTAGGATTAGTATTTTATATTAATGATTAAGGTTTTAATGTCTTTGTGGTAGTATTATAATAGTGAATAACATAAATTATTGCGAAAATTTGATGCCAACAATTGAACCAATTGATAACCAAATTGAACGCTTTTCTAAAAAAAATTATCTTTTGACTTAGGCTGGTTTAGTTTGTAACCAACGGTCTTCTGGTATTCAAGCACATGCAGATACATACGTGTATGTATGTTTTCGTATACATATGTACACATTTCAACATTTTTAAAACAATTCAATTTTGAGTTTGAATGCCACTTCCGGGGCTGAATTAAATATTATTGGATTTTTATTGCTTTGTATTGATTTTAAAAATGATTTATGAATCTTTGGGGGAAACTAACCGTTTGGAGGCTTGGAAAAGATACAAGTGCTCAACACATTTTCAATAAATAAAATGTGTTTTTGAGCAATTCAGTAACTATACGCAATATGGACTATACACTTTTCTCCCGAACGCTCCTAACAGGCTTTAGGAGTTGGACTTTCAATTAACATGCTTCAGTACAATAAACAGGTAAGGTCTTGATACAGTAATTGAAAAGGATAATTTTCGGTTGAGCAATCTTTCGTATGTACACTAATCGTATGTATGTACATGCACATCTGTAGTCTAAAACAAAATCAGATCTGCAGACTGAAAAGGAATTTTACAACTTTAATCTCGGAAATTAATTTGTCTAAATGAAATTTAGTTTCAAAGAAGTAACGATCAAACATATATATATATATATATATATATATATATATATATATATATATATATATATATATATATATATATATATATATATATATATATATATATATATATATATATATATATATATATATATATATATATATATATATATATATATATATATATATATATATATATATATATATATATATATATATATATATATATATATATATATATATATATATATATATATATATATATATATATATATATATATATATATATATATATATATATATATATATATATATATATATATATATATATATATATTTAAATTTTGGAATTAAATCTTTCAACATATTAACCCACTAATATACTGAGCTATTAACTGCCACGTATCTTAAGGTTAAATGAAACTAGTTTTCTACAAGGAAAACCGTTGGTTCATTAAAATGACTTAAGTCTTAAATGTCACAAAACTCAACAGTATTAAAAAAACAAAAACAAAATACACCTTAACTTTAGAAGCAGGTGTCAGTGTCATGTCATCGTCATAATTAAATGCGATACAAATCCAAAAACAATGTTCAAACGAGTCGTATGTCAATCAAAATATCCTTTAGTGCAAGTAGGAAAACATCCCTCGCCTCGCTTTCAGCGCGGCTAAAGACCGAGTAAATATGTTCGCATTTTCGAACTTAGACGCATCTGGGCGCATCTTTTTCGTTTTTTTTGTTTTCAAATTTCAAATTTGAAATCCACTTAAGCAATTTAGCTTAACACGCCAACAAACTGTTTCGCCCTTAGCACATTCCATACTCCACCATCACATCGCGTAAACTGTCACTACTCCTGCTGCTGACTGCTTTCTACTGAATTCCTATTCCTGCGTCTGCGTCAGCGTCTGCGCCCGCCTGCTATTCGCATTTGACACCCTCACATCTTTTGTTGCAATGACTTCTTAATGCTCTAAACATGTTCCAAATTTGTTTGTGCCTGAATGACGTGACTGACTGACACCGCACTGTGACCCACAAACAAAATACATAAGTATTTAAAGCCGAGCAAGTTCCAACTCAATTTCGATTTCAATTACGCTGACAGCTCGGGGTATGGCCTGGCCATTTCGTACTTGTTCTGTTCTTGCCTGGTGTTAATCCTTTAATGCCTTTGCAGGAGTTTTGTGACATCGAAGGGCTCTGCCCACTTGAGAGCTGACGCCAAACAAATGAGCACAGCTAATAAATTTCTGAAAGAAACGAAAATGCACACATGCGTTTTTCATTAGTTATTGACATTGTCAGTGCGTCACTTTTATTCATAATACGTCAAACTTGTTCGTGTGTCTGCTTGCTTTAAGGGTTTTTACACAACATAAAATGCTGAAATACATTTAAAAGAAAAAAGGAACAACTGCGCTTCATGTCAAATCCATGTCTAAGAATACTCGAGAGACACAAAAGGAGTTTTGTCGATTCGACTAGATCGGTATTTTACTTCAAAGTACATCAGTTGATTCCTAGTTTCCAAAGTGACGAATAAAACGATTATTTTTAATAATTAGCAAACCATAAAATAACACAAACGCCCAAAATGGGGCAAGGTAGGTATAACAAAGTATTTACATAAATGATCAGCGTCGGATTCTAAGTCGTTTTAACGATGTCCGTCCGTCTGTCTGTCTGTCCTAGCGATTACAGCCGTAGTTAAACAGCTATAAAATTTGGTATGTGAGCTCCTATTCTCCAAGCGGAAGCTGAGTTTTAAGATGGACCAGATCTGACTCCCATACCACCCCTCCCATGCAAATAACCCATTTCCATATAAAAATAATGATTCAAATATCAGTGGAGATATGCAGTTAAAATTTAATATTTAATATTTAGCAATAGTAAGAGAAAACTTCTCACACAAAATAAGCGTGCTCGGATAGAACCACGCCCACCTACCATACAAACTACTCCTTTCCAGTCGGTCAAAAATTAATTAAAATAGTTCTATAGCCGATAATAAACTAAAATTAATTTTTTAACGTTTTAATGGTAACATAAAAGTACTGACATGGGCGTAATCGGATAAGAACCACGCCCACAAACTTAAAATATTTTTGGGAGTGTAAATAACAAGTTCAGATTCGGTTTTTAATTACATTAAACTACTAACCAAAAAGGGGCGTGATCTGATAAGAACAACGCCCACTTATAATAGAGACATGTAGCACTTATGTGCTAAAAGAAGCACATTTGTTGGTAATTCTCTTACTAGTTTACTTTAATTTTCGTATTAATAATGAGCAACTTTTCGGAGCTATTGTCTTCGGTCATAAACTGTTGATTACTGTGTCCAAATAATTAATTTAATGTCCACCGTCTATATAAAGTATTTAAATAGGTCGTCCATATTCTCTACATACACAAATAGTTTCATTTGCATTACATTTAATTAAGAAAACGTAAATTTTTAACATTTATTTTATATATTGTATATACAATTTTAAAATATATATTGACTATAATAATCATTTCTTCGGTATGTAACAGCGAGTTGTCACTTTTGAAACTCGTATTCCCAATGTACAAACTGACAATCTCAGTGGTTAAGAGCAATAAATTCGATTTATATTCAAAACGCATTTATGTGTACATATGTACACACATACGAGTATATATTCGTATGTTTAAATGAAGTGTTAATATAATTGAATGTCAATTATTTGACAAAACATGATTTAGCTTTTTCGCGCGTTAATCGCAGTGCAGCACATTATAACTGTTATTGCTGTTTATAGTGTCGGTGTGTGTGCGTGTGTGCGTTAGCAAAATTCTAATGCAGTGCGATACTGTGATAACTCTAATGCGTCTCATTGCCGTTGCCATTGCCGTCGACTAGTTGTCATGTCATCGTTGTGTACATGAGATTTCGCGCAGACAGAAAGGAAAACGCTGTTTACAAATTGAATAAAACCTCAATAGCCGCTTCCTCGACCTCGAGCGACATCACCGTCCTGCAAACTCTATTCACTACCAGTGCTGTTATTTTAGGTACAATTGTACCTTTTTCGGTCCTTTCTTAACCTAAAGTTATATTAGATACGAATGGCTGATTTTAGATGTAATTTGTCAGTCGAAATTTGCTGTTCAATAAAATTTATTTTATGGAAATATGTTCCATTTAAAACTAATTATTGACATTAATGTTATTTTAAATTTTGTATAAAAAAAGAAAACTATTTAATTTCGTCCATGGCACAAAAAACTGGATTCGTTATAATAACAGTTATCTCAGTCAAAGTCTCTGATTTAATGTGATACAATTTGCTTAAAAAAAGATACAATGTAAATGCATGATTAGGTACAGTTAAAATTTCTGAAGTGACATCACTGTTCTCGCCAACCACCAACGCTTGCTATCAGTGCAATAACAGGCAGGCAGGCAGGCAAAGCAGGAGAGTACAACATTTCAATACGCAGTTAATACGTTAGCTCACATGTGTCGTTTTTGTTGTGCCGAAACAAATTATGTTAGAACGCACGTCGCTTGATTTCAATAATTTGCTAATGCTTCGAAGCTACTTACTCAATCGACATCAACTTTCTACACACAACGAAACAAATATTTAAAATTTATATTAAATGGACAATATTTTTTTTATATTTTATTTCCAATTTTAAGTTTGAATGATCGTGTTAAAATCAAATTCTCAGTATTAACTGTTTTTTATTTAGTTGTCAGACATAAATTCGACGTTTACTTTCAATGGAAAATGTTGCCCCAACCAAGTTCCTATGTTACTTTAACGATGTTGTGTTGATTTTTCCACAATTTGTTGTCCATTTTGCTAACGTTTAACATTAATAATAACACAACGTCATGGTAAATTAACACTGTTATCGTGTTAATTTAGCATATTGTTGAAATTCCTAATATAATATTGAAGGGTTATTACAGTTTACACAAGATTTTATTAAGCATTATATTTTTATTACCTCCAACACACGCAAGCATGGCCCATAGGATATATTCAGTTTGTTCTTAGATTTGTAACGCCCATAAGAAGGCGTGGTAGGTATAATTGAAAATAAATTTAACGATTACAGAGCTTAAGCATAACCGAAAATAATTCTTTTGACTGGTTATGAATATAAGTATTGTGTTTGGGCAAATGTATATGCATATATGTATTCTTGATCAGAATATAAAACTGAGTCGTTTTAGCCATATATGTATGTCTGTCATTTCTTGTTAACACACAAGAGAACCGAGATATTAGTCTGAAGATTTGTACACTGGTTGCTCTTACGGCCTATAATGCATGATATTTAATGATGTGGTGTATTTATAATAGTCGGTAGGACCGACTATAATTTCTTACTTGTTTCCGGTTATTATAGAAACAACTTAATGTAATAGATATACCAAAGTTTAAAATCATTAAATTATTTGCCGATGGTCATCAACGTGCTAAAAGGTTGGATCACATGATTCTTTGCATTGTTTTACTTTACGTGCTTTCTGAGCTCAAAGACATAACACTTTCCTCTGCTTTCCTTCTCTAAATTGCCTTTGCTCTCAATAATTTCTTATGAGTCGAGAACGATTTAAATATATTGTTGTTGTTATATTTTTACGTTTGGCCCAATTATTACCATTATTAAATAAATTAATCGAAATTGCTTGCTACACAACACAATGTATTGAGCGTTCTATCACGAGACACTCAGTGGTGCAGAAATGAATCATCCCATTTTGATTATGGTATTTAACATTGTGGTGCATTTTTAATAGTCGGTAGGACCGACTATAATTTCTTACTTGTTTTGGTTTTTTTAATTTGTTTTCAAATAGTACGATAGCACTTATGCAAAATTATTAGATTTTGCAAAACGGAGTCAATTACTGCAAAAAACCTTATCAGCCGTATCAACTCTCGAAATGACATGCGTTGGTTGCGACCAGTCATCATCATCATCGATCAATGTTTACAAACAACTCGAGTTGTCAACTTGAAAACGTTATTTTCATCTTTTCAGCAACTCAATTCGATGAATGCACTGCCGGGTATTTTTATTCAGTGCATGTCCATCAAACGAAAAGAGACGCAAAGGTACCGCCAACCAGACATGCAGACAGGGAGGAGATGGCATGGCCTGAGTGACTAGTGCAGAGTTGTAATTAAACAAATGAAATGCAAATAAACCACCGAGGCAGCCAGTGCCGGAGGTCAATATGCACGACAGCGCAGGGTGCTTATTTAAAGTTGCTTATATTAAAATTCTAGAACTGACGTTAATTAATAAATGTAGAAATGTTTTCAATAAATTGTCTACCTAAAATTTTTAAATGAATCTTTTTATTTGTTAGTTAAATTTAATGAAATTTTTATCAAAGTCAAATCGCGTAATCACATACAGACAAAAGTATTTTTGTTGTATAATTTCTAAACAAATTGATTTTCTTTTTCTTCCGAACTAGAGCGGCTGGAGAGTCCTGCTGCTTCTCGTTTTCCTATGTGTAAGGAGGTTTGACTGATTCATGACAAACGCGATGTTTTCAAGATTAACAACATTTTGCAAAATATTTGAAATACATAATCTTGGGGATGTCTCCTCGACACTGACAATGAGTGGAATTTTTAATATCAATGCGACATCTTGCGCGTAATTGACACACCACTGCTGCGTCGTTTGACAACTTGATTTTAGAACCCAGCGATGAAGTTTTCTGAGTTCTCTCTGAGTGACAAGTGGCATTTCGTCGAAATCAAATTAGAAAATGTTCGGTCTTCTGAATGTCATTAAAATGTGCGCTCTAAGGGTTGGTACATGCATAACAACTTGTTTAATCACAAATATAATTGAAAATATTATTGAAGTAAAACAGAAAAGTTTATTTTTTTTGCAAAATTGTTTTACATTGTTCTGAGTCATATATCATTTGATGTAAATATATCCTAAATAAAGACAATACCGGATTTCTTGTCTTTTATGTATTCTTTCTTCGAAAACTAAAAAATTTCACAATTTGAATTTGTTTAGCCTGGCGTTGGCCGGGTTTTGTTCTGAATACAAATATGTATTTATGTATAAGATAATTAGTTAGCGAAACTTCCCGGTACTCTCCATTGTAGAAATTTTAAGTTACGGCGGTGGACGTTAAATTGATCAAACCACGCCCATTTTTGCTAAAATTATCGACAGTGATAAAATTAATATTACCAATGTAAGCAATGCAATCAATGTTTGCACTTAATTAAACAAATTAGAGGCGTGGCAGATTTTTCTTTCCGTTGCTTTCAAGATAATGAGATAGAAAGAAAGATAGAAAAATAGAAAGATAGAGAGAAAGAAAGAAATATATTTTAGAAAGATAGAAAGATGTTATAGTAAGATTGAAATGTAGAAAGATATTAAAGAGAGATGCAAATATAGAAAGAAAGAAAGAAAAAAAGAAAGAAAAAAGAAAGAAAGAAAGAAAGAAAGAAAGAAAGAAAGAAAGAAAGAAAGAAAGAAAGAAAGAAAGAAAGAAAGAAAGAAAGGTAGAAAGTTTAATAGAAGATAGATAAATAAAAATAAAGAGAGATATGATGGAAAAATTTAAAGTTAGAGAGATAAAAAAATATTTTAGTAAGATTGATAGATAAAAAGATAAAAACGTTGAAAACGTTGAAAGAAAGAAAGAAAGAAAGAAAGAAAGAAAGAAAGAAAGAAAGAAAGAAAGAAAGAAAGACAGAAAAAAAAGATGGAAAAATAAAGAGATAGTAAAATGGAAAGATATTATAGAAAGATTAAAAGATAGAGAGATAGAAAGAAATTATTTAAAACTTTTTATCAATTGTTTTTTTTAATTATTATATTAATTTCAATTATTAATTTTTCATTTTGATTAAACATTATTTCATTTGTTTCAATAAAAATCTTCATTTCCTATACGCAAGAAAACTTATAAGGAATAGTCTGACGATGATAAAGGCTTAGTTTCTGATAAAAATCAGAACTATGAGCCACAAAAATTAAAAATTATAAAATCTAAAAGATAGTTTAAAACAGCATATCTCAAAACCTCCGCATAGCATATGAAAATATATTTTTATATTTTTAAAGAGCCTATTTTAAGTAGAATATTCTGAACTGTGCTCCGATTTGTCTTTTAATAAAAGCATCAAGTATTTTAAATCACCGAAATTCTGAGAAATATTTGCAGTGAAGTAAAATTGTTGTACAGCAAAAAGTTGGTTCAACCCATTTGTAGAATGCAAATGTTTTTACCAATCTTCTTTTGTATCTGTCTGCTGGTATAGACAATAACCTTATCGCCATTTTTATACATACACACATAAATAAATACATATCTATGTGAATGAAGTCATAAATTCTTTTTGCATTGTAGATAACGAAGATGATTATGTTCACGAGTTCCTAATCCAATTATAAATGTGACACTTTTATCGGGAAAATAAAACCGCGACACGTGTTGCTCAGCAAACGTTTGCATCGACGCATCGCGTCGCGTCGAATGGAATGAAATGGAATGGATTGGGAACAGAGCAATGAAAATATTAAAACTAATAATTTAATATTAAAAATACGAAAACAAGCTTGGTCGCGTGCACAGCCGTAGCGCAAACTGCCGTTATCTAATAAGGACACAAAACGGATACAAAGTACCGTTATGGAAATACGAGCGACCAACAGCCGTAAACAAACATTTGCCTACTCTAATCTGTCATTTAAAAGTCACACGCGTGAGAATTGTAAACAAGACGTTTCGTAACAAAACATCAAAAAGAAAAACAACAACCAACAACAACAACAACCCCAGCTCATCATGTCCATATCTAGATGACTGGCTCGCTGGCTGGATGGCTGGCTGACTGGCTGTATTGCTTGGTGGGTGGTTTCTTCCGTTGGTGACTGTCGCAACAAGCACTCCCTCTCTCCCATTTTAGAAACAACACTTGCAACCGCCTAAGGATTATTTCAATTTCATGTTTGAGTGGTAACGTAAAGCAAAAAGTGCCAAAGTGGCTAACATCAACATCGCTCAGGCTCAAGCACACGCATTAGAATCACAACAACTAAGAAATTACACTCGGCCCAAGCGACTATTATAAATGCACCACATAATTAGAAGAATAATTACAAATACATTTTATTAATAAAAAAAATGTTTAGTATCCTAATTTTATATAGATATTTTTTGTAAAATGTTTTTATACCAACATAAGCTACAGAGGCTTCGCATAAAAATAAAAAATAAAAAAATGAATACGTGTGAACCAACCCAACAATTTTATGCCGATTTGTTTTAAAATTTAGTTAGTTTGTTCCAAGTATAACATAAGACCTTGTATTAAATTATATTAAATTATATGTTGAGTACTGGTCTATGTTACAAACTTATACTCAATATCGATATGAGCCACTGAGTGGTGCATAAAAAATCATTAACGCTGCCACCACCGCAACCGACCGCTGCACAGTGGTTAAAAAATTACAACAAATACGAATATGCGAATTTAGAAATTATATTTATTGTAAGCCATTTAACAGGTATAACTTCAAAAAGTAAATTTGAAATATGTTTTCAATTATTTGTACTAATAGTACAAATAAATACGACTATGAAAAAATGTTGTTTAAACGTTGCACAATATCAATGGACACATACAACATTTCCGATCTTGGTGAAGCTACTCTCTCTACCAAATGCTTCAATTGGGTAATGAATGATGATTTTCGAAACATTATTTTTTTCCGAATGTGTCTTACAACGAACATTTTATGATTGTATTTCAGAAACTAAACCGGAGTTGAATTAGTAAGAGAACCATTTTTGGCTTTTCCATAGCTTAAATACACCACATAACCATAAAAATTTCAAGAAAAATTACAATGACACGTTACAAATAAAAGATCAAACTCGATACACTCTACGGTACGTTAATGTTGGGTATACAAAAATATTGGTTAAAAAAAGCCACTTTAAGTGTCGGTAGATCATATAAGACTAATGAGAAGCCTTGGTCCACTATTACATATATTGGCCAAACCAAGTTAGAAGATTCACCACTGTGCGACGTCTCACAAGTCACAATGACTTCTTGGCCACTGTGTTGTTTTTGTTGTTATTTGTGTTGCGTTGTTTTTGTTGAGAGAAAGACCTCCGGGACTATGACTCCTGCTACTGCTGCGTAAATACCAATATCAGTCAATGCGCCGCTCGGCGGCACTTTTAAGCCGCAACACGTGACACAGTTTCAGAACACTTCTACCATATGCAGCAATTTAACATTCATTGGATATTTATATACACACACATTCGTGAAAACAATATCTGTGAGGTTGTTCATCTAAAAGAGATTCTCTATTTAAATTTATTTTTGCACCAAAACGCAATAAATCATTTTTATTAATAACAAATAAAATGAAAAACATTAAATTATTGTATTGAACAAAGTTACAAAGAAATCTAAGTTAATCAAAAATTATTACTCAAAAATATTTAAATATATTGAATATAACATTCAGAAATGTAAATTACAAAATTATTTAAAAACAAGGAAATATTTTGTGTTTCTCCTTTTTCATTTGTGTGGTGTCGCTGCGATGTTATGCCCTTGTCCAGGTCCAATAGTTTAGTTTTTGCTTATTCAGATTGTCGTCAAAAAATAATTTGATTAATATATAAAATTATTTGTAATTTTTAAATCAAATGAAAATACTTTCAATTGGAAAACTTTTATTTCCCCATGAAAACTCAATCTTTTCATTTTCCTGAAATACTGTTAAAGAATTCTTCGCCAGTGAATCAAAAATTCATAAACCAAACATTTTATTCTTTAAGGACATCTATTAAAAAAAAAATTTCAACACAGCGAGAACTGTAAAAAAGTTTGAATAAAAACTATTTTAATGACAAAAAGTATATAATCAACTACGACGAAACTAAAATACCCTACACCAATTGCAGCAAGTATGTGTCTATTATAAGAGGACGTTGTCCTTATCCGATATCGTCCATTTTTGTTATGATCGGGACTATATTTTTTTAAACTACTGTAATCACTCGAACAGACGGACATCGTTAAACTAAATCAGAATATGACGAAGATTATATCTAAATAAATATTAATTGTTGTCTATATTGTCATGGTGTAGGGTATGATAACCAGTTGTTATTTAGTTTCGATTAAACATTTAACTTGAACGACTGGTTCAACTAAATGAACTTATTTGACTAGATAAACTGAATAGACTAAATGAACTGTTAGGACAAAATGGATTGGATGAACTGGATGTACCGGTTGGACTGAATGAACTACATAAACTGAATGAACACAATTGACTGGACTGAAAAGAAGAGCTGCTCGATTGAACTGACTGGATGGTCAAAGTAAGACAGGATTATTAACGTAACTTGTAGGCACTTTTTCTAAATTTCTAACTACGACTCCAATAAAAAAAATAGTTTCAAAAGTTCTTATATTTCGTTGGAGCCGAATATTTTTTTCTTAATTTAGATGCAATTCATTTTTAGTATAACATCTAAGCATGAAGTTGAGCAAATAACGGCTATTTAATTAGGAACTAAATCGAAAAAAATGCAATAAATATGGAAATAAAGTAAAAGACGTGTCAAAGTCAGGACCTTAAATGCAATGACAATGCAAACAACGCAACAAACGTCGTCCATTGTTTGCACTCGGAAAAGTTGAGTTTGATGAGAATTGCGTAGCGTTGCGTTGCTTTGCTTCGAACTGTGCTTGGTGCCTGTTTGTAAACAAGGGTGAACGTGTGTTGCTCATTTCATCAAGATGAAACTAATCCCAACCGACAAAACAAAACCGCCTGCCTTAGGGTGGCTTGGTAGCAGCAGACTAGACTCGCTGGCTGAATGATTGAATGAGAAAACGGATCAGTGAAGGTGCTGAACTTTATTTTGTTGCTTTAAGGATTTCCGATTAACGCACCAACGTAGCCCAAATTCGTTTTGTCAAACGAAGCTTAAAATGCATAAATAAGCAATTCGGCGTGGGAATTCAAATGTGAGATTATTATTCCATAATATTACTTAACAGAAATAATATTAAAAACACAATTTATTCATTTATTTAACTTAAATGCTGACTATAGAGTGAGTGCGTGCGAGTGGTGCAGGGTATACATGTGCAAAACAAGCATTTTACGGTCATACACTTACACAATTGCAATTTAAACAATATCATTCTAAGAATTGTCATTCTGGTTGAATCGACATTCTTGCCATTTAAATAATTATTTTTTTATCGTCAGCGAGGTCCTAGTCCAATTCTATTTTAACTGTCATACCTTGATGTTATTGTAAAAAGTAATGAACATTTTTACGCTTATTTTAAGGTGTAATTTTTCACAGAATTCACTGGACAAGTTGTGCGTCCAATTACTGCCATTACGTGGTATGGTGGCGCCAACAGCGCTCAGTGTGGCATGGATTCTGCGAATAATGTGTGACTTACATCTTTATTTAGTTGCGAACAGTAACGCATTTGTGGTCAGGTGCCGATTAACAATTATTTAAGGCAACGTATTCGAAGTTCAGTTGAGTTGTCTCGCTAAATCTGTCAGATTCTCTTGCGATTCGCATTATTTGCTATTCCGAATGCGTTGCTGGCCTATACAGGCAGTAATTATTTATTTGCGATGGAATTTGGTTAGGCTGGGTAATTAGTTGGAATTTTCTCATGATATGTGGTTGAACATCTTTACCTGAATTTTAAAAAATATTGCAATGCCTAGTTTCGACCGGATATTAAAACAAATCAGGAGAAACAATTTCTTGTTTCTTGAATTTTAATGTTTATTTATCTGCAAAGTGATTATATGTCTAACTCCAGTTAGTAAATTCCTAATTTAAGATCAGAATGAAAAGGAGATCAGTTTAGTTTGTACCCTATCAGTGGAAATTTTCTATTGTACCATTACACAAACCTCGTCACAAAACTTCCATAACTTCTGTACCAAAGTCTCCAGATAATGCACATATACAAAGAATCCAAAATCTTATTAGTTCCACACTAAATATATTTCAAGTGAATATGAGTTTTAACAACTTAATGGATTAAAAGTTGGTGATATATTCGTGGTAACAACATGAACTAAACTAAAACTAAAAATGCAATGTATCTATAAGTACATAAAAGTGCATTGAATCGTGACTCTTTCCATGCCCTGTTAAAGCGTAAACTCTTCAACATTAACCGCTACAGAGCAATGTATTTAATGGAAAGTGTCAGTCAGAATGTCTGAGTTGGTTTGTTTTCAGAAGTGTTTGTTCGAATGTTCCGCTGTCAGTTCTAACAATGGCAACAAAAATAACCTCAGTGAAAACAAGGAAAATCGCTAATTGCAACGTGTAAACAAAATAAAAATTATCAAAAACAATCCAGAAGGAATTATAATTTGTTTGGCCGAATCTAATATACCCCACACTTCAACATACTACACATTAAGTACTTTTAATTTCGATATAAATTTAACTTATTATGTTCGCTCTACTTTCTTTAAAAATATTGGGAACCTTGTATTGATATTGCAATTGAATTCGCTTTAAAATTATCGTTTCCATCATTTATATTCCAAAACTGATATATTCGAACGATCTACTGTATGGGGTATAAAAATACACGGGTTACCAAAAGTGAAATGAACCGATGCTGAACAAATTCGTCGAAATGCAGCACGCTGCGTCGAACGCGCAAAATGCAGTCATTTACATGTCAAGCCGACTGTCAGCCCTAATTATACTACTGCGCGTGTAGTAATAAAAGAAATAACAATATTATTATCACTCTCCACTGGCATCGTAAATAAGGCGGCTGCGCGGAGTCATGTCCTTTGCCTTTTCATTTGGCCACTTTGGCTTTCTGCTCCTCGTTATCATCGCCGACACCGCCGCCGCGCATTGTGAACGAACGGAATTGGGATTACCAGACAGACAGACAGACAGACAGACGGACGGACAGGCGGTAATTATTGGCCGACCTCATGTCTGTCAGTGCCAGATCGGAGCTGCAGAGTGTTTACATCTTAACCAGAGCGTTTACTTTTTGGCTGACAGGCAACACTTTTCTGGGTAACAATTTAAATTCGCCGCGCCAGTGTGCGAATTGCACAAACTCAAAGTTGTTTTCTCAAGTAGTACAAATACCTGCACAATTTTCATATACATACGTATTAAAACTAGTACATCAGTACACAAAATACTTTGTTTGAACTAATACAGTTTTTTTGTTTTATCTATGTTTGACAACCATTTCCTATGTAAAATCATGCGCTGAAGGTAAAGTTAATGACATTTTTAGCTGAATACTTGAAATTGTATATCACATTGAATATAAATATAATATTACACATACAAGTATAACATTTTCTTGCCAGATCTAGCGGTTTCGATTTAAAAAAGTTTAAGAATATTTTCAAAAAGATTGAAATGTACAGAGTTTTTATATTTACTAAATAAACCGGGCTTTATTAGATTGTTTACTAAAAATCTTGACAATTTGCTTATACAAACGTTAATAGTTTCTTAAGACATTATTTGACTGAAATATGTTATATGAAATGTTGATAGGAAAATTATCTCTGATCTAATGTTAAATTTTTGGTAATCAAATAATTAAAACCCAAGAGATTTGCAATTAAATTAACACGCTTTAGTTAAATCACATCATTTTGAGTATTACAAAAGTCTTGATATTTTTTTAAGTTCAGTTTCGGAATTAGAACGATGTTTTACTTTAGAACTAAATTGAAAACTTCGAGCATACAGAACAAAAATTTAATTGTTATATGAAAAAATTAAAAAAAAATAATTAGTTACTTTTATAAGGATTAAATTAACACTCGAACAATTCAATTGAGCCCTTTTTATTTTATTGAACTAAACAATTATAGTCGGTACACTCGACTGTACTAAAAGAAATTATTTTTTAAATGAATTATATTATATATAAAACATATTTATAATATTAATTTTCAAATTAATCGGACTTGATTTTCCATTTAATTCTTACGAAAAACAATATCTCCATTTCAACTAAAATTCAACCTAAAAATTTAAGTTATTGTGTAGGGTATAAAAACAATCGCAACAGTCCAGAAAGCTTGTTAAAATGAGAAAAAAATAACCTGACCACGACAGCACCTTTAATTAGCGCGTATCCCTTTTCAACATGTTTCACAATTGGAGCACTTATTTATTCGCGCCAGATCGCAGCAGAGACTTACAAGTGCAACATAACAAATTGCCCAACATTCGCCGCAGCAGTCTCCTGGCAACGACCAGCGGAAAATGTTGTCAATCTGTGTTGCAGGCAAAACTGTTAAGTATTTTTATCCGTCAAATCGAGTTCGGAACGTAAATAAGAAAACTTGTGAACTGAAATAAAAAAGTGTTTTGAGTTACGCGTACAATACGGAAACGTGTTAGCCGCAATTAACACGTCATCAGCCTTGAGAGCGTTAGTTCTATTATAAATACATCGAACAGCTGGACATGCGCATTACGCATTCGTAAGTCAATCGCAATTGTGTCCGGTGCGTGTGTTTCTTAACTGCACTTTCTTTTTTTTAATAGTTTTTCGTAGAAAATACGAGTATATAAAACAAAAAAATAGTTGTCATCTGCTTGTAATATTTTTAGTTTGAACATATCAAAAGATCTAAACAAATAAAATTTCATTGGATAAAGTTAAGTCACGCAAGTGTGCGTACTTCAACTGAAGAAATGTGTTTGTGTCCGTCAACACGGCGCTCAGTCTGGCGCCCTGTCAACTGTCATGATATGTCATAAAATCTATTAAAATATTTTATCGTGTTGGAAAATCATTTTTAGGTTTTAAAAAATTATAAAAGTATGATTTAATGTTGTATAGTATTAGTTAACTCATCATGTCTCCGGTTAAGGGGAGCACGAAGTGTGACACAAATCATGGGATTACTTGTTATTGAAGGACAAGGTAACGTTATGGTATAATATTTGTTTTAAATAAACGTCTTATCCGATGTGATAAGAAATGTTATCATATATAAATGTACTAGCTTAAATTACCCGGCGTTGCCCGGGTTCTTTTTTAATAGAATCAAGTCTTAGTTTATTTGTTATTTAAGATTAATAAACTTTCCAGCCTCGCCCACCATTTTTTGAATTATATTTGTAAGAATATTTGGTTAATTTGGTAATTTTATACCAAATTTGTATACAGAACTTTCCGTTACTCCCCGTTGTGTGTTTGTAAATATTGGCACCATTTACCTCTAAACTGAGTTTCGCAACTGTTGCATTTAACCTACCCGGTATTCGCATTTGTATGTTACTAAAATTGTAGTAGCATTTTCCGGTCAGATTTAGTTACTATGAACCAAATTTCTTCATAGTAGTGCATCACGTTCCTGAGCTATGGCGGTGGGTGTTAAATTGACACCAGTGTTGGTGAGGTGATAGATATAGTTCCAAAACACCTTCACACTAAAGTTAATCATAGTACAGTATCACGTTTCTAAGCTACAACGGTGAGCGTTCAATTGACCCGACCACGCCCACTTTTTGTTAGATGGTAGATTTCGTCACCATACACATACATACCAAGTTTTATCATTGTAGACCATCGCGTTCCGGAGTTACGGCAGTGGGCGTTATATTGATAAAACCACGCCCACTTTTTGTGAGGTGGTAGATTTCGTCACCATACACATACATACCAAGTTTTATCATTGTAGACCATCGCGTTCCGAAGTTACTGCAGTGGGCGTTAAATTGATCCAACCACACCCACTTTTGGTGGAGTTGTCGACTTTTTGTGGGCGTAATATGTGGGCGTGGCAGATTTCATATAGCCTATTATTCTTTCCAGACCCATCTCGATATATGTTCCAAGTTTGAAGTAAATCGGTTCAGCCGTTTAGGCGTGAAAACGGTACAAACGAAAATAAATAAATACACCTTCTTTTATAATATTAGTAAGGATAGTAAGGATTAGTAAGGATATCTAAATACTCGTATATCTAGATCTTTTTATATCTGATTAATATCTTATATGAAAATATATTTAATACATTTTTATATCAAGACCCAACTCTAATTTCACTGCGGTACTTATTTTAAAACGTTTAGGTCCCATAAGAATCTTTGAAGTAAGGTTACTTAAAGCAGCAGTTCTTAGGAAATAAAGAAAAGTAAGACTGATGGGCACCTCGCCAATATAGACTGAGTTTTCAGTTTTTGTTACTCTCAATAGTATTATCGAGCTTATAGTACCCGCAGTTGACCGGGATTTATTTTGAATATAAATTTATATAAAATAATTTGTTACCGGATCTTCCAGTTACTCCTTGTTGTAGCCACTCTGAGCTAAGGTGGTAGGTGTTAAATTGATCCTACCACGCCCATTTGTGGTGAATATAAACTTAGATAAACATTTCAGAATTTAATTTCACAAATTGTGAAACCATTCTCGGCATGAGCATAGAAACTGTTAAAAATTTTATCGCATTCGGAGGCGCATAGGGTGCAAAAAAAAAGAAAGATAGAAACAAGGACGGAAAGAAACATTAATTTTGAAGTCTATACTCGTATGTCATATACTGAGTTTGACATAAGTTTAAATAGTTTTATATATAGTAATACAAGGTATTAACAAAACTTAGCAATTTAGCCTTTAAGTTCCAGTATTTAAACTATACAAACAGTTTAATAAATATATAAATCGTAAGTTCTCGAATTGATTTGATCTTCCAATGGTCAATTCAAGACTTATTTCGAAGTATAGGTAGAACTGTTAACATATTTTACCCATTCGTCGAATTTTTTCTGGGAAGTATTTCCAATAAGTCCATTTATATACTTCAATATGAAAATCGGACATCCCAGATAATACCGAAATTATATCTGCTTTTTTTAATTCTGTTTTATCGAATAATAGAATAAAAATAGTTTACGTGAAAAAATTATGAAAAAAGTACAAATCTTGAGAATGGTCAGAGCCAGGGACCAGACCATTTCGATTGCATAGTAAATAATGGAAAACATCGTAGGAAAAATTATAATTAAGACTCTTTGCTGTACTCAAACAGTCCTTCACTTTTAAAGTATTTTTGATTATAGTTTTTATGCTGGAACAATGGTTCTTTAAAAAGTTGTTGTAATACAATTAAATAACAACAACAGCAGCAGCGCTAATTATTATTATTTTACAACCGACATTTGCAATAGCGCCGATGATAGACATTCCAGCAGTGAATTTGCATGCCTCCACTCAATAGGAGCCCTTAATCTATGCTGGCACTTTATAAACGCCGACTTCGTTTATGCAAATGCAGCAGCGAAGCCGGATGAACCGGATGTCAGTTATTTTGAGCACTGCACTGCACTGCAATTTTGCTGAATTGTTGGCGACGATACTTTGCGGTAGCCATTTCTGAGGCGCAGCAAGACAGCTCAAAGAAAATATGAAGCGGCAGCTGAAACAACAATATTGCATGCCAAAAAGCAACTTAGACATTTCCGCTTTACTTGGGTTCTTCGGTACTGTTAGGAAAGGTTCGTCTGTAACGAAATTGATTGCCGACAACAACAATTTTTTTTTACCAAGCAACATGAAAACAAGCCACATATCAATCAACAAACATGGCGGCCAAGCAAAACAAAGTCGCAAAAAAATGTAAATTGCACATGCAAATGTATGTTCACATACGAGTATGTGTGCACTGTGTAGGCTATAGCACCAGTGCAGAGGAAGACTCTAGTAAAATGGCTTAAAAATTAAATAAAAACAGAAAAGAATTTTAATTACAATAAAAACTATTTTTTTTTTTATCCTGTTAGTCCTGGTCACACCTCACAACTTTGACAGCTCCTAAAAGTTTAACAACACAAATTGCAAAAGTAATGAAAACTCAACGGAATTGCGTGAGTCTTTTTCACTATTTATCGTGTCAACTTCTATTACAAACGAATGAGATACATTTTTCGACTATATCGAACCTCTACAAAAACATTTTTTTTTTGTTGCACATATACATATGTCACATGTGGTCATAAAATGAACTTTTCACCCAAATATATTTTCATAATAATCATCATAATCATTTAATAATTAACACAAACGTTGGTACGTTTACCAAATGCAATTAATTTTATTTTTTATTTTATTATAATTAAAACACAAAAAAAAACAATCACGTACCAAGCTCTTATCGCAATAATTACGGAACTATTTTTCCGGAAACAAAATTAAACATCTCCCAATATCAACTTATATTGTATATTGGCATATAACATAACATATCGGTAATACCAAACTCGAATTACGTTCAAAAACAAAAACATTTATGTGGATATCAAATTTCAATTATATAATCATTAAACACAGTTCACACTCAACTAAATCTTAGGTTCAATTCTTAATTAAGTCCACTGACAGTTAACGAGGAAGAATACGCAGAATATACCGCAGCGGCGATACTCTGGGCGGAGTGACTGGAATAAGAGGGTGAAAATAAAAGCAATCACTCACGCTCCAAACACTTGGCAAATCGCACAGAAGTCAAACACTTGAGAGTCAATATTTACAGTTTGTTGGCTTGTCTTGCCATAATGCAGGGTGAAATAACTATTAGGCTGGATTCGTTTAAAACAAAAAAACTTCAGACATCTATTGTGCCATCTAAAGATTCAGTTAAATCGGTCCTAAATATATCAAATAAATGCAAATTAATAAGAAAACCTTAAATAATATATAATCTTATTGAAACAAAAACAATGAAAATTACTTGGATTTAAAAATACTTACTCATTTACAAAATAAAACCAAAAATATTTGAAATCCAATTAGATTGGTTTAATTTGGAGCCACTCATGTGAAAATGCGGCCCAATTCAATACAGAATTGATCCAGCCTTAGTTCATTCCAAGCGGGGCTGTTACTTGAGTTTTAACATGAAAAGACTGAACGACCGTTCCACGGGGAACTTTTGTTAAATAAACAATTGGGAACAAAAAATCACAACTCAAAAATATATACGACTGTCAATAAAGCTGAGATACCATGACAGGATATAACAACAGCTCAACAACAATAACAACAACAACATAGTGCATGTGCTTAACTCTGGAAAAAGCTACATTAAAAGAAGGATGAAATGGGCAGATAGACAGACCGACCGACAGACAGGCGTGTATCCTTGCGTTTGTATATTAAGAGCCACTGGTCTTTATTGATTTGGCATTGCGCAGAAGAACATCCCCACGAGAGTTGGCCATCGCATACACCGCACCGCACCGCACAAAAAAGCAGGTGGAAAGTGTGTTTATGTGGGTGTGATGTGGTAAAGGGATGCCACCATAGTAAAGAACATTGCTGGGCATGTTTGATTGTTTGTTTTACACTAGAAAAATGTATCTCTAACAGAAAATCAATGTTCGCTTATTTAAGTGGATTCCGTCGGCAATTAAGTAAAAAGTGAATCAAAGTAAATAAAAGACTAGTACTTAAGAGAATTCTATTCAGTTGTACTGAAGCTCAAATACCCCTCGCTATTGTAGACACCAAAGTTGTGCTACTTGTAGCACATATGTTCTACATGTCTATATTATGAGTGGGCGTTGTTCTTAGCCGATCATGTATGTTTTTTCGTATTACTAGAAATATCTGATATACTAAGTTTTAGCAGGTCATCAACAGTGCAACTATTCTTATTTATTTGTTATCACCAAAAAGAGAATTCCTAAACGAACCGGGAGTAGTTATTTTTTCAATCTTGCCTATCTCAGTCGATATTTCGTTAACAACGACTGTAATCTACTCATAATTCGATGCTAATCATTTATATATTTATTCAAATAATGTCATACTTGCCACGCCTCCTTATAAGCCTTATATATGATAAAATAATCTGAATATAACCTAAGGTTCGTGTAACCATTAACTGCGAATTAAGATTGTTTTCCTTTATTGTCGGTGATTGAGCACCCAACGTCAAGTTACGAAGGTTATTTAGATATCAACACCCCAAACGAAAACAGTCGTATCTCAAATTTCCATCAAAACAAACTGTATATTGATTTCGGTCCACAAGATGTTTCTTTCGAATTTATATTTTACCAATTCTTGCTAACTTACTTTTCCACACATAAATATATTAAAATTAAATTCATAAATATTGCAAAACAAAAATTAAATTAAAAAATATTGACGCGTGCCTCAAAGATCTCATATCGCCATTCACAAGCTACAAACCACTTGCGGGCAACTTCTTGCGATCATTACCTTACCCATTGTGCCATGAGGTGCCTACACATCATTAAAATTGTTGATCCAATCAATAAATTTTTCAATTAAACCCAAAACACATGTTTTCCGAAGTGTATGCGTGAAGGAACCGCAAACAGCCGCAAGGTCTCCTTTTTGCATCAGTTGAACAAAGGTTTCTCCAGTGCTGGTGTTAAAAACTGTCACCTGAAGCGCTGTTTTATGGCCTTACCGATCGCGTTGATCGCTGATCGCTGCTCACAGCCATCTCATCTCACATTGTTAGAAGTGAGTTCTCGCGCAATTTGTTTGGCTTCTCAACAGATGGTGAATTAGTATCTGTGTTGCCGTTCACTGTGGCCTCTTTAACCGTATTGACCATTCTTATTCTCGTTTCAAAATTTTCCCTTCCCTCGTTTTAGTTGGACTTCTGGCTGATCTTCTGCGATAGAACCAGAACAAACGAGACACGCGTGTTTCTGTGCCATATTATCCTAATTGGCGTGGCGATAAATCTTAACAAAATTGTTGCTGTCAGAATAACGAAAGCCGTCGCCGAAATGCAGGTGAAATTTAAGCGGCTCCAAATAAAAAATAAAACATGAAATTCTGTTTTCGGTTTCAAACAAATTTTACACACCTAGTACGTACTTTTTTTTTACTGTTAAAAATAAAATTACATGTTTATGTATGTATATGCATTCAACAAAAAAAAAGATGATGTAGTAATAGAACATTATCATGAAATTTTTATTCACAACTAACGTTTATCAAAAGTAAATCTTCTTTTTAAATCCAAACTACAAATCAAGAGTAACAGCAAAAAGCAAAAACAAACAACAACAAAGGCAACAAAACACAACCAGTAGTCCATTAAACACGTCTTTAAGGGACCATTAAGACCTTATAAAGAAATACGAAATTTACATAAAGGTAAGGGCGGCTATTTGTGCCAAGGATGCAGGGTTAGGGCATTAAAAATGAATATGTTACCCGAACCGGGATGTGGGCAATATGTTGTGTCCTTTTTTTATCACGTGCCAATAGACAGCCACATTAAGCCGCTGATGTGAATGAACAAGGGATGGCCAATATCTATGACTATAAGTATTTGGGGTTGTTCTATTGGGGCCGAAAAGGAGTACATTAAAAGCGCCATTAAAGTCACTTTGGCCTTTGATGGGAAATAAATAAGAACTGCAATATTTTTGCACAGATTCTTAAATGATTTAAATAAATTAAAAAAATCGTATTTCTTCAGTGTTTGTGTTATGACCAGAAAAAATAAATATATTCATGAATAAAATGCATTTTATGCGATTTAAATATGAAAGAAAAACGAATATAATTTGATTTTCAGTTTATTAAAAAAATAATAACAACTACAATAAATAAGAGAATTGAAGAAAAACACGAAAATATGCTTTTATATGAAAAATATGCTCTGAAAAAGGCAAATGCATATGAAAATATGCATATAATGGCTCAATCTTCTCTGATCACGACATATACACATCAGACGTAACAAAATCCAACTCCGCTTTGTTTATGTCAGTAAATCTTGTTTAGTTTTTAGAAATATTAACAATTTTTCTTCACAATTTAATTTGACTCTCGCCAAATCTAAATTTCATATATACAAGTATAGAAAAATTTTTCCAATATATATACAAACTGAATACAGTCGTTTCTGGGTATAATGAACACCCAAATTTTTACATGAAGTACTCTAAATAGTGAACAAAATTTTTAAAGCAATTTCAAGCAAAAAGCCTCAAAAAATACAAGAAGGATTCTAAAATGAAAGACTATATTCCCCTAATTTGTATTTTTGCTGTTGAATGTTACAAAATCAGCTGTTCTTGGCTTTATTGGTTATGTTTTTTGTCGAGTGCAAACCGATTGTGTTTGAATTTGCGCTTTTTATGTATATTTCAAAATTTATGAGTGCAAAAAAATCGTAGTGAGATCATGTCTTCGCGGAAATTTCTTTCGTTATAGGAAAAGTTGGAAAATGTTTAAAAACTTGGAACAGGAGTTAACATTTCATCTTTGGCAAACATATTTGGAGTAGCTAAATCAACAATTTCGGGAATAAACAAAAGGAAACGAAACATAATCAAATAAAACGAGTTTTTGAGAAAACATTTGATATAATGAACAACCTCAATACTGTAAACCGGCCTTGCAATAATTAGTTCACTATAGACACGCCTGTATTTATTAATCAAAAATAATATCAATAATAGCCAAAGAGATAAAGATATCACCTAAACACTAAATTCTTTGCATTTGATAATATAGTTTTTTATGAATTCAAAAAGAATTTAAAATATTGCATATATTTGAAATATTTAGACCTCTTGATACACAATAGTTAATAATTTTTATGTAAATGTTTACATACGAACGAGTATGAGTATGTATGTATGCAATTAATCGTGCCGTCTGTTTTTGCCATTATCAAATGTTGCTCATTACTAAAGCCGTAAATTGTACAAATTGAACATGTTATTTTGTCATTAACGTAACGCTTACGATGCGACCGGATAGCAGAAACGTTGTGAGCAGCTTCCGGTGCCTGTTGTGCACTTGCTGTGTGCACTGTTGTCTGCAAGCGACCGGAAATGCGTCAACATATTTAGGTAGGCGCACAACATGGCCGACAGTAGCTGCAGCGGTCACTGTCGAATGCACTTGAACGCAAATGTGTATTTTAATGTATGTAACTATGTTGCGCTTGTCATGTTTCGTGTTGTCGAGCAACATGCGAAACATTAAAGTGCGTGCTGCAGGACGGACAGGACGTCCAGAACAATGCTCGTTCGCTGCCGCGGACGAGTCCACCCAGGTCCATTGTGGCGGCTGTTATTACGATTAACACAATTATTTCCATATCTTCGAAATTCAACTGCAACTGCAACAAAATATTAATTTTTACTTCGACAAGCGAAATGCTCGTGTCTCATGATGCCATTTTCTGCCTTTGGTTGTTTGCACACCAGAAAAACATCGAAACACACGCATGACAAACACTTTTAACACGTTTACGAATTGTTGGCTTTCTGTTCTCTTTATTACTCATATAAAAAGATTCAATTTCGTTAAAAATGGTGAATATTTTTAACAAAAGTGAAATTTACCATTGAATAAGAACAAACAACCAATGTTGCAGTTTTGGTTAATCACACCAAATTTTAGTTTTCTGCTTTCTTATATAGAGCTCATCATTTACACATTGTTTGCATGTGAAGTCATTAAAACTGATACAGTCTATATGACATATAAATATACGAGTAGAAGACATGTCGCTCATGAATTAGTTAATTTGTTTTATAATATTCAAAAGTACTTAATTGGTTAAAATTGGTTTTGATAGTTTTTAGAAAATAAATTAGGTTGGGTTGCTGTCGAGTTTTAGAATTTTTAAAGTTTACTTCACTACTGTTGTCTTTTACTCTTTTGTGATTTTTTTCAAAACTATTTTAAGGTAATACCTAAATTGTTCAACATTTAACTAAGATGTACTTCAGGAAATGTCATGTTCATTCCAAACGAATTGCAAAATTATTGATTACAGTTTTGGTGCCATTAAAAAAAGTAAACTTCAGGTCATATAGTAAAAAATACAAAAACAAAGAGTTCAATAAAAATATTGTAAATAACTTTAAATATATTTTTGTTCTTATAGTACATTGTCGCAATAAATAGTACAGATAAATTGTTCATGAGCAAGAAAACCGATAGACGAATGTACCTTAAATGACAATTGAACATTCGAAAAATTCAGTGGCGACAATGAAAACAATGTCAAAAAATAATATTTGGTGAAAAAAACAATAAGTTTTTCGTTGACCAAATACACGTATAAATTGAATATTTTTTTTAAAACAAATTTGCATATCTTTTTTTTATTTTTAACCGCCCCTGCATTTTCAAATATGTATGCAAAATTTTCGTTAGGCAGTCTTCTTTTGATAATTTACCTTTTAAATGAAAATTTGACAGCCAATTAAAAATCTAAATAAAAATAATTTTTACTTAATACAACTATTTATACAAAAATAAATCGTTTTGTTGTATAAAAAAATTCATTATTTGAAAATTCTGAAATGCATTTGATACTTTATGAAATTTATTGGACTTTTTCGAACTACTGAAAACTCATAAAATTCCTAAGTTATGTTGCACTAATCCGAAGCGTATATTCACACACAATGCTTTGATAAGAACATTTAAATAATTATAATAACTGCAAAAAATTTGGTAAAACAGTTTTTAAATAAGAATTTTAATAAGCTGCTCTGTCTCATAATTCCTAAACAAGATTATTTTATTATCCAAATTCTCTGCTTACCTGTTATTAGTTAGAAAATGTTTAGATGGATAAATCGAGAGACAAGTTGAGTATATAAAAATATGCATCAGGCATGTCGTATAGTTCAGAAAGTACGACATGTACTTTCACATATAATATTGATTATAAAAAAATTCTACATGAATTCAATGGACAAAATTTCTTAGAACTCGGAATCGGACATAAAATACCAAAATATGTATTAAAAATTGCAAGAATTTATTTTAATGGCATATTTTGTGTGTATGTACTTGTGTATGTATCTCCAGAAAAGTATGTCTTTAACTCAGATTTTATTAGGCATATTAAATAAACAGCGAGTGCGCGTATTTGATGAGCAAGCGTCTATGGCTCATTTTCCGCCTATAAAGCGATGTAAATGAAATCCAAATTTACCATTTTACCGCCTATTTAAAGAACGATACGATGAAGTCAAAATTCTTGTCTTGTGGATGTTTGCGCATTAAAAATAAACACAAGGCAAAGGATAGGTCTTGTTGTATCTCAAGGATGTACCTACTCGTACAGTACGACTACTTATACAGCCAGTAACTTGTTTGTGCAATCAACAACAAATGCGAGGCAATTTGAACATTCACCTGCGCCTGGCTTTTAGCTGGAGACTGTCTTCATTAATTCAGACGTTCACTCATTCACTCACCCAGTTACTCGCTCGTTCGCTCGCTCGCCGAGATTTGAATTTTCGTTCGACCATAATGGCTTGTTTAATAGCGCATTTTGACGTTTTGCTTAATAGAAAATGGCTTAAGTAATGGTCTCAAACGGCGGTGGCAACCCTTATTTTGGCAACCGCGCTGTTTGCGTGTTTGAATTCTGTGTTTTCATTAAAATTAAATGTAATCTACGCGGAGGCTTTGAAAGTTGTGTTGTTTTTTGCACCGCGTTACCAACACCGCTCTAGTCCAACTGGTGAAAGGTAGACATCAACGGTCTTTTTTTTTTGTTGTTCTTCAGCACTTTTTTGAGGCAAGGGCTGTTTTTTTTTCATAGACTTAAAAATAAAGAAAAAAACGTAATTTGTGTCGGTGTTTTTTTTTGTTTGTTTTAGTAGATGTATATTTCTAATATTATTCCTTTTTTAGGTTGGACACAGGATAATGGACACTGTTCAGGAACGCTCTTAATTGGCTACTTTGATGCTATGCTCAAACATTTCTACTGCATGTCTGACATGAGTGACGGACATGTAAAACATTTTTTCACTTTCTCCTTTTATACTTTTCTGTGTTTGATAATGGACATTACAAATGCACATGTGAATGGAAGAGAACACGCGATGGCGGCACATATCAAAGTGGATATTTTAATGGCTCGGCCAATGGTCAAGCCAATTTATTTATTTTCATTTGGTAAGTTTTTTTTTTCGGAAGATAAAAATTTCGTTTTTTTAAGAGTCGACAACAAACTTTGACATTTTATGTGACATGGCAAGTATTTTTCAACAAATAATTAACGAAGACTTTAAAGGATTTTGTGTAATGAAAGGTTTAACTGTAGAGTGGAAAAAGCTTTAAATCAAAAGTCATGTAGCTTAGTATTCAAGTATGCTATAAAAAACATGCATAGATGGACTTTACATATAGAACAAATGGAACTTAAATTCTATTAATAAAAAACTTTATATACAAATTTTTAATAAATGAACATTTTTCTTATCCGATTACTCTGTTATTCGTGTTACTACTGAAATGTTATATGCTGGCATATAAAGGAGGGTTTTTTATGGGAGGTAGGAGTATATTTTGTCCGACTTTGTTCATCTTAGAACTAAACCTCCGCATGAAAAATAAAGGATCACATACTAGGTCGAAATCTCTTAAATAAATGGACTCAGAGGACCATCTTCAAAAGAACTTCAAAAAGTTCCCCCGCATGAAAAATAAAGGATCACATACCAGGTCGAAATCTCTTAAATAAATGGACACAGAGGACCATCTTCAAAAGAACTCAGACCTCGACTTTGATTATTTATATATAAATATATATATATAAATATACCATAACTATTGAAAGAGGTTAACATTTTAAATCAAACCGAATATACCATTCAGTCATACTCTTCCTACCCTTAATCTTCTGAAATTCATTCGAGAAAAAAATAAGTTTGGTGAATTGCGTATGAACCTATCTTCTAGTTTTCACACCTAAATACTTCAATCCTATATCTCTACTTCCTTATTCTGATACCGGGTACAGCACAATGATTTATGAGGACTGAGAGCTATGGCCCACACTCAACTCCAAAATCTAAGTCATATTACTTTTACATTGTCATCAATAGCTCAGTAGGTCAGTAGTAAGTAAAACATTATTTTTCGAGAGTACAAGTTTCATAACAACTTTTTATCTATTATGTCCTTCTATAGCTTACAGAATTGTACTGACACAAAACAAAATATTACTACTTTTCAAGTATATTCTAAACCCGACATGTACACGAAAAAAAAACAATATGTGGAATATTTATACCCTTCGCCACGTGCAAGTGCACGTACCGAATGGTATATTGTCCGTTTGTAACGGCTAGAAGGGGGCGTGGTAGGTATGACAGAGTATGTATATATATATATATAAAGCGTCGGATTCCGAGTCGATTTAACGATGTCCGTCCGTACGTCCGTCTGTATGTCTCAGCGATAACAGCAGTAACTTATGAGCTATCAAGCTGAAATTTAGTATTTGAGCTACTATTCTCCGCTTGAAATAGCTCTAAGATGGGCAAGATCGGAAAAACTTCTAGCCCCTCCCATACAAACCACCCCTTTCCATACGAAACAAAAAAATAATCAAAATAGTTCCAGTGCTGATATTCAGTTCAAATTCGATATAAATCACTTTAGTAGGAACACAAAACTACTAACCAAAAAGGGGCGTGATCTGATAAGAACAACGCCCACTTATAATAGAGATATGTAGCACTTATGTGCTAAAAGAAGCACATTTTTTGGTTTCACTAAAATGGCGGAGGGTATATGAGCTTCGACATAGTCGAAGATAATTCTTTTACTAGTTTTTATTTGTTTTTAATAAATTTTTAATTTATGACAAATACCTCAGCATGTTATTGCTGAATTATTATTTATAATACATGCAACAAAAAATAAATAAATAATTGTTAACATCCAACCAATGCATTTTATAAAAAATATATATTTGTGTCAAACAATAATATTTTCTTAACACAATAATTTAACTAATCATTGCTAAGCTAATATATGTTCGTATAAGTAAATTGTACACATTAAGTTAATCGTTTATTTGTCCAAAAAACAAACTCAGTATATTTGAGTTTGTTTGATCTAAATATTGTATTTCACTCAAGTACAATCCTAGATTTTTATTTGAGACAAATACATTTTTTTTCTACGTGTAAATATGAAATTCAACTTCAAGGAACTATGGTCAAAAATCATGTTCTGCTATATAAGGAATCATACTACACTGAGACCAATAGTACGAGAAGAAAAACAACAAAATTACAAAAAAACGTGGTATTAATTATTATTATTATTATTATTATTATTATTATTATTATTATTATTACAATATTATTATTACAATATTATTATTATTATTATTATTATTATTATTATTATTATTATTATTATTATTATTATTATTATTGTTATATAACTTTCTAAAAGTTCCTTTACTATAGATTACAAAATGTTCAAAGTATCATTAATAAAAATTCACACATAAAAACTCAAATAAATTTTTCAATATAACTTTTCACTGTTTTATTTTAAGGACTCTTAAGAAATTCTTTTTAAATATTTTTATCAATGAAGAGAAACATTTCTGCCGACCACCTTTGTTAAACACCCTCCTCCCTACCGATGCCAAGAGCTAAGAGCAAAATCCCTTTTTGTCTCTAACCAAAAAGCCAAAAGCGACGCGGCGGTGTGTGTTTGAATATCCGTTTCCGCTGAAGTTTTTTAATCAAGCTTGGCGCGCAATTTATCAAGATGACACGTGGCGGAATTAACGCCATAATGAATTGTAGGCAGTTGCCACATTTTTCTACAAGATATTTATGTTTTTATTAAAAATAATAACGAAGTGTACTTTTAAGCGCATTAAGTGCGGCATTGTTCCACGCCGCTGCGACAAACAACAGCGACGGCTACCAGTGTTGCCTTTTCCACCCAAAGTGTCAACCGATATTTGAGCGATGAGATTATTTCACCATCGGGCGGCGCATTAATAGACTCTTTGCAAAGGCTTTACAAGGGCGTCGTGCCGAAAGTTCATTTCCCCCGCAGGCATACATATCAGAGACACTTTTGGCCCTTTGTCTTGCTTTGGCTGCTTAAACGAAAAGTTCATGTGCGAAACAGAATAAACCAACATAATTAACAAAGTTTTGCACCAATTCCTTTTTGCTGTTCTTTTTTTCAGGTTTGCCAAGTCTGGTGTCAAACAATTTTTATGATTTATGACACCATTAGTTAAACAAAAAAAAAGGGAAAAAAAATTAGCTAAGTTAAGTAATATTTCGGGGTAATTAAGCACGGGCCAATTAATAAGAACAACAATAAAATGCGAATATACACACACACACACACACACACACACAAGTTGAGGTTGAATTCGTTATCAACGCGTAAATGTCGTGTACGATTCCAGTTAAACTAAAATATCCATCACTGTTATCAGTTTTGTTTTTTTTTCGATTTTTTTTGCGTAAAACTTTCAGCTTAAACGCAACTCTTATCAATTATGGTTACTAATGTTCGTGTCGCAGCCATTATGGCCGTCGTATTTGTACGTTTCCACCTATCTAGCTTCTGGTATCTATATTTTGTTTAGTAATTATGCATGTTCAGCCCCGCGTGTTTTTCTGCTCCGCCTTCCGCCTTAAATAACTCTACTCGGACTCTTTCACCAGCCAGAATAGCAACAACATACCCTTCGGTGTGTCCAACATTTCGCATTGTAACTGTAAGAGGAACAGCAAGCAACACCAACAACTATACTTAATACTCCTCGTATTAACATTTTGTTATGAAATACCAGAAATTATGGCTCTTCCGCTGCGTACAAGTTGTCGGCCACAATAGGGCGCCGAGTTCGGGAAGCGGTGGTTGTGTTACATCTAATAAAAAAAAAACAAAACAACAAAAAAAACGAAACGACAGGTGATAATGGTGGGTTTGGTTTCATTTAGTCACGCAAACAAACTACCCGTACCATGCCGCACTGCACCAAAGTTTAGCAAGGCGGTTGGTTGGCAGTTTCTCGAAAAGTAGCTTGAATACTTTATCTCTCGATGTGTACGTCCAACATGGACGAATGCGTGTTTAGCCCATTAATTTCATAAAATATAATTTTTCTGTTTATATGGCAAAGCGAGTGATTATGAGTGATGAACATGAACAGTTTTTTCGTAGCACACGTTTTTAGTAGATAAGGCGCTATTATTATGTTTACCAAATTTACAATGGAATAAGTACACTTAATTTGATTAAACTGTTTGATTTGCTTTTGTAGTAATGTCAAACAGGCCTTGCAAGTATTTTTATGAGTATATATTGTTTTGATCTAAAAATTCAAGATGAAACTATATACACGATATCGGCCATAAGTTCGGACTCGATCTCTTCTTTTATTTTTTGAACTACTCAGTGTACACCGTGGTGTAATATACGTAAGGTGAGAAAAGTAGAAAATGTCTCTCTCCACCTCGATATTGTTTCTGTCTGTGAAAATAAAATTTTTGTCCAGTTGCCATGGTTGCTACAAAAACATTAAGTAAATAAAAACAACAACGTAGTTTTTTGTTAAAAATAAAGTAATACAAATATCAAAATAAGGCAAAATTTGAAGTGAAATCGCTCAATTTTCGTTCTCATTTCTACTTTCTATGTATTTAAGTCGACGTCGCTAATTTCAATATGAAAATATTTTTTTCTACCTTTTTAATTTTTTGAGAGATTTTCGAAAGTCTTTAAAATTTTTGTTTGGCAATTTTTGTTAAAGCACTAATAACATTGGTATAATTTAATAAATTTCTAAGTTTGATCAGCCAGTTGAAATTTTTTTACTCTGTTTTTGTATTTATCTTAAACATACACTCCGCGCCACTTGAATAGGTTTGAGCAAAAAAACTATTATCAAGACCATGTTTACTCACCATATATATTTTTTTTTTAAATCTTCTTAACATAAAAGTTTTTTTGCTGTGAATATATTCTAGTTATTTATGGTAAGTACTCGTAAATAGGTTATTCCAGATTTAAATATATTTGTATACCTCATTCATAATATAAAAGTGATCATCTCTGGTAGATATATAATAAGGTTTGGATACAAATAAAAATACTCATGGCTGCTTCCGGCATGCTAATAGCACAAACGCATGACCATTTACCAATGCACCACTACTTACTCCCCATTTCACACCATCAAATAAATGTGTGTTAAGAAGCCGCATTCAAGGCCTCAAATATGAATGAAGAATATCAACAATCCGTTTTATTTTTAGAAACGTTTTCCCCTTTTCGCGATGGCATTCCAAGCTCAAAGTGCACGCGCCACCGAGCCCAAAGTCCATCTGAGACCATAATGAAGAAAGAAAATCCATTGACAAAGACCAGG
This sequence comes from Suillia variegata, assembly GCA_949127995.1. NCBI lineage: Eukaryota > Metazoa > Arthropoda > Insecta > Diptera > Heleomyzidae > Suillia > Suillia variegata. The sequence continues at coordinate 16,073,005 of OX421845.1, read as the reverse complement.
GCTTATTCATGCCACAGACAGTGTGCTGCAGTGTGCAGTGGATAACAACAAACACCTCACGAGGTTAAACCATGAAATATACTACTCGGCCTTTGGAAACTTCGTGGTTCTTGTGAGGCTCGACCGAGGAGCAATGCTCAAATATGTATTCGAAATGTATCTGAGCAATCTACAACTACAAAGTGCGACCACAATGCGAACACAAACAAACAAAGCTGTAATTTATATCTGCAACTACTCAAATCGCCATAATGACCATTCATAATGTTCCTCTTTCGTTACTTCGTTTCGTTCGCCCACAATGCGCTATTGCCAGCAGTGAATAGCAACAAAAACAACTACAAGACTTACATGATCGTGCAACAATTCGCTGTTGGAGGTCCGCGTCCGCCCAGTGCATTGCAGTGCAGTGCGTCTTTCTAGTTGAGTCCAGTCCCGTCCAGTCCAAAGTGCTTTTCTCATCGGTTTTGTCGGTCTTTCATTCCAACAACAAAGCACCAGCAAAAGCAAAACAAACAACAACAACAATCACAAAATATTCGCAGTTCGCGACTGGAATTATGATTATCATATCATTTCATGCTAAACACCTCGTTAGATTGAATTGCGGCGCATATAGCACGATCGCTGATCGGACAAAAAAAAATAAAGCCAACTGCAGCTGCGGCAGTCGAAGCACAGTACTTTTACCCGAAATTAAATTTAGAATAAAATTAAAATTATTGTTGTAGATTCAAATCAAAATACAATTTTAGAACTTTATTGCTCTACAAAATCAAAAGTCAAGGTTAATTCAAGAGTTTGAACACCTCGTACTAGGATATAAAAAATGTCTATTAAATTCAGATAAGTATTGCAATTGTTGTATGAAATACTCAAGATTGAACAATGCAAGAGAGTACTGTGCGGCAGGAACAACAGCAATTGCAATGTTTGTGTATGTATGTATGTGTGTGTGTTCGAGGTGCAATTTGTGAGGAAAATCGGTGCAAGTGTGTCGGACCGGACCACCCAGACTCTTATAGATTTAAATTTCAATTGAGAAAGCGTGGCAAACACATTCGGTGGCAACGACGGCGGAAATTTGAATTTTAAATGGCGCAAGATCGTTTCGTGGTCAAAATGATAGCATTGATTGTCGCAACGGCAAATGCTTGATTAGGAACACGTACACACACACACACACACATCTTGTGTTGTGTTGTGTTATTAATGCCATCGTGAGTTTATCTAATTTTAACATGGTGGCATTTGAATAATGTCAGCCACCGCATTTCCTATCGCTGCCTGTTACTGTGGAAGCTGCACTTTTCACTTGTTTGTGTCGGCCTGTAGTATCGGATATGTTGCAAAATATAAGCAAACAATTCTAAATCACACGATAGCATCGTGGGTGGTGGCACTGAGCGCTTTGAAATCCTATCAGCTGCATGGGTGGGCAATGATGTTTTTCTACTTGTTCCGCTCAAATGCAGTGTTAGAGAATTCGACTCCACTCGTGTATGTTGGATGCACATATTGTAGCTTACAGTGCAGAAAAGCCTTTCTGAACTTTTTTTACTATCTACCAGCGAAACAAATTTGGGAAGAAACTGAAAACTGATTAATTTCAAAACTATGCAAGTATGGAATTTTATTGCACAAGTGTCAGTTAATCTATTTTAAATATGTGAGATAGCTAATTTCTTAGCCTTGATTTTATTGAATAGATTCTTTTGGTTATTTTCAAATTTAGTGATTTACTAAATAATGAGAATCCAAAATGAATTACGAGTATATATAGATAATATACATATTTTGTTCTTATTTTATACAAAATTCTTGATCTAATTAAAATGATTTTCGTTAATTTTATATGAAAGTAACTTAATTTAAAAAAATAATTCAAGTGGAAAAACCTTTAAATAAAATTAATATGAGTCTAGAATAAATGATAGGCTATGTCACACCCTTCTATTATAAGCTAATATTCTTCTAAAAATCTAAGATAATTTATCTGAATTGGATGTATCTGACGACCATACCTACCTCTCTACAAAAAGTGGGTAGAGTCAGAACAATTTAGCGCTCACTGCATGTCGACCTGATCACAAAAAATCGGCGTGGCAAATATAACTCCTACCATTGGAGCTCAGATATGTAATGCAGAATAACTTAAGTTACATACATATAATGTAATTCACGATTGTTACGGTGGTTTAACTTGGTGTAGTGATAAATGATGATAATATATACAAAACTACAACAATTAGGCATTTCATTAATTTCAATTAAACAAATAAAAAAATACGAATTATAAGCTAATTCTCGTATATAAACAAATCCAGACATCCTTTGTATATTAAAAAAACTTCAGATTGAACAGAATTTATTTTACTAAAAACATCCCAACTCGAATTTTTAAGTAACTGTTTTTTTTTAGATCTAACTTTTTTAATTGAGTTACAAATTTCCGAAATTATAATCATTTGAATTCGCTGTTCAATCGTCTAAACGGACTTTACCTTAACATGACAGCAAACAATAGATTTAGATTAAATGCCTCAACTCGAATTTGCTACGTAAGGACAAACCACATATCGCTTCCAGACTTAGGCACACACACACACACATACATTTTGGTGTGTGTACTTATGAAACTGCACATTGCCAACCATACGCGAGCGAATATATTGTATAATCGTTATTGACATCACAAATGAATCTGCCAAAAGCCAATTGAAAATGCATTTTAATTATTACAGTTGTTGCGGTTACAATCCAGCCGCAATTCAGATATGGAAAATAGTTCTGAAGTTTCACATTGACGCACAGTGGACGTCCTATTCGACCTTTGTTGGTAATATTTGTTATTGACTCACGAACTGCTGAACATGTATATAGGCGAAATCTTTGAGCCCACTGCCCAATAACTAGCTTATAGTAACCGGCGTTTCCAGGGTTTTGTTTAAAAAAAATGTATAAGATAAGTAGTTTGCGGAATTTTCCGTTCGTCGAAGTGGCGTTTCTAAATTGATTCAACCACGCCTATTTTATAGACACTGATCATATTAACGCAGTTAACAAATTTTATTTTCATTTACAATATTAATGGAATATTTTCACTTAATTTCACAAATAAAGAGCGTTTATTGGGCGTGGCAGATTTTACAAAGCATTTTACATATTTCTTCCTGGTGCATATTTTTCCTATATAGCACATCAAGTTCAAACTATGGTGGTGGGTGTAAAATTTATCCGACCTAAAGTGGGCGTTAAATTGATACAACGAACAATTAGGAGGATTATGTTTAAGTAATTTAGAGAGTAAACTCACAAACCAATTATCCGATCTTTGGTTCTACGAATTATAGTATTGTATAATAGGATATACATATATCGCTACCAAAATGAACAAAGGCCCTAACCAAAATTTTTTCAAAACACCATTTCTTTTAGAAATGTATTTAAAAAATATTCGCTTGGTGCTAATAGCCAGAAACCTTCCACTGTGCGAAGAATGAATAACCTTTCCACTTATAATTAAGCTCGACTGACTTGATTTCTTAATAATTGAATAACGATTCAGAAGTGCATCACAAATCACAAGCTCATGGTTAAAGGAAAATGTGGAAAGGTCGAAACTACCTTTTCAAATGTTTAATTGTTAATGTATTTAAAGCGCTTGGAATATTAATTTATTTATATACCAAATGGCTCAATTAATTTAATTTAATTTAAGATAGGGAAATCTATTTTGTATAATATGTAAATAAAGAAAAAACAATGCCTATCAATTTTATGTCCCCATTTAACCTAAATCAATATTAGTAAGAATAGTTTTCGTGTATTTGTGTGTCCTTCCAAAGCATTTTTTTGTTAGTTAATCATAAAAAACTCGGTTAAATAAACAACAAAATTTTCTAACTTGATATAGCGTATTTGAGCTTTGGCTTATCCAGTGATAATTCTCTTATTAGTTCTGAAAAACATTATAATTTGGTATCGGTTTCGAGTGTATTTTTTATCAGTTAGATTATATTTTAGTCTAAAACAGATTTAAATATTGCTTTGATTTATCATGAGGGATTCAAAATTGTTTTGAATAGTCTTGGATATCAACGTTTTCATGTCAACTTTAGTTCTTAATATTTTTAGTATAAGAATGTCGATAAGAATAATTATATGTTGTTGTTTTAGTTTTGCTTGGTTGTTTGTTTGTTTATTTATTCGAAACCTAATTAATTTTTAAATATTATTTATCCTCCATACAAAATATGTTCCTGCATATTATTTTGATTAAAAAAAAGTTCTTGCCTAACTCGCAAATACGAAATTAATATTTATTCTGGCATTAATAACTTAATTAATTTTGCGTTTTGACTTTATCGTAGGATTTTTATGCGTTTATTTCGAGTACAATGGAAAAATTCAACATGGCATACAGGATATGAAGAAACAACGGAAGTGCCAAACAAAAACCTCCGAAATGTATAAATAGCAGCATAGGACAACAAATGCGCCCACACACAAAATACACACACAAGTATAAACTAACACGCGCACTCACACATTAAAATTATATAATGGCAGTATAAGAACTAACTCCATAGGTTTGTCAATTCAAATACCAATTAACCGGTCAATGATAATAATATGTCAAGGCAGTTAGATTTGCTGTAGTAATTTTATATTCTCAATTATGTTTCCAGGTATTCTTAACTTTATTTTATTATTCCAATTTTAAAACTTTTTTAAATTTTTTTCGAGGATTGTTTCATGGTTAAATAATACGGTTAGAAAAGTAGAAATGAAAACACAAAATAAACAAACTCACCTCGATTTCTGCCTTATTTTGGAGTATGTTTTATGATATTTGATAAGAAACAACTTTATTAACTTAATAATTTTATAGCCACTACACAAAAATTTAATTTTCAAAGAGAGAAACAATGTCTACTGGATTATAATTTGAATTTGAATGATCATACAAACAAACATATTAAATAAACATTTTCTAATTACAGTTGACTTATTGTGGGCATAAGAAGGTGTAGTCGATTTCATTCACATAGACTAGAATAATTATAGACTACCAACCTACGTAATAAAATTGTGCTAGCACTACGCTTATTGGAGAAAATCAGTTATTAGCGATTTGTTACGAATATTAATATTGTATTATACGGTAACCGGTTAATTTAATAATTAAAACTGTTCATACACCGATTTTAACAAATTTTCGAGTAATTGAAAATACTAAACGAAAGCTCAGAAAATGGAAAAAAACCTTTCTGTTAAAAATTTCATTTTGCGACGCGTAAGTGTAGAACCCACAAAAAAGAGGAAAATTAAAAAAGTTTTTTTTTTCAGAGCAGATAAAAACAATAAACAACGGCATATTCGAATGCGGCTAGATGCATTGGGTTCTTTTTTTTTCGTTTGCACCATGCGAGAGATGAGAACGAGGAACAGCGAGCGAGCGACGATGACGACGACAACGACGCCTCCAATTCTGCTGAAATCACATTTATGTTTGGTCTTCTAAAGGAACGAACCGAACTGAACCTCCTCTTTCATATTTATCATGTGCATACATGCGACTTTTCTATTTTTAATAAGCATTGTCGTCATCGTCGACTTTTTCCTTTTTCCTTTTTTGTTTTTGTTTTTTTGTTTGTTTTTTGCTTCACAAACAATGCGAAATTTAATTCATTAACTCATTAAAACTAAGTGACAACAACAAATTCCAAAACAATGGAACAGACGCCCCAGGCAAATGGAAATATTGCAAGCAAAATTGAGTGTTTGCCTTGCTATTTAATTTTGGCTTATTGTTTATAGACTAATATGTATGTATATATATGTATGCATGTGCACATAATGAATATATATTAGAGTGTACTACTTAAAGTTACTTAAATTTTAATTAGATCCCGAAAACTAAAAATGTTAAGTAGTTGTTTTTTTTCTCAGAATATGGTTTGAAAGTTGTTTCGAAATTTAAAATCATCAATCCAAAAACATAAATTTATACAATATTTTAATATTTGATCTGTTTGTCCTTAGCGATATCCAAAATTTGCTTCATTATGACATTTGGATCTAGAAATTTCATATAATTGCAAGACCAAGATGAAGACAAAGCTCTAAAATATGAATTTTTGTTTTCTTTTTCCTTTTTTTCTTTATTTCTTTCTTTCTTTCTTTCTTTCTTTCGTTCTTTCTTTGTACCTATAAGTGTCTAAACCGTTAATCCGATTGATATGAAATATTGAACAGGTGCTATGCTCACTCCCGAGAAGGTTTTGGGATAAAAACCTGCCACGCCCACAATTTGTTTAAAATATTAGATTATTTCGCTAATATTGCTTTTAAATTGCATCAATTTAACGCCCACTTTAAGAAAAAGGTAAGATCAATTTTACGCCCACCACCATAGTTCAAGAACTTGATTCACTATATAAGATACATATATAATAATGCACCGGGAAAAAATATTAGGCTATACAAATTCTGCCAAGCCCACTTTTTACACTTAATATATGTAAAAATATTCGATTATTTCGGTAAAATTGTTCCTTAAAATCTGAAATTTCGTAGCTGAGTTTGTAAGGTCACTTTAGATAACTACCAACCAAAAATAGGCGTGGTTTGATCAAATTAATCACCGCCGTAACTCAAAAACACTACAAGAGGTAGTATCGGGAAGTTCCGCTAACTAATTGTCTTACACGGTTACTATAAGCTAGTTAAAAATAAATTTAAAATATTTCAGATATTTTCTCTTACTAGTTTTATGTTAAAATATATGTACTTTAAGCCAACATCTAAAACTTTGTCAATTTAAAAAAAATTTTATTTATCTAGTTAAATGACACTTTGAAATTAATCGAAAAAATTGTACAATGTTATTTTAACAATATGTTTATTATAATAATACTTCATGACTATTAAAAAATGTGCAACTTTTTCCGACTTCATTTGTCGTCAAACAGTTCCGAGTCAATATATCAGTTAAATAGTTGATGAATATCGTATGTTAGTAAGTGAATGTTCTACATACTCGTACATTGAAAACAAGAAATTGTATGCATGTGCGAGTGTGTGAGTGAGTGAGTGAATGCGTGTATTTGTGTATGTAAGAATGTGTTTACACATAATGAGCTACAACATGTTAACACAAATGCACAAAGTGCATTACCGTTATGTTGTGCATTTGTCCGCCATGTCCTTTCAAACGGCTTTTCGACCGACCGACCGACCGACCGACAGACAGACCGACTATTCGTCCGTCCGTGAGCAATTGACCAACAACGTGTAGCCTGAATACCGCCCACAGAGCAGTCACCAATAACACACACTCACACAAACACATCCTTGTCTAAAAGTCTGTTGCACTCATAGAAAATAACAATTCAAAATTTTATAATTTCAACCAGCTTTTAGAACCCAACGATTTTTGTTTGTATGAAAATACAATAAAAATTACAAATAAGCTGGATATTGCAACCTTGGAAAAGTGTCCTTACTTTATAAACCAACTATATACATAAGTAGAGTACTTTCAATATTCTAAATAATACATACTTGAATATGTTAAATATTGTATATTCAGTCGTATTACTACTAATAATTCCACAAAGTACTTTTAATTACAAATTAGTGAGTATTCGAAAATATTTGACAATTCTTTCGTCGTTTTAATAATATGGAGCACTTTGGTACCTGAATTTAATGAATAACTATAACATAAACATAATTTAGAAGTTTATTTAGGACAATGTTAAATATATATCCTGGAGTAGATTTAAATGTAACAAATCAACACTGCAATCTTTTCATCGATTGCAATGGAATTTTTGATATTTCTCTAAGGGATTGTTTATTAGCCGCAAGCTCGGTCTCTTTGCAAAGCTAATACAGTTCTGCGAAGTGACGTTGAACATTACTTTCAGCTCCGGTATCCTTAATGATACATTCAGATAAGACGAATCATTATCATGCAACCTCTTCAACTTCTTAATGGCAACTGTAATCGCAGTGGCACTATAAAATAAAAAATATATATGTCCAGCTCCCTTAGTGTGTCAACGACATCGATACCATTGGTCCTGATACCTTCATTGCTATCGATAGAAAAGCTACAAAAATAGGTAATCCAGTAATTAATGGCAAAACAAAAAATATCCTGTCGACGAGTCTGAGGTTACTTCTATACATGCCAGAGACATGGTCGTTAATGCGTAGCGATAAGGTATCTCCCATGATAAATTAAATATCAGTGATATCAGTTAAGTAGTTTTCGAGTTTACCCGATACAACAGACAGACCGACAGATTGACGACCAAAACTAACTACATCATCATTGAAGTATTATAAGTTAAGTCCTGTCTAGTCCATATATTCAACTAAGTAGTCCATAACGGCTATCCCATCAAAACTTTCAATTCAATTAATCTTTTCCATACAGTCTATCCAGTCAATTCTGTCCTATATAAAGAAAAACAATCACCCATTACTTAAAAAGGCGTTTGCGTAATTATTTTTAAGCTGAAAAATAATAATAAATTCTAATACTATTAAGTGAAGTGTTGAAGTGGCCCCAGACTTTTGAACATGATTGTACATTCGCAGCATGTAATTGATTTTGGCTTCGACACATACATCGACACCTAAAGTGTTTGACAGTATTGTACAATTGTTTCGCTTTGTTTATGTTGTTGTTGTTGTTCCTGCGTCTGCCTGTGTGTGTTTGCTTGCTTTCGGCATATCCTTGCAATGTCGTGCCGTTAAGCTTGTTCTGCGTTAGTGCAACAATGTCTCTCTGTTTGCTACCCATGTTTAGCCGTCAAATAATGTTTTGACCACAAATTACCAAAGGACGATAGTTAACAGGTCCCCAATATCCTTAAAGCATCATCATAGACATTTATGGGCGTGTTTTAACCAGGTGGGAGTGCAGAGTTGTCCTGCCTGTTTGAAATTAATTTTTGGCTTTTGGCGTTTTAGGTTTAATGTCAAAAATGCACACTGTAAAATAACACAACTTAACACATAAATACATACATATGCACATATGTACATCAAATAGGTTTTTTTATTTTATTACTATTTCGTCTTAATCTCCAAAGAAGGTAGAACGAATAAAATAAAGGGCCTATTTAAGCTGGTTAAAAGAAGAATATAAGCGGCTCCAAATAGGAATGGATCTGGAAAAAGTTATAGGAGATGTAAAACCTGCCATGCCCACAATTTTCTAAATTAAGATAAAAAAAATTTTATTTCGCTAATTAAAAATTTGATAATTTTGATGTGGACACTCTCGCAAACTTCTAAAAAAGTGGGCATCGTTGGATCAATTTAATATCCACCGCTATAAGTCAGGAAAGTGATGCACCATTATGATAAAATTTGTTGCATAGTAGCAGATACATGATAACATTTAACAAGTACGAAATTTTAGTCGGTCTTAACGACATTCCATCACATTGTTAAATTAGAGTGGTTCATAATTTATAAATTTGATTATCAATTATTTTTAAAAAATAAAAATTCTAAATCAAGATCCACCCTAATTTTATTACTATATGAGTACTTATTTAAGATCGTTTGTGTACCAAAATATCCAATTAAAGTTTAAATTAAATAAGTAAACAAATTTCGATATTTGAGTTCAATTATTTGAGTTGATATGACCACTGTTGATATATTTATATATTCTTAATCATAATCAAAAACTGAGTCAATCTAGGCATGTCTATCTGTCTGAACCTTTAGAGATATTAAATTTTGTTCATTGGTTTCTTCTGTACCCAAACTGTTTATATTTGGCCATTACCACTCCCACTATTGATTTATTGTTTATGTTGAGAACCTTTAAAGATATTGGGTTAAAACGTCGTACAAGCTTGAAACGATATGGATGGTTCATAACTGATAACTTATTTTTTTTGGTACACAAACGATTTAAAAGAAATATAGTAATTTAATTAAGGTGCTTTGTAATTTAAAAATATTTGTTATAACAACTGTGGGACTGTTGAAGTATTGTTCACATCTCCGGGTTGTTCACTCTTTCAAGGTGGATATTTGTTGTTCATGAGTTCAGAAATTTATTTTTGGACAGCTTTTTCCCGTAGACTTCGCAATGCTTGTATCATTTATATAGTTTTTTTTTTGTGTTTTCTATTGCTATCTGCTTAAACCTCCAATTAGTGAAACAAGTTTTGAAAAGCTTTTCGATTGTTCACTATATAGAGTACTCCATGACAAATTTGGGTGTTCACTATATCGAGGTGTTCACTGTACCCAACACGACTGTAATTAAAACAAATAATTTTTAATATATATATATTTTTTAAATCATGAATTACCCTTATTTGATTGTGATGGTCGGTAGGACCGACTTTAATTTTTCACTTGTTTTAGTTTTATTTTTTTTATGAAAATGTGCTTTTTTAAGCACATTAATGCTACATGTCACTATTATAAGTGGGCGTTGTTTTTATCCGATTACGCCCCTTTTTGGTTAGTACTTTTGTGTTCCTACCAAAGTGTTAAATACCGAATTCGATCTGGTTATCTACGCTGTAGCTATTTTTAATAATTTTTTTCCGAATGGAAAGGGGTGGTTTGTATGGGAGGGGAAGAAGTTTTGATCCGATCTTGCCCATCTTCGAACTTAGCCTCATGGTGAATAGGAGCTCGCATACCAAATTTCAGCTCGATAGCTCTTAAACTACGGCTGTTATCGCTGGGACAGACAGACGGACAGACAGACGGACGGACATCGTTAAATCGACTCAGAATCAGAAGCTGATCATTTATATATATATTTTGTCATACCTACTACGCCCCCTTCTGGGCGTTACAAACGGAAGAACAAATTCAATATACCATTCGGTACGTGCACTTGCACGTGGCGAAGGGTATAAAAAACGAAAGGAGCTTTCGTATTAGCGGGAGCAATTGCGCGATTTTTTCCAAATATTCATTGTTTATTTGTACATTAAAAAAAATTTTTTTAGTGAACATTTTTCTAGCATTCAAATGCATCCAATTCGCACACAGACAAATCGACAATTCACATCACTTTAAATTATATGTATCAAATACACAAACCACACACTTAACTTGCAAACTTTCCGCCAGAGGGCCATTTTTTTTATCTCATTTTGTTTGTTAATGAAGGAGCCAAAACCGGAGGAGAGGAAGAAACAGGAAGATTTTTGCATTTAAAAAAAGCTTCTTTCACGCTGGTCGAACTTCCCAGATTTTAAAATCAATTCAAAATTTTGAGTTCTCCTGAAAATTTTTTAGAAATGTTTGTTAGGACTTTTGTGCATTTTGACCAAGATTGTACTTGAGTTATGCCTCGAAAGGTAAAAAATAAAACGAATCATTGGTAAAATTGTTTGTTCGAATTGATAACAACGCAAAGACAAACAATAAATAATTTATAGTCGATCCAACCGACTACTATAAATGCACCACATTACTAGAAATATATTTAGTTTATACAATAAAAAGTTTTTTAAAAAATAAAAATTTTATTATTTTTGTTTTTAGAACGTTCATATACTAAACATCACTTTTAAAGTTAGAATGGCTTTATTTAAATAAATTTAATATATGAAACACTGAAATGTTTTTAATTATTTTTATCATTTCAGTAGACTACAACAGAAACATTTTGAATAATGATTCGCATTTAATGTCAACAAGAACCTTAACAGTTCGTCTAAAACATAAGAGCAAATGTCAGTCCAATATCTGTAACGGCTTTCATGATGATAGAAAAAACATTGTTTGGTCGGCTGCGATTTAAACAAACTCTGACCGAAACCAATATGCTCACTGAGTAGGTGGTGCATACAAAAAACTGGCTCAAGATAAAAACAAACCTTAAAAATGTGCCAAACGATTAAGAAAACATTTCAGTTTTCTTTGAGACGTCGTGCATATCGCATATGCAACGTGTTCATGGTAGAATTTTAAAACTTAGTGAAATTTCAGACGAACTCTACATACACACATACATACATATCAACATTTTGACGTTATCAGCAAGAAACATTTAAAAAAGAAAACAATTGCGCACAAGTGTTTTGTTCTTACTTACTTTGTTTGTTTTCTTCGTTTTTTTTTTTGTTATATTTGCTAAAATCTAAAGTGTTCATTTTTAAATATTTTAAAAATATATATATGTTTTTATATATTTTGGATCTATCCAATACTTGATTTAGTAATATGTGTACTTTTTTATTAAAATATTATTTTCACCGTGCCTTTTTTGCCTCACACACGAAGATATCGATACATTTGGAAAATGTAAAAAAAAATTGTGTTTTCAGTCTTACTCTAGAAGGTCAGGACTTTTTATATGCCTTTGAAGTATCAAAGGATACGTGAGATTAAAAACAAAAATATATTTAAATACTTTAACTCATAAAATTTTGCAAACATTATCAAATGAAAGAGGGGAATCTTAAGATGTCAAAAATGTCCTTTTATATTTTGTATCCTGAATATCCTTGGATTTTATATAATTATATACATAAATTCAGTTGAAGTTCGGTGTAACGAATACTCAGTTTAACTAAAATCCGATACAACGCACGACCAAATTTTGAACGTTAACTACCTTATATAACAAACAATTGAAACAATTTATATTCGATATAACGAACGGCTGGTAAAAAAGATTGTTTCGAATTTGAAAGCAGCCAACAATGGTTTTAAAAAACCGTCGTTCTCTTAAAAAGGATAAATTTCAATGGATGAAAAGACACGATACGACTGGTTTCTTGATCAAAATAGAAGACATGTCCCAATACATGGAATTCCTCTGAAAGTCTTCGAATTAAAAAGGAAGTTTCATAATGGCTGCTACCATGCAAGTGACGTTGCTTGGCCAGATTGAAAAAAAGCTACGGCAGAAAACTTCTTAAGAAATGAAGTCAACAAGTTGACAAAGTATTAGTTATGAGATAACTTCAAGATAATAATTCCCTTGTGGATTCACTAACCTTACATTATTTGTAGGGTTTTGTGGTAACTTAAATACCAAAAAATAAGAGGAAAGGGATATTAGGGATTCGGATTTTTAAAATATCTTTGTGACATCTCTTTCTACTGATAAACCAAAATAAAATATGTTTACATCTAGAGATTCCCCTCTTAAAAATGATACAAACGTATATTTGCAAATTAGAATGAGTTATAGGATATATATTTTTTTTAAATCTTACACATCCTTTGAAACTTCATTTAAAAAACATTCCTACATTTGTGCTATAATTTTGCTAATGGATATATCGATTTATTGGTGTGTGCAAAACGCTGTCGCACGGTGTTACTGATAACATGCAAATGAATGTGAGTTCAAAATATGTGTGTATCAACCCTGGTCGCTTCTATCTAGAATACAGAACAGAATGAAATCAGCTGATGAAGTCAATTTTACATTTCTCTACAGAATTGATTTGATTGTGATGGTTGTTTTCTTTTCTTTCTCTTTCTCTTTCTTTTACGTACACATTTCGTATTTGTGGCATTCGGTTGCAATTTGAGAAAACAAAACTTAAATTTACAAAATTTTAAAACTAGTTTAACAATAAAAAAAATACAAAAATTTATCTTCATTTGCATTAGTTTCGAATAAAAAAACTACTATACAAACTAAACAAACGGAAAACCCAGCAACTTTGAAATCCAGATTTGTGCATCGTTATTAGTGTAGCCGGTTTCAATTTGCTGCTTATCAATTGTTTAAATATTGTTTGTTGTGTAAGCAATAAAGTTTGTGTGTTTTTAATCGTCCATTCGCGATTTGTTTGTGTTGAACACAGAAAGAAGCTTTAACGAACTCCGCACTTGACGCGTGTTATTTTATTTTATTTGTTATTACATACATACATATATTTTGCACATACGTTTATATGTATGTGTATGGATTTGTCCACATAAAAAAATACTTTGCTATTGTTTACAATCATTATCAAACAGCTGATTGATTAGTTGCGAATAAGGAACGAGAGAAATAACGAAAAATATGTCAAAAGATTGTGCAAGCTCCAGCGCCACCTTCGTTTCAATTTGCGAACTTAGTCCGGAACATCGTTTGTGGCCTCGATTCGAGCAACTGCAAGCATTTTATTGCAGCGAATTCGGTTCAGCGCCAAAGTTTTTTGTACGCGTCCCTGGCAGGTATGTATGCATGCACAAATGTACGTAGGTTTTAATCGAACTATGTATGTATTTCAAGCCTTTCCTTTAAATATATCTGTAATATATAATTTAATTTCTGCAAAAATGTTTGTTATCATATCAAATGCCATTTAACCAGGGACCGAAATAACAGTTATTAAGAAATATTTAGATAAAGAAAGCACATAAAAGGAATTGACGATGGACAATTTTGAAAATACCATTTTGATCCTTGTCGTTATTTAAAGGACATAAACTTAAAACATTTTTATTATAATGAATATTGGAGAATTTGAGGCTGGTTTAAATTACATAAAGGTACGTTAATTTCGGCAAAAAAAATGGCCTAAAATACCGGTTATCAAGTGATGTTTTGAATAACCGTCGTAACGGTTACGGTCCCTGCTACTTATACAATATGTTCGGAAAACACGCGATAGGTGCATAAGCACGAGTTTCAAAAATGTTTGTTCCGTTGGTCGATGGAATTTATTTAGGTGCCTTAAAATATATGAATTTTTCATTTAACTTTTATTTTTATTTATTCATATAACTTTTATTAATTAATTTTATTTAATTTTAACATTGTTTAAATCTAACTAATGTCAAAAAATATTTTGAAACCACTTTCTAACGATTTGTACTAAATTTTAGTTTGCGTACGTGGTAAATAATGAAAATCAAAATAGTCTATTGTGAATTAACATTATCTAAACTGTTCGCTTATCTTAATAGCGAATACACAAACCGGCAATACTGTTCTCTAAACATTTTTGATTGGTAGCAGTGTTGCCGTTTGTGCTGTTCCCGTTTCCACTAATATAAACTAACAAGTAATTATAGTCGGTCCTACCGGTTGTTACAAATGATAATTTTATATAAAGTTCAAATAAAAGGTAGCAATAAAACAAATTTCAGAATTTTAATAAAACAACGACAAATTTATCATATTTATCAGATTTGGTTAGAGCTATTCAGATATGATTTAAGCTTATCAAGATCCGATATGCTAGACAAAGTGTCATATCTTATAAGATCTAAGATCTCAGATCTAATGAACATGCTTTCATAATCGTTAAGATATACTCAGATACAAGGATATCCAAATTTCCAGCCAACTTGTGTTAGAAATATTCTGGTCGACCACTGTCGGGTATATATGTTAGACAGATCGCATCCATATTCCATACACTGTAGGAATGCCATTATTGTTCATTAAAAAATAAACGATTGGGTCGGCGGGATTGAGTGGGGTTAACTTACGTGGTTATCGTGCCATGTACAGTCCGGAGGTCTTTAACCATCATATAAATACTAACCAAGGATGTGGAATTAAAACACCGTTTAAGCGCTTATCAGGCTCGGGCAGCCACTGCTAACCAATCAACCAAGATATAAGTTCGATCTAATCTTTTGTAAATGAGAAAATAATATAAAACTACTTCGAACATACAAAAGAAAGTTTTTACTACAGTTTAATCCAGTCCCTCTTTTTGATACTGTTGGTTAATTGACTTACATCAAGAAAAACACTCACCTAGAATATTTACTAAAACATATTTCAAAATAAATTTCAGAGTAAATATAATCGGAGAACACGTTGACTACTGCGGATTTCCTGTACTGCCCATGGCCATAGACCAGTGCATTGTCCTAGCCGTAGGTTATACCGAAGAAAATACTTTTCTGCAATTACGGAACATTGAAGCCAAAAAATTTGAAAACTTCAAATGTGATTTGACGACAATCAAGTAAGACTGACATTTCAGGAACACTGCCTTCAAGTGTACCCATAGACACCTCATATGTAGGCGATTAACCAAACTTTGACACATTTTTATAGAATCGAATTACCTCTCGAAGGTGCTCCAGAATGGTACAATTATTTCTTATGCGGCGTAAAGGGCATCTACGAGACACTCGGCCAGCAAGATCATATTGGCATGACGATTGCGTTGAGCGGTAATATTCCACCGGCGTCAGGCTTGTCCAGCTCAAGTGCTTTGGTGAGTGCAGCCGCGCTGGCCACTGCTCATGTATATCGTCTAGCGCTAGATCGGAAACGCTTGGCCTCGATTTCAGCAAGCTGCGAGCGATATATCGGCACCCAGGGTGGGGGCATGGATCAAGCAATCGCATTTCTGGCTAAACCCGGCTGTGCTCAATTCATAGAATTCTATCCAGAATTGAATGCTACGCCCATAAAACTACCCACAGGCGTTTGCTTTGTAGTGGCCAATAGTCTAGCGGAAATAAACAAAGCCGCTTCGTCGGATTTTAACGAACGCGTCGTCGAATGTCGCTTGGCATCACGTATTATTGCTAAGCACATGGACCTCATCGATTGGCGCAACGTTACGCGCTTTGCTCACTTGCGTTGCAGTTTGGACAAACTGGAACATTTGACTCGGAAATGCTTGTCACAAGAGATTTATACTCGCTCTGAATTATGTACCCAACTAGGTGTAGACGAGCAAGAGTTTGAGAATGAATTTTTAACGCCAAATACAAGACACATGACGAAATTTAAATTGCGCCAACGAGCTACACACGTTATTCAAGGTAAGTGAAATATTGTTACCTTCGTCAAAAATAGGAAAGTATTTAAAATTATTCCGAATGTAAAGCTCCAATTAATCCAAATAATATGTACAATAATAAAACAATTAAACAACCAAATCAAAAAAAATCGTTATTTTGAAAACTTCTTTAAAAAATTTATATTCTAACAGATTTTCGTCAAGGAGGTTTGTTCTTGTAACACTTCTAAATCGCATTACAAAAGCCATTACAGAGGAAAGCACTGATGTATTAGTCATTTCGTTTAGCACCTAAGAAGGAAATGTAGCAATCGTCGAGTCCTGCTACAATTTATTGTTTCTAAAAATCAGTCAATTATTTTTAGGGTGGTCTTTTTGTATACCCAAAGTAGTGTTTATGATCAAGAATATATATAGTCTCATATATCTAGAAATTATATATTATTGATTAGAAACAAAAACTGATCTAGCAACGTCTGTCATCATTTCTTGTTAACAAGATATTGAGCTGAAATTTTGTACACTGGTTGATTTTATGCCTTAGACGAACTGATTATTAACTTTTCGTTGTAATTTTTTTCGAGTATTTTGTACTTGGGCAAATGTTTAGAAAAGATAAAAATACTCTAAATTTCTATAGACATATATACTTGATCATATTCAAAAACTGAGTCGATCTAGCAATGACCGTCTGTATATTTGTCTATATATATATTTTTGTCTAATAATGTGGTCCATTAATAATAATCTGTAATACCGAGACTATAATTTCTTATTTATTTTGGATTAAATATATTTACGAAATGTTTTTTCCTCAGTTTGGCTGATTAAACAGTGATTTTTTATTATATATGTGCATAAATATAGAGAAATAAATTGTTATTTGCTTTATATACAATTTGTCATTTTTACCTAGAGTCTCTTCGCGTCTCGGAATTCCGCTCAATTTGTGAACAAACAATCAATGACAGCCAATGTGAAGGCTCCAATGGTAATTCAACGCCAACGTCTTCTACTGCGTCCGCAAAGGACGACGACTCCGCTAAAGCGCACATGATGAAGTTAACGACCTTGTCACAATTAATGCGTCAATCACATCGTAGCCTAAAAGATTTGTACGAATGCTCACATCCTGATTTGGATAATCTCGTTGCCATTTCGGATGCGGTGGGAGTCGGCGCACGCCTTACGGGTGCTGGGTAAGATGATAAGAATGATTTTTTGTTGTTTTTTTAAACATCTTTTGATGTTTTATGTATTAAATTTTCTATTCCACCACATTAAATCTATTCATGTGACACGTTATTTGTAATATAATTTATCTATTGAGAACTTTTATTGTATTTTAGGTGGGGCGGCTGTATTGTCGCTCTTTGTAATTCAGTTGAGGAGTCTGCGAAATATATTCGTGAAATTAAAAATAAGTACTTCTACAAATTGCCAGCTCACATCCTGGAGAAGCATCAACACAACGATTTCAATGATGTCGTTTTCGTAACATTTCCCCGCGAAGGAGCGGAGATTATCACCGGAACAACAATACCTGCTTAGGATTATAGTAGAACAGTATTACACATGTTTATGTACATATATTATATACATCATATATATTATATAAATTTCAATATAATACAATCTATTGTAATTTGAAGTCTTGATATTGATTTGAATAAATAAAAATTTACATAATGCAAATATAAACAATTCTGTAGTCAAAAACAATAAACGCTGAAGTCGAGCTAGGAGCTTGTTCCTAAGTAAGTACCTGTTCAGAACCACTGTGTACATTTTTAATGTTAAGACTGAGGTCTTAACGCTTTTTGGTCTCTATTAAACTTTGTAAATGAAAAGGTTTTAGTTGAAGTAGAACGTTTTCGAGGTCAGGTAATTTATGGGATCTTCCATAAAAATGTCAGTTCGTTTCGAAAATGTCAGATGACCAAACCCAAAAATAAAATTGGACGAAAACTACTATCACCTCCCATACAATCTCCTCCTTTTATATGTACACAGTTATGTAAGGTAAGGTAAGAAGTAGCAGAAGAACTTCAACTACTCAATTAGTGCAAATCGCCTTTTTGATGCTTATTTCTACTCGACACCATTTCATTTCATTTCTAGCGTGTGTACATATGGCGAGATCTTTAGTTTAAAGTAAAATCCGAGACTTTTAGAGAGATTTTTGGAACTTACGAGTATAATTCTGGATATCAATTTTCAAAAATAGAAACAATTTTTAAAAGGAAAATACATTTTTTAATTGTAGCTGTAGTTCTAATTAAATCTGGTAAAATTTTGTTTTTACTTTTACCGAGTTAAGTTGCCTCATTGCCCAGCGCTAGCCAAATGCAGAATAAGAATTCTTGGACAAGATTTTTTCAAATCTCTACACGATTTATCTGGAATAAATATCTCCAAACTCAAACACTTCGCATTAAGGACTGAAACTTTCGTGATAGACCAATGTCGCGAAGTAAGGTCAACACTTTTATCCATTTAAAGTTAGCATATGATATCGCTTTGGACCTAGTTTGGTCTATGTGTAACATTTGCCGCCACGCCTAAGCTTCGACACCTGCTGATTTAAACTTAAGCATTATACATTTTTTATTAAATAAACATTGGCCAGGAATCGAACTTGGGCGGACTGCCTAAGAAGCGATAGTTTTAAGACTGTGCAGTTAACGCACAATACCAACAGTTGGTTTAGTGAATATACTCGTATGTTTGATACAAACAAATATTTGTTTGATACAATTTGAATCTACAAACTGCACACAAAAAATACAAAAATTGCAATTAAAAAACATTTTTATTTTTCTGTGTAGTTTAAGATTGTAAGTAAGTACAATAAGTA
Organism: Suillia variegata; assembly: GCA_949127995.1. Classification (NCBI taxonomy): domain Eukaryota; kingdom Metazoa; phylum Arthropoda; class Insecta; order Diptera; family Heleomyzidae; genus Suillia; species Suillia variegata. The sequence continues at coordinate 16,053,418 of OX421845.1, read as the reverse complement.
CATAATGTTGTTGTTCCGACACCAGTCCTATTCTAGCTAGAATTATTCTAGTGAAAAATGAATCAAATTGTGCACATATTAAATACAAATTTTCTTTTTCAAAAATTTAGTTGATAGTAACCCAAATAAAATACAAGATTCAAATATCATGGTACAATGTCGTCAACTACTCTTTTTTTTCATATTCAAAGTGTAACTTCGCTAGCTGCTAGCTCGTACCGAAGAGTAGACTCAGTTGGATTTTCCATTTATAAGGCCCATAAATAACCAGCGTCGTATTCTAGGACGTTTAATGATGTCACCAAAGTTCCACAGTTCAAATCCACTGACATTTTATGTCATTCATAACTGGTGAAAAGTTAATTCAGAGCGGGCTCATTGACAACGCCTGGGTCATCCCCATCTTAAATTCAACAGTTGCTAACATTGGAAAGATATAGAATGCGGTGGTGCGAAAGAAACTAATGATTCGCTAGTTCGAAACTAGTCTATCTCTCTGCAGGGTAATGGTCGTTATTTGGTTTATATGCCTGATACATATATACATTTTTAATTAATAACTTTTTTATTTATTTATTATTACTCTTTAGGATTTACTTTTGTTCTACTTTTGAAATTCAACTATTCAAATGTAATTGTAATTTAGAACAGGTGTCTCAGTATTCGAAATATCATTATGTATTTTTAGGTTATGTTTTCTTTACCTTTCTCTATTTCATTTGCTTATTTTTAAAAACATTCCAAATACTTAAGAATTTCCTATGCCCAGTCACGAGTATTTTGTTTTGTTGTTTTTTATTTTTATTTTTGTATTGCTTATGCCTTCTGCATTTTTGCAGCGTGCCTGCAATAGCAATGACACTTTTTGTTGTGGTAGTTGTTGTTGTTGCTGCGTTTTTAACGTATTCGAAGCCACATACGAACACTACGCACGGATTTGTTTTCTATTCATTAATTTCTCCAGCTATTCTTTTGCTTTTGAAAAGTATTCAAGTATCCGCTTTAAATACTTAAAAAACATTTTAAATGTTTTTTTATACAAAAGTATTTTGTTTGCATCAAACGACGTTTACAAAAAAATTATCACGTACATTTAACACAACAACAACAACAACAACATAGAAAAGCGATTTGTCTATATAGGTAGAAAATTTATTAAACGAGGGAGTCATCAGAGTGTCCGTCAGTACAGTACATGCAAACAATGTATGTCTGTTTGTCTGTATGTTTGTCACCCGACGTGTATCATCATTATACTTTCAAATAAAAGTTAGTTAATTTCAAAGTAAACTTTATACAGTCTTTTTAAAAATACATACACACACACGTAAAAAGTAAATAAGTTACATTATAAAATCTGTCATTAAACAAAAAATTTAACTGATTTATAGCATTTACACAGATGAATTAAAATGCTCAAAACAAATTTTAACAGTAAACAAATGTGATATTTCAATATATGTATGTAAGGTATGTAGACAATATATAATGTAGGTTTAACTAGAACCAAAATAGTTTCGCGTTAATGTAACCAAATTTATAGAAGATTTAGCAAAATGGATTTTCTGTCCGTTAATTTCAATTAATCTTCCGAGTATTCATTCAGAAAGAAACGCCAACAAGATTGATTCCAATATCCATCTATATAAATATATACAAATGATTGTATCTTTCCTTTTTCTTTCTTTCTTTCTTTTTTTCATTCTTTGTACTTTCTGCATGTCCGATTGCAATGAAATTTTGGGGAGTTGCTGTGCTCACGCCAAGGTTGGTTTGTAAAAATAAGTAAAAATTTTCGATCATATAGCTAGCTATGTATAATGCTCCTAAAAATCTGAAATTCGGTATCTGAGCTTGTATGAGTTACATACTGTCAACAAATTCACCAAAAAAGGTTACATCAATTTTACGCAAACCAACATTACTCATTAACTTGATGCGCTATATAGAAAATATAAATAGGGATACACCGGGAAAAATAACAGGACATACAGAATCTGTCACGACCACAATTTGTTTAATTAATTGAAAATATACGATATCATTCCTTTTTTTGGTCACAAAAACTTAAATTTTGTTTCTGAGTTTGTATAGTTACTGTTGATTATATCACCAAAAGTGGGAGTAGTTGGAACATTTATTTTTTTATTTAAGTGGCATTGCTACGCTTGCGGGCATTTGCTAGAATTATATTATTTTTTTTTATTATTAAAAATACAAAAATTAGTACAATGATTAACATAATTATTGGATAAAATTGGGTTACACTGCAATTTCTCTCTTAGCTAATTTTATATCACTACAGTTGAGTTCATTGTAGTTCTCGTAAAATATTCAAAAGAACCGCGCCTTTAAAAAGTTAAAAACGTTGGGCATCGGTATCGGTATCGAAATGAACATGAATAAATTTCTATTCGAACGATACTTTCGAATTTCAATTACCAAGTGAACATAAAATTCTTTAGAAATGTATTATACGTTAAAATGTTTGAATGGAATCTTAATTATTTAAGTCACAGGTCGTTAAAAAGTTTAATGTGACTTAAACAAATTGAACTGAAAATGGTTATTTCGTTTGATATTCCATGCTGTGTGCACCCTCACATCGGCATTACTCATGCTAATTTAAATGCAGGCGACGGACAATTCGAAGTAAATATCAAACTAAACCGCTGAGCTGATCGTGCGTTTATGCAAAACTTCGTATCTACGGGTAAGTGACAGAGTTACAAACAATTTTACTTTTGAAGAATACAAAAATCCGACATAACATTCAACAAGAAATTTCAACTAAGCGGAAGATTCATTTTATTTTATTATGGTGATTTAAATGTCCTGATCCTGTATAATTTTAGTGTATAAGTTGTAAGTGTTACATGTAGAAGTAAAGTGGAAAAATTTGGTACCATATGTATTAAATGTAACAGCGTTACAAAAAATACATATTCTGCATTTTCCGGGCATTTATTTTTTAAACGTTTGTAATGTAAATTTCTTTCTTATCGGTACCGGGCGAGGATTTTTAGTGAAAATGTCTGCCGCGTCCTTAGCAATAGGTTCGTGAACATTTTCGAGTGAAACTCCTCATGTGCAACACATGTGACTACAACTTTACCACAATTCCGTTTAAAATTTTGGAATCCTGTTGTATTCACTTAACTCTGAAAATTAGGTATTTAAGTTGAAGTACGAGTACATGTGGACACCGACAAATCAAGCGCTACGGATACTCATATTACCGACAATCTTCGAAATGCGTTAAAAATGCCTTTAAAAACGAGTGTATTAAATACAAAAACAACAACAACAAAAATGAAAAAACGCCTCCGCAGCTCATCCTGTTTTTTTTTTTGCATACCTACTTATGTTCAACATTCAACATCATGGATAAGGACAAAGGGAACTGAGCGCGTTTAATGAATGCAAGCGTGCATATGAACGAAGGATGGCTTAGCAAAAAGCAAAGAGAAAAAAACGTACAACAAAAGAGCTTGTTAATCTATTTAGGAACTAATTTCTTTTCAGAATTATTCGATAATCTTTAAGTAATCATTTTATCAGCATAGTGAACAAAATCAATTTTGTTTTGTAATCAAACAATAAATTTGAAGGTTTTTTTTCGCATCTAACAAATCAAATTTCAGTTAAATATCTCAGACACGACTGCTATAATCACTGGGACAGACAGACGTATCATTAGATTTAGAATTCAATGGTGATCATTTATACATATATACGAGGGTGATCCGATAATTACTTAACCTCACAGCCCGATGAAGGCCTACTTTGGAAACCTCGAAAAAACATATTTTTCAGACGGGTTAAAGAAGTTGAACATCGCTGGATTAAGTGTATCGAGCTAAAAAAAGGACTATGTTGAGAAATATATAGTCAGTTTTCCAAAATTTTCGTTTTCTTGTGGGCTTAGTACTTATCGGACCACCTTCGTACATATATTGTCATACTTATCACGCCTCCTTGTGGGCGTTACAAATATAATAACAATCTCAAAATCACCTTCGTTACGAGCTTGCTTAAGGCGAACTGTTTAAAAATAAATTCACTCTTAAATGGTGCAGGGTACTTGATCTTCAACAAAGCTGAAGATAATCCTCTCACTACTTAAAAAAAAATGTTCTACTACTGTAGTAGATATATTTGCTATCTATGATTAGCTTTTATACTATATTAAAAACTCGAAAAACATAATAATGTATTATATATCAAAACGTTAAAGTTTTAATTATTTCACGCAAAACATTTTACATTTAAAATATAAACAAACAAACAAATAAGTTAGTAGGCAAGTAAGTTAGTATGTAATAAAGTAAGTAAGAATGTACTTGTATATAAATAATACAATAAATGATGTGCTTAAGTAATATATTCAATGTGAGTGGCAATGTTAACAAGCTTTAACAAATTTACAAAATCAATACACAACAACTCTTATTGAATTAAAGAAGCTTAAAACTCTAAAACAATATTTATTCTCTTTTTTAAAGACTATATTCTCTTGCAATGCTTACAAAATAGTTTAAGAGAAAAAGAGAAAACAACCTACATATGTATCTTATAACGATGATACCGGTAGAACGTGCAGCAGAGTTGCCACCTTGTTAGTAAACATTTTAATGTTTTGTTTTGTGGGCTCAAACTAAGTGAATATTTCCGTGAGTTCATAAAATGTTTGGCAGTTGACCACTACGATTTTAATAAAATTTAATAATTTTAAGTAAGCAAATTCTTTAAAGAATTTACTAACTTGTATTACAAAAAATAATATTTTCTGATGATATCGTGCTAAGTTATTATCATTGTCTCATTATCTATCTATGTATATACTCGTAAATAAAAAGTAATGTTTCTTTCTTCGTTTCTATGTGTCTATTTTTATGTCTTTCCTTCTTTCTTTGTACCCTATGTGCACCTAAACCATTCATCCGATTGCAACTTTGGAAAGTCGTTGTGATCACGTCAAAGATGGTTTTAGACTAAAAATAATTTGCCACGCCCACCTACATATGACACCCACAATTTGTGAAACAAAGTAATAATATTTGATTAATTGCTCCTAGAAATCTAAAATTCGGTATTTGAGTTTGAATGGTAATTGTCGACAACTTCACCAAAATTGTGCGTGATTGGTTCAATTTAACGTCCACTTTTAGAAATATGTCAGATCAATTTCACGCCCACCAAATAGTTGAGGAACTTGATACGCTATCATTTAAATTTGTGAAATTAAATGAAAATATTCGATTATAACACTAATATTACTACTAAAAATTGTTATCTAAGTTTGTATGGTCACTGTCGATAATTTCAACAACCTCGAATCGCTACAACGGAAAGTACCGGAAAGATCCGCTCACTAATTATCTTACCCATGTTTATATACGAGGCTGGTGACAATTTATTTCTCAATACTTTAAGCTCGATACACTTGACCCAGAGATGTTCCAACTTCTTTAACCCGTCTGAAAATACGTTTTCTCGAGATCTGCAAAGTACTTAGGTCTCCATCGGGCGGTGAGGCTAAGTACTTATCGGTCCACCTCGTACTATAGCTAGTATGATATATTTTCCTCATAAGGAATATCATATACGATTATCTTAGCAACATGGAAAACTTCGTGTGAATTTAATTACTTCTTAAAACACTAGAGGAAAACGGTTCAGAGTGGCAACACTATTTCTCGTATCTGCATGAGAGAGCGCTTGATTTTGTCTAACTTCAAGCAAGGGTAACTACTAACCATACTGTTCGGTTTCAGTATTCGAGAGATACGCCGCTAACGAAGTTGAGTCTAAATTTGTAGCGGGTGACAGAGTTATCGAAGTGCGCAAGCGTGCGTGACATTTGATTAAATTTTTAAGTTTCTATAAGTGATTACAATTGCAAACCAAGTTTTAAAAAAACAAATTGAATTTATTAATCGAAACAAAAAAATAAAACCAGAGCTACAAAATGTACACCGTGTGAAAATGTTAATTTGATATATTTAATATAAATTAATTAATAATAAAAATATAAAATATTAATTAAAAAAAACAAATTCAGAAGAAAAATATTTATTTCAAGATCTTTATTTGTAATTAATAATATTCGGAGATTGTTCAGTAACAAATACAATAAAAGCACAAATTTATTAACACCTGAAAGTAAAGTACAACAAATTTAAAGTTAAACAATCGCTTAAAATACAAACTTAATTTTGACGAATTATCAAGCATACGAAATAAATTGACAAAAACTAAAATTGCAAAAAAACTTAAAACAACAACTCCAGTGCACCTGACAACGCGACCGAATTACGTCACCCCCGCTCCCCGCCATCCACAGCGACGAATATAATGAATGAATAAATTAGTTTATATGAAATTGCATGCAACAACAAAAAAATAAACAACTGAAAAAATACTGTCAGCATTTTTATTTAACTTTTTGTTTTGTTTTGTTGTGGTCGCATCGGATTCCGTATCTAAACAATACCAAAATACACACAAACACACCAACACACAAACACACACACACGCACACGTGCAGAAAAAGTGTGTATGTGCAGCCGGGCGTGCTACCCCTTTCTCCGTTGGCTAGGCTATTGCTGTCGTCTGTCTGCTGTCTGTTCGTCGGGTCGTATCGTATCGTATCGCTTCGCATTGAACGCCTTCATTGCCAGGTAAGGCACTCACTCACTCCCTCTCGCCCAGTAATTTTAGCCTGTGCAACCGTTTTTAGAACCGGAAGTAAAACTTATTCAACCAAATCGTTTTAACAAAAACTCAACGAAAAAACAGAAAATCAAATAATTTGTATTGCATTCAAATTGGTTAGATACAAAAGAACGATTATTATTCATACCAAATTAGTTCAGAGCACTTTAGGCACATTTTTATGGAGGGGAGTATGGGCCTACATAATGGGTAAACATTTTTAATTAATAAATAATTTCATTTAAAAAAAAAAACAAGACATATTAAGTCAAACAATCTTAGCTATTAATAAGTATTGACCACCATAGCTCAGTGGCTTAAGCACGTTTCAACTACCCAGCATGCTCGGATTGTTTAAAACCTAGGTTCAATTCCCATCCGGAGTATAGATGCAATCTTTTTAATTCAACTGTCATTCTTTGGATAGTAATAAATATTTCTAAAGTTATTACCAAAAGCTTAAAAAGTTTCTAACCGAAACCTTTTGCAACAGGTTTTAATTCGGTTTTTTATTAAAGATATCCGCTTAAAAGTTTGTGATGTCCCTTTATTAGGTAATATTAGCTCAATAAATTAAATTGTTTGTTATGTATTGTATTTTAACAATCAGGTAATGAAAAGTCTAACTTGAAGCTTAGTAGAATCGGATGACCAATTACCGCCAAATGCTGTTAATTTTTAGTTAACACCGCACAGCTCGGAATTTACTAAGATTGACTGATCTATTTGATATAGATATACAAAATGAAATTATCAGCCTTATCGGAAGCTAATGGCTTCATTTTTTCGATGTGCGAGGTTCTTAAACAATTCAGAATTTTCACTTATGTCTTTATGTTTTACGAGTTGACAAGGATGGGTGCGCTGTCAGTCACTGGATTGAAATACCCTTAGAACTCTTGTTGGTGTTGTAACCGGCTATTTCTTTATACACCAACAAGCAGCTCGACTAGATTGAAGACTTTTGTAGGAGCTCTGGTAATCCTGGAGTGAAGGAATCTATTTAATACTTTATCTATGAATGTCTGGTATTCGGATTCTATTGATAACATTATTTTAAGAAGTTTGAAATCAGTTCGATATTTAATTAAAAAATGCTAACCACCAAGATTAAAAATAAATCTTTTTTCTGGGTATTAGTGGGCATGGTCAAACATTTTTTTTTAAACAAATAAATTTGGTTGATTGTTGATGAAAATATGGGCATGGTCGAAGACTATTTCTACTCATAAAATAAAAACGGTTAGTTAGATTTTGATTCGGTTTTTTGTATTTGGTTGATTGATCATCCACTAGAATTTATATCTATCAAGGGGAATTTCTTCAATTGGGATTTCTTTAAAATCTATGCTCGTGGTTTAGAACTTTTTTATGTAAATCGGTTCTATTGGCACTTCAATTATTTAAATTTATCCAAAAATAATGTGATTCCTTCTTTTTTTAACATTAATTTAAAATTCAATTTAACTGTAGCATGACTAAATAAACTGCCGAGCGAGCGAACTCTTCCGAGTTCTGCTGGTTTTATTTGCAGAAAAAATTGCAAATTATTTATACGCTGGAAAAGTATTTTTAGATTACAAAAATAAAAATGTTCTGAGTTTTTCTCAATACCATATTCAAAGTTTATAAATTTGTGTCAAAGTAAATTTGAAATGTTTTAAAACAATCTGAAATAATTAAACCTTTCTATTTTTTTGTTACAGCTGAAAATTTGACATCAAACTGAATAAATTAACATCTTAAAAAATGTTACCGCGGGAGTTAAATTGGCGCCTCTTTCAAAATACTGGCTTACTGCTGTTATTGTCGCTGACAGTGACAAGAACATTTCTCACAACCAACGCCCTCAATGTAGGATCCACCGCATATCATAGAATTAACATTGAAATCGACGAGAACGCGATTCCATTAGCAAATGCACAAAATTGTCAACATATTTTAGCTTCATTAGAGGTTTGTATTTTCCTTGTATTCTATATCATAATTTATTTTTAATACCGTACAAATTAAATTTATTATGTTCTGCAATAACAAAACTCAGCCAGCAGAGTTATGAAATGAGATTCAAAGCAAAACTTTCGTTTGCCACAATTGCCCATACTAAATTCACGTGGCGTTCGCAGACTTCTGCTCTACTCCTGCAAAAAATGCGCCCTCATAAATAAAACCTTATTGAGCCAACTGAAGGTTTGTTTAGCTCGATATTTATACACGGTCTCCTTGACAACAACATGAATTGGAATCGGAATCGGAATTGTGCGACGAAATAAAGAGCAGGCAAACACAAGCAAACTAACTTAAATGAATTTAAGGGGCAGCAGATTTCATTTAGTACAAGTGTCAGTATTAAAGTTCTGAATCTGTGCTTCTTGCATTTAAGTTTCAGTGAAGTTCTAATTAGCACGAATTTTATGTTCATACATATTTATAATGAGTTTAATTATTTCTAGATTAAAGTTTTCCTAAATCGACTTCTATTCAAGAGAAGTTTGAAAAAATTTGAAGGTTTCAAAAAATACCAACAAAAACTTTTCAACGCTTTTTTTTTTGTTTTACTCACTTTTGCAAATTACAACAAACATATAAAAAACATTGAAAACAGAAAAAAATTTATATACACTTTGTTTAACTGAAAGAGCACAATTTATAATGAAAAAAAGCCAGATCATTGAAAAAGTGCAAATAAAAAAGTAAAAAAATTACTGGGAAATAAAGTTAGCAAGAACGCAAAAGTGCGACAACTGGCGTTTATTATTTTTATTTTTTATTAAACTACAGTAAAAAAAAACAAAAAAAAACATGAGTAAAGAATATCGCTAAACTGAAAAACCAACCCCGAACAGATGCGAACAGATACTGGCTGGGCTACCTACCGGAAGTGAATCCCCATTGCACATGAACGCACTGCACTGGTATATCACAAATGAGCTTATTAGTTTCTCTTCTTTTTTCCATCGTTTCTGTAGTAGCCACCTGACCAATTATGGTGCCCATGCAATACCTTCTGCAGAGGCGACAAAAAAATGCGACGGGTTTTTTGCTTTAGAAAAAAATACTCGAAAAACATTGAACAAAAAAAATCATAAATTTGTCTGTCACATGATCCTAAAATAAAAAAAATAAAAAAGTAAAAAACTTTTTGGTCGTCCGCCACATCAACTCGTATTAGGGCTCCCAATTGGTAACATTCCTATGTACGAGTACATACATACATATATACATACAAGCAAAAATACATTTTGTTTGTGTCTTTCATATATGTATATAATTAAAAAAAAATTAACTACAACCCAATGATTTAACATACATCAATAAAACTTAAATTTGGTTCCGGTAACATAACCAAGTTAGATAATTATGATGAAAGCCAAACTTTTATAAATAATATTATATTTTTAAATAAAAATAAATATTTCAAGTTATAATCATTCGTTCCCCAAAAAACATTTTTCTATAGATTTGTTCTCAAACTTAAGTTCCCGATGTGAAGCAAATGTTTTTTTTTTACATTCAATCTGCTACCATTGAGTATACTTCTCAAAAATGTAGAAACCTTTAAAAAAAAAGTACAATTGCAAACATGTTTAAACAATCTTAAATTTGTTTTGATTTTTTTGCGTTCGATTCAATGATTTAGATCAAACCAAAACTTGACTAAGCGGTCAAACTAAAACACAGAATCTAAAATACTCGATTGAGTACCTAAGCAAATAACTGATAATAAATAGTAAAATTTACTTATGTTATGAGCCTTCAAATGCCATTTGAATGTTCTGATGATAATCAGCAAGAAATTCATTTCCATAATACGAATTCTCGTACTAACTCAAACAAGCTGATGAACGTTAACGAGTTATTCCAATAGCCCAATAGCCATAATTTTCTTTATTTCACAAATATTTCTACAATTAGGCACAATTATACTCCTAAGTGCTTTTTCGGTGTTAACTTTTTTTGTTTTAATCTGTACAAACGTAGGTATGTATGTATGTATGTACGTAATAGTACCTACATACAGACAACTTTCGAAAGGCAATATCGAAAATCCCATTAGAATAACAAAGTAGAAGCAGATAAAGTTAAAGTTAAAAAAAATACATAAAAATATAACCAAAAAACGAAGAAGATGCTTTTGCGCCATTGTCGATTTCAATCATGAGATCGTGATGTCGGAGAAAAAACAAAAATAAAAACATAACAACAAAGGCAACAACAGCAACTTCAAATTGCAATTTATGATCATCGTGTCTTCGTTTTTGCTCAGTTGCCTCAAGGTTATATAATGCACATCTATGAACTACACAAACAAAAAATTCCCATCGTGTTCAGCGCTGGTATCCAACGTACTACAAAATACATCCATACATATAGAATACCATACATACAAACAAACACACGCCATACATATGTACATGTATACAATCATCAATATACGATAGATATGCACGATAGGTATACAGATGAATGATCAGATCGGATCGGATCGCATCGCATTGGATCTCAAAGTCAGTAACGATCTTTGGCGAACGTGTGGATGCGGCGCGCGGATCGTCGGATCGGCAACTGCAATCGCGGTAATTTACGGCATCGCACCAAATTTAGCTTTGGAAAAATGAGAAGACTAATGCGTTAACGTCATGAACACCAACAACAACAACAACAACACCACCAATAACAACATCAACATCAACAACAACATCGACAACAAAACCCTCCGGCAATTGGTCGAAAAATTGCTTCTTTTTTATTTCGCTTCGTTTCGTTTTGGTTTTTTTTTTTGTCGATTTCTTCATCATACATTTGTGTACTACAGCATCTTCAAGTGTTAAACTCAAAAAGCTGTAAGTGAAGATCATCATCGCACAATTCGTTCGAGCATCAACAGAACGACAGACAGACAGACAGACAGACAGACAGACAGACAGACAGACAGACCGACAAACAGACAGATAGACAAACAGACAGACTCATCAGTTCGCATCCACATCTATAGGATCGTAAAGCACATCAAACAATAACGACACAACTACACTCTGGACACCGGACAGTAATCGAATTGATGGAATTGCTTTTGCGCTTGCGTGCCTCATCTCAGGCCTTTTTTAATTTGATTGTATAATTTAAATTTTTTGTTTAGTTTACAGCAAAAAGTTACAAACATACAAATTTATAGCGCTGTTTCAAATTGTCTTCAACACTTGATTGATTTAAATTTAGAAACAAAAGAAATATTTTACCATGATCAAATCAGATAACCGAAGCTGACTTCTTCACCAAAACCGAGATGGAAAATATTTCCGTTTTCTGCAATTAGATATAAATTGTTTTTCTAGAAAATATATTTCAATTATTCGTTTATGTATAATATTGTAATAGATATAACAAAAATTGAATAGTTAGTATTTTAAAGCACTTCTTTTAGTTAATCCACATTTAGAGGATACTTAAATTTACAAAATTATTTTACATATAGTATAAACTTTTTTGAAAAAAATACTTTTGAGAATAACAAAATTATATAACAAGCACAAATTTAACAATTATCCGTAAGATGATTTGTTTTGTCATTTTCTTAATGACTATACTCACTTAATTCTTTTTTTCAACTGGATATATGTATGTATGTAGATAGATACTTATACACATTAGGGTGGTCCCGCGAACCCTCTAAATTTTTCTCTTTAGTCAGAATGACACAAAATTTCTCATTTCTAGATATATAATAAATGAAAGCTCATCGATGGTAGATCTTACAGTTAGAATGCATATGTAGTATCGTGTATTTTGGCTTTAATTTTACGATGCAATGATCAAAAGCGTTCCATTTAAAATTAAGAAACTTTAAGACCGTTGAGTATCGATGTTTCAGATGCACTGCAAAATTAAAAAGTGGTAGGAGTAAGTGTCTCGTATGTGATTATCTTCGTTTGAAAGTGAACCACGCTAATGTACATATTTTTGTGTGCCACTTTGCCCCATCAGTTAGTGACTTGCTGAATTTTTGCTGTGAGCAAAATACAAATACAATGTTAGGTCCAATGCAATTTTAATGAACAAACATTTTGTTGCTATTCTCGCTTTTGCTTTTGCTTTGGCTTGAATGCTCATCGTCTCGATATGGCGATACAACTTTTGGAGATGCGCTAGTGGGGTACATTGCAAGTTGCATCAAACGTAAAAGTCAAAGGTCTTCCTCCGTCAACGTTGCATATGCTCATGCGCATGCGCAACATTGGCAAAACTCGTCATGCAACTGCAATCAGCGAGTCTCTTTTTAATGCAGTTTGTTTGTTTGTTTGTATGTATGTTCGCTTGTATGTCGGACGGCATTTCTAAGTTTGCAATTTTTCAGGCATAAAATAATCTGCTCAAACTGACACGAAACACACAGGTGCCAATGCATATATATATATACATTTAGATACACCAATGCAGGTGTGCAGAAAAACATCGCCATCTTATGCAAATCTATAAATTTATTTAATATTTCTTATTTTATTTTAAAATCCTTTTCAGAGTACGCTTACAGCAGCTTCAGCAGCACTTTATGCTGCTTTGGACGGACGTTATTACTTCGGCGATTTCAACGTTTTCCTACCACAAACCTGGGAAGATGTTTGTATACCAACGCCAAATGATCTAGAACCTGGACGACAAAATCAACAAGGACGTCATTCGACTGTGTCAGTGGGAGGAGTTGCTGACATCATTATTACTAACACGCACAAATTCTTCGGTGATAGCCTTTGGACAAAGCAGTCTGGTGGCTGTGGTATTTCAGGCGAAAAAATCTATGCTCCTTATAAACGTTTGGGCACAGTAGAAAGCGGCAAGGAGTTTGTAAAGGAGTGGGCGAAATATCGCTACGGCGTGTTTGATGAAATCGGCTTTTATGATGATCCTATCTATACTCCATGTTATTCAACGTCATTGGATGAAGGAATGCGAGTTACGAGTTGCACTGACCACCAGAATCAAGATGTTGTTAATGTAGAAAAGTATGTATACTTAAGCTTTCTTAATGTTAACTTACAAGATCGTTTCCTCTTCATTGGTTTCCTATGGTAAAATCCATTAAATTAATTAACATATAATTAAAACAAAATCTTTAATTATTTAATTAAAGACTAAGTTTATGCCTGTAAATTTAATCTTATTAATATCTGAATAGGTAAAAGTGTTAAATAATTATTAAACAGTTATTATTTGTTTAAAAGAATCATTAATTTAAAATGTTTTTTACTTTAAAATATAAAAAGAAAGCGATTTGTAAGTTAAATGGAACAGTAAACTCCTTTTGGTTCTTTTATTACGTTTATAAATTAATTAATTTTTCACTTTTTAGTTCCTGCTCTGCTACCAACCCAAATTCATACAAGGATTTTATGCTGCAATATGTCAGTGACCTCAGTACGGCACGAACAAGTCTACTGTTTGCTCCACATGGTGTAAACGTCGCCATGTTTTGCGATGCCGGCAATCACGATCGTTACGCACCAACAAAACAAAATTACATGTGCGACAGGCAATCTACGCTCGATGTCATACTACAACATCCGGACTTTAATAATAAAACAAACGCAGGCGCTTCCAGTTCCGGTGCGCATATAATTAATACAAAGCCCATCTTTAATTACAGGCGCCGGACCAGAACGCGTTACATCGTTGTCATTGATGACTCGTTGGATATTTCACAGCGCGAATCTTGGAGTTTTCTGCGGAGCGCTTTTCGAAAATGGGTGGTTTACGATTTGATGCCAAACAGTGAAGTTGGTGTCGTGTTGGCGAATGGCAGGATCGTAGAGAAATCACTGGACCCAACTCCACTTACCAATGCAACTAATCGAGATTTAGTTGCCTCCTTCTTGCCATATACACCATCTGACTCACGACAACTGACCTGTATCAGTTGTGCAATCGACAAAGCGTTGAATATGCTCGAACATCAAAGTCAGTCTCACGGCAATGCATCCAATGTGATATTAATAATAGCGCCCGGTATAGATAAGTCCACGAATCTATACGATATTCAGAGGAAATTCCTTGCCAAAAGCAATGCACCGCGGATTGCAACTATAAATTACCCAGATGTGATAGCACCACGACAACCGCTTGACAGTCTTGTCCAAACAACAGATGGCGGCATCAGTTTCAGTGTACATGAGCAGAAATTTAACAGCGAAAAGAGTTATCTGACCACATATGTCCAATTAACTAATGTACTCATGAACATCGGAGCTCATTTTCACGAAGGCAGCAGCAGAGCGCCTCAGTTGCCGGTTGAAATACACCGCAACGAAATCTATGATTCCAACAATGAAGCCATCAATACGACAACTACTCTACAGCGAAATACACGTCAAGTACGTGGAGAATTCAATTTGGAGGAGAATTTCGGCCTTCCTGCTGGCTTTTATATTTACACACATTCCACAGAGACACCATTGATTCAGGCAATGCGTCTGATATCACCAAGTGGTCGTACGTATACGTCGCGCAGTGACCAACGTATGCCTGTGAAACAGTTAACATTAATGACTGCACTCAATGAAACTGGCCGTTGGCGTTATGAAATTGAACGTTATCCTGGAAATCCACAACCGCATGTGGTCCAGGTATTAGCAACTCCAGTAGGCAATACTGTACGCCCGCGTTCACACGTCAGCGTACGCGCCTGGGCTGTGCGTACTGGCACTGGCCGTGAGAGTTTGTTTACAATTTACTGTGACGTCAAACACGGTGACTACCCGGTGCGGGAAGCAGACGTACGCGCATTACTTCGGTATCATGATAAATACAACAACACCGAAATGCAGCAGATAGTTGATCTTTGGGACACAGGTTCTGGTGAACCCGACATTATGATGGGAGATGGAATCTATAGTCGTCAAATAAGCGTTCTTGGTCCAGGTATCTACACTTTTGATTTCTATGTTAAGGGAAAGAATCAAGTAACTTACACATTCAGCGAATACTCAGTCGACAATGATTCACTGAACTCTGCATGTTGTGGCAGTGAATATGCACCAAGTATAGTCAATAGAGAAGGTGAAGAAAGACGCAAAATAAGAGCAAGTGAAATTAGCACTTACAGTCCGGATTACTGGAAATATACAACAACAACAGGAGCATTCGAACGATATGGACCAATGTTGACTTTCTATGTACAGCCAGAGGAGTTTTCCAAAAATCAAAATACCTTCTCTGTGGAAAACACTGAAGTGAAAAATGCTACAGTACAAAATATGAATGGCATTGATAGTAATTTATCAAAGAAATGGTTTGGTGGCCGCGTATTAAATTTGAAAGTCGCATACAATAATGAAATGCTGAATTTTTCATGGACTCCACTTGAAAAGATTGGCAACGATCTCGCAAATTACGAAATCAGATACGCAACAAATGTAGTTGATATTGTCGATCGGTTCGATTATATGCCAATACTAGTTCTACATGATAAGGAACCCCAAATGGATGCTGTGAGAATTGGTTCGCCAAAGCAAACTTATACTCACGACTTAACTGAACCTCATACACCCGATATGTACGGGAAATTGTTATTTTTTGCCATACGTCCACAATACAAATGGCAACACTTTAATAATCTGGCACCTACATCTAATGTAGTTCAGCTCAAGATACCGCCCAAATACGTGCCAACCGCACAACCGCCAATTCAACACCTTCCACCCGATTTCGTTAATCCTCAAATTTCAACAACTTTGAATGGAAATAATTTACCCGACGGGCAGAACACAGTAACTTCCGTCAACTTATTGAACCACAGCGATATTATCCGGTATGGTGTGCCACTATGCATATTGCTTCTGCTTTTGCTTGCGGCGCTGTGTTTTATTTGCTTTATGACTCGTTGCCGATATTGCCGCCGAGGTTCCGCTCCAAACAATAACAATAAAATCATTACGCCCCCAGCAACTTCGGCACAAGACTTTACCTCACCACCGATAACCCAAGTGGAAACCGATGGTGGTGGGATCGGAACCGCCAGCAACAGTTTCATGCACAACAGTTATTCTGCCCTTAGTCCAGATCACCATATAGTCGGCATACCAATTTACGATGATGATGTGTGCAAGAAACGTCTGTCGATGTCCGGTGGTTCTCAGGGCTACACCATCGAAGAGTTGAAATTATCGCACTGTCCCCTTCATGCCGTTAACAGCGAACAGTATGTACGCCTCACAGGCAACAACAACATTAGCGGTAGTAGTAATGGCAACTTTTACAATGGCAACGGTAGCATTCACATAATTTCCTCAAATGACGCGCACTTGCCGCATCAGCAGCAAACGTTGGGCGCCTGCGAAAGTTGGTCCGCAACACAATTACTGCGCGAACATCAAGCACGACGCACATCACCTTCGCTAGCATTTGATCAGCAATCTCTAGAGGATGGGAGCGCTGTAGGCGGCGTACCACCCGTACCACCACTACCGTTGCCTTTGACACTGCCGCTGTTGCAACATGAATACCAACCGCACCAGTACCAGTTCCAACAACAACATCCGCAACATCAAACGTTATTTGATTTCGACTACAGCCTGATGCAATCGCCGCCCACGTATAGCACCATTTCACCAACGGCCAACGGATGTCCAGCGGACACAACCGACGCGAATACTAGCAACTTTGCAGATTGTACGGCTGACGGACTTCGTGACGCCATCTATGTGCAGCACGAATCACATGATGCATCTATGATGGCCGCCGATAAGCGCAGGAGAAATGTCACCATGGTATAATGTACTCGTAGGTTGTAAGAGTTTATAAGTTAGATGAAACACTTTAAATAAGTTATCCCTTGGAAGATTTCAATTCTTCAGTTATTTAGCAAACAACCTCACAATAGTTTTGTATTGTACATAAATAAATATATAAATAAATAAGTTAATAAGTAAATAACAAATTGCTTAGTTAAGTTGGACATTTAATATTATCATCGCTTGAAAGACTGAAGGTGTGTTTTAGGTGTAAATAAAGAACAAAATCAATTGATGCGATTAATTTAATTTTGTATAACAAAACAAAACGTACTTCTTAGATGTAAATTCATTAAAATAACATTAAAGTATTTGTCGAAAATGTATGAGAATATTTAATATTTAATAAATGGTTCGTTTTTCAAAATAATCGATTCATTATATAAGAAGATAAGTTATATCGTATGCACAAATTGTACTTATGTTGACATGTATTAAGAATTTAACATGTGTGTAAATAAAATTAAACTCAAACTGTATCCATCGGATTTTTTTAAATACGCAGGTGAATTAACAAAAATAAATTTTTCTTACAAAGAATTAATGGCAAGACTTTGAAAAACACAAGATTATCGCGCGAATCACCCACATCTGTAGTGGACATTGGTCTTTAGGTGAACATGTCCGTATATTGGGAATTCCCTACAAGGTCTATTGCCGCAGTTGTAAAAACCTCACTGCAACAGAGACGCTGGTAAACTTCTTCTGTGAGTGCCCGGCTCTGCTTTTCCTATTCAAAACAAAACTCGGACAACGGCAGGTATTATAAGCTGGTAAAGGGTTTTTTCAATAAAAGCGCTACAAAAGTTTTTTTAAATAAAACAAAACAGTTTTGGACTTTATACCTGTGAAAGTACATTCGATTTATTTTGTATGGCCACCACGGGCACGCTTGCAGAAGTCTAGACGCTGAACCCAATTTCCGACGGTTTTCAAGCATAAATCGGCCGATACTTCTGCAATTTCACGTTCGATATATAGTCTAACGGCGTCAAATCGCACGACCGAGGCTACCAAACCTGGTTTCCAATAAATTGATTGTGACATTCTCTGTGTGGCTTGTGGCGCCGCCCTGTTGAAACCACATGTCCTCCAAGTCCATATCATCCAATTGGGGCCAAAAATATTCGGTTATCATTGAACGGTAGCGATTCCCATTCACAGTAACGTGCCGGTCATGATCATCAAGGAAGAAGTACGGCCCAATGACGCCGCCGGCCCATAAACCGCACCAAACCGTAATTTTTTCGGGATGCAATGATGACTCATGGAGTAGGTGTGGATTGCTTCCTGACCAATAACGCATATTTTGCTTATTGACTAAACCATTCAGTCAGAAATGAGCTTCATCGCTGAAGATGATTTTTCGATGAAAATCCGAATCATTTTCAAGTTGTTGCGACGTGACAGAGATGCCCAACGCTTGAGAACGACGTGTGAGAGACACATTTGGGCTTTCTTGAACTGAAGCCTCAGCGGCAGCAATATTCTCGCATTACGGGCACTTCTTTGTCTCACTGGCACGGGAACATTTTTGACTGTGCCTGTGGATTAAAATTGTTTCTACTAGATGCTCAATTGTTGATCTGGTAGGACGATTATGACGACCATAAATTGGACGTAGCGCTCTTAAAGTTGAGGTCACTGACTCTGAATTTCGGTAGTAAATTTTAATAATTTCTACTCGTTGGCTCGTATATCTTTCCATGATAAAATTCCAAACCTTACTGAAGAGAAATGTCAAGAGAGCGGGAAAAAATGTGGCGTCGTTTGCTGTCCCTATCGGTCTACTTTTGTAGCGTCCCTTTTGAAAAACCCTTTATATTACGAAAATATTAAAAATCATAAAACTAAAATTTATTAATTTGTAACTTACAGCAGTTCAAAAAAAACTGATTTGTTAGCCAATAAAGTCTCTCTTTCAAAGTTCATTAAAGATTTCTTATAACGCCGTAAAGCATAATCGTCGTATAATTTACAAATTTAGAATCGGTTCATGCAACATTTCGCGTATAATATGGCCAAAACTGAATAAAAAACGCTCAATCGAACTAATTTCTCTAAGTAGGTCTCAAATTAACACCATAGTAGGCGTTCTTACAGGACACTGCATCATAGGTACTCATGCAAGAAGACTTGGTATCTTCTCAAATGACTTCTGTAGAAGCTGTAGACATGAGGAGAAGGAAGAAACTAGAACACATCTTTGTACATGCCCCGGTTTGGCTAATAAACGATATATACATCCAGGGAAGAACTTCTTGAGTTAGCCGTATAACTCGTATACGGCATGACATCACAAAGGGCTCCTAGCCTAAGTGGGTCTCTTCTCACGAGACACCATTACAAACTAACTAACTAACTAACTAACTATAATGTCTATCTAATCTATGGAAATCGAGATATACATTTGTTCAAATTTAGTTGAATTCAAATAAATGAGACAATTTTAGTCAATAACATTTGATAATAAGCCATTGAATATATTTTTTGTAATGTATAAAACATAACTATAAAAATTATATTAATCTTGTAACGAACCGCTAAACTGCTAATTAATTATAAATACAAAGCGAATTATTTTGAAAGCTTTCAAGGCTAATCTAAACGCATGTGCACAAATTCGCAAAGCTTTTACGCTGTTGTTGACATTTTTTTTATTGAGAAATTCATTCATAAAATTCGAGGTCGGCACGCCTTGTATCCTGCCTGACAAAGGCCGAAACAGTAGCCTTACAACCATCGTGTCGTCAAGTCGATATCGCGTAATACTACATATGTGCATATGTATGTATGTACATAAATTATTTTCGTAATGGGCCCCACTTTAAAGATTAAAGTGACAAATTTGCATGCTTCTTCCTTAAAGCATTTTAAGCCGTAGGCCAGGAAAAACACATTTTTCATTTAAATGTGTAAATAAAATAAAATAACACACGAAAAGAAATAAACGAAACAAATGAGTTGCGTGAATCTGTATAAAAATAAATTAATGTCAAACGAGAATATTTCGGGCGAAATTTCGTTACGAAATTAAATACAAACATTCAAGATATGTTAACATTTAAAATGTCGCAGTTAAAGCAAAATCTACAATAAAGCTAAGAACGTGTTCAGTTTGTGTTAATATTTTGTCCTTATAATGGTTTTTGTGTGTGTGTGCGTGTGCTTGTGTGTTTATCCTTGCTAGTCGCACTTTAGTTGAATTTGTCACTTTGGTGTTTATCTTTGGCGAAAGTGAATGCTCATCTGTCCACTTTCCTGTCATTGTCGTTCGACCAATTCAGCTACTCACTCAACTAAGTGGAAATGGCTATTTTGCAGTCGTGTTGCTTCTGGAAAACCGTACGAAAAGGCAGTTTTATGAGCGCCTTCTACACAATGGTAACTGTTTTCTTTTCTTTTGTTTTTGTTTTGCAAAGTATCCTAGATTAACTTGTACAACACCGTGATGATTGGTTGTACTACGCATCCAGACCCATTTAACTCACGAAGTGGATTTATCTTAATTGAGTAGCCTTATATTACAAATCTGAAAATGGGTTTTTTGTTAATATCAATTTTTAACAGTTTTAAGTATGTCGATTGCTCTTAACCTAGTAAATCGACCTAAATCGTAATATTAATCCAAACTTAATCGATAAAAAAATTAAAAACAAGGATTTAAAAACTACTGCATGACAAAATTTCTTTACAAAAACAAGCATATACAAAACTTTAAAATCAAAAACCGATAAATCTATCTAAATCTATTTATTTCAAGCTGAACTGTTTTCGCCAGTTAATCAATTATTCAACTTTGAACGAAATCCGCTCAGTGTGATTTCAGATGAATTTTATGTTTAAAGTGCAAATAGCGTTTAAATCCATTGATTACTAATAAAGGCTATAGATGCACTGCAGCATCCATTGATTAACTATTCATACATAAACTTATTTTTCAATCCAATACAAATACACAAATATCGAACACTTATTAGAAAAGTAGCATAACTCAAAAAATGACAATTTCAGAAAACGAAAATATCTCTTTTTGTGCCTATGTGATATTTTCTTGAAATTAAATGTGAATTATTGATAAGAATATGCTTATAAAAATTTGAATTAAGTTACAAAAGTTTGAAAAAAATTTAATATTTTCAGTTACTGATATTTTCTTTTAACAACTTAATACTAAACAAGCATAGCTCAAAATAAGTCTGTTTAGAATTAACTATCAACGATGCGAAATTTAGCCGATTGTAACCACGGTTTCAAATCACTTAAAATTGTTCCTACCAAAAGTTAATAAAAAGGAAATGAAATATACAAGGGTGGTCCGATAACTACTTATCCTCACCACCCAATGGAAGCCTTCTATTCAGACGTATTATTCAAATGGGTCAATGAAGTTGGAGAATCGCATCGTTATGTGTATCGAGCTAAACCGAGACATAGACATCCACTTTTCCACAATTTTGGTTTTTCATTTGTAGGTTAGTACTTATCGGACCACTCTCGTATATTTCATTTAACAACCAAAGAAAAAAAAGCAATAATTTTTATATAAAAAAAACCATATTAATTTTTACTTTCGATATACATATATCGATATATGTACATATTTGAAGAAAAAAAGTCAATCCACAGTTTAAATAAATTATACAAAAATTGATTTTGATAAAAAAAAAGTATAATACTATTCAGATAATGCATAATACATTATGCATAATCTGACTTTGTCTAGACTTTTCGTATTATAAAGCGATTTATAATTTTTTCTTTCAAAAGTTACAAAATTGAAAAGAAACTTACCTTACCACGGTTGCCACTCTTGGTAGAAATTTACCAAGAGTGGCAACCGTGATCGTCATGTCAAAAAACAACTTAATTGCTTTTATGCTGTTATTTACATATATATATACGGGCAGCTTCTTCTTTTTCCATATTACAAAATTTTATGTTTAAGTAATAAACTTTATAATATGATAGCATCAGTTACCAAAACCTATTGTTATTGTTCTATAATTTTAGAAATACTTAAACATGTTGTTTTGTTTGCTATACATCCACAAGAGCTTAAAAGCTTTTTGAGTTTTGCAAAAGTTGTTTAAGTACCTTAAGTATTCTAATTTAATATTTTCTAATTTAGAGTATGCCATGACCATCTAATTAGGTTTTATTTACCTAATGAATGTAGAACGTGTTTAAGTTTTAATTAATTTTCCCAAGAGAAAGTTCGTAAGTCTTGGAACAGAAAATGTCAATGTTTAGCTGAAGGATTTAATCGTTAACTAAAGCGATTTCGCATTTAAACAATTCACATATTAAAGCATTGAGCAAAATATAATAAAAATTTTATGTTTTGATAACCCTGCAAACTAAGATAATAATTTAAAATAAATCTATGAAGTAATAGTAAATGACAATGCATTAGTTATTTACTATTACTTATGATAAGTTTTTATATAAAACTAAATACACGATGCAAGAGTTGTTAATATGATGCAGAAGAAAAGCAACTTTAAACCTGTACTAAATATTCCGAAGAGCAAATACCCTACACCATGTAACAGAAAGGAATTCTAATGAAAAATAGCTTGTTAAGAATATACAAATTTAACAAATGTTTGAAGAAAGAGTTTTTATCGGTGGTAGGAGCAGTTTAAATCTTAAATCCGACTTAGAATGAAATAATAAATGCTCACATTCTAAATTGTAGCTCTACATATGTATCTCAAATTACGGCTGTAATCGCTCGGACAGATAGCCAACACGGATTGAGGGACAGATGATAACTATTAAGTTAACTTAAGTACAGTTTGGCACTGATTATATAAAATCTAGCGAAATAATGGTTCTCTTCCATACAAACTCTGCCGCTCTTTTAAATTTCAATCTGAAATTCAGTATCTGAGTTACTGTCGATAATTTCACCAAAAATGGGTGTGGTTGGATCAATTTAACGCCCACCGTCGTAATTCAGAAACGCTACATTGGTAAGTTTTTCTAACTAATAATCTTACAGATATTTATATATGAAACGCCAAGTTCTAAAATCTAGTTATTAATACAAGGATTGGGGTATTTAACGTTTGGCATAGCCGAATATAATCTCTTACTAATTTTCTTTAATGCTGTGTTTCAAATAAAAAAATTTAAATAATAACTGCGAAAAACAACATGAAAATTGCTCAGCTGGTTGCGGTTTTTTATTCGCTTGTCTGAGAGATTGATGTTCAAAACAAATAAGACAGTTTAATCCTATTTAAATATTAAGTTATTAAATTTAAATGTCACACAACGGAAAATTTACAAATGTTTTCTGTCGCCAGAAGTAATAAATGTATGCAACATTTGTATGTTGAGCTGAGCTGACAGGCGGTTAACTCGCTTAGCTAAAGCACAACTTAAAACTATGCCGAAGTTCATATACCCTCCCTCAGGACACCAAAAAATGTGGTTCTTGTAGCACATAAATTCTACATGTCTCTATTATAAGTGGGCGTTGTTCTTATCGGATCATGCCCATTTTTGGCTTGTAGTTTTAAGTTACTACCACAAATTTAAATACCGAATTTAAACTGGTTTTTTATACTGTAACTATTTTTTTAAATATTTATCCGCATAAAAAGGTAGTTTGTATGGGAGGGGGACGTGTTTCTTATCCGATCACGCCCATATTTTGTCAGTAATACCATTAAAAAGTTAAATGTTGAATTTGAAATAACTGGAATAGAAATATGTTAATTAATTTTTTTCCGCACGGAAAGGGTTCATTTTCGAACTGAACATCCGCTTGGAGAATTTGAACTCATATACCAAATTTCTGCTCGATTTTTCACAAACTACTGCTGCAATCATAGACATACCGACTTACATCATTAAATCGACTGAGAATTTTGTCAAACATACCACAT
Source organism: Suillia variegata (assembly GCA_949127995.1). Lineage (NCBI taxonomy): Eukaryota > Metazoa > Arthropoda > Insecta > Diptera > Heleomyzidae > Suillia > Suillia variegata. Next base: position 16,029,018 of record OX421845.1, on the reverse strand, counting down.
CCTCTTATGTGCGTTACAAATTGAAGAACAAACTCAATATACCCTTCGGTATTTGCGCTTGCACGTGGGTATAAACATGTGAAAAATGCCGCGAATTTTGGAAAATATAAATTATTGCTTTCAATGCAATTTATTATGGATATTTAAATACACACGATTAGTAAAACAAGAAACATCTGTAAACCAGAATTCGTCAATCGAAATTTCAAATCAAATTTATAAGTTAGGCAAAAATGGTGGTGATCAGAGGCGTATGTACGGGATATTAAAATAGTTATAGATGCATAAGTATGTGGACGAATAGAGTGGATAAAAGCCCCACCCCTTTTGCAAAGCAAAGACGTTGGTTGAAGCCTTCAAAAAAGTTGTAAAAAAAGGATCTAATTTAGTAGTTGTTGTAAAAAGTAAACAAAGAGTTTGAAGAATCAAAAAAAAAGGTCCCAAAACCAGTTCAAAAAAAAAAATTTATTTTATTAAAAAGGTTCCAAGAAGAACCAAAAATCCTCTCTATACTTAGAGAGATAAATGCAAATTCGCGAACGATAAGTCGAACAGACGAGCGCTCTTTTTAAGCTACAAAATTCGGTTGTTAAAGACCGCTCCTACTAATATACGGGTATGTAATACTTCTATATTGACACCAACCCATCTGCTCAACGTGAAGAAATTATAAGAGCAAAGGAAGACAGCCTATCGAAAATCATTTGTATCAATCAATCCAGTGGCGATTAAAATAATACAAACGCGTGTCTTAATTAAAATCACAAAATGATTGATTTACAAGTTGAAAACGAGTTAAACTTTTTTGAGCTCCTTAATTGTTTATTAATTGTTCACTTTATAAATTTATTTTTATAAGAAATATCTTACAAATTTGCGAATATGCAAATATGCGAGATAACCAATTTTTATGATCCCGGCTAATGTTTAGCACCCAACAACGATGAAATAATTGTTAATGTTTTTCCGCAGATTTACTTTGGATTTTCCGTCTTTATTCTGTCAATTTATCTCAGCGATGAAAAGGAATTTTTAACAGGTGCACGAGAAACGCCAGCTGGAGAAAGTATTCTCGAAAAGGGAGATGTGACCCCAAGTAAGATGCTTCGTCAGCTTAAATAAAATTCAACATCCCGATTTAGTACAGAATGTGTTTTTGTATTTGTATTTGTTTTTGTGTATTTGCAGCAACTGTGATATTTAACATCTTATTTTTAGTTTGTTCAATACTTTTAGTTTTGGCATCGATATTAGTTCTAATAGGTCTACAAAGTGTAAGTGTTAGCTTTCGAAATGGGGAAAATAACAGCGTGGGGCACTTAACACGATTCCGTTTATTTTAGGACAAGCGCGAACTAATGCTGCCTTGGATTGTGCTTATGGTGTGTGACGTTTTAATCGAGCTCGCTCATTTGGTGTATTTATCATTTACGCAAAGGGTTATTTTCGACCCCATCGTGGGTTTCCTTTTCACCATTGACTTTTTCATAATGTGCTTAAACGTAAGTAATGCTATTATTGCTTATATTAAGTATTATATAAATATGTCTACAGAATATAAATTTGTATGAACCTATTCTTTATTTTTTCAATTATAACACCCATAAGGAGGCATAAGAGTTGTAGCGATATGTATATATATATATATATATATATATATATATATATATATATATATATATATATATATATATATATATATATATATATATATATATATATATATATATATATATATATATATATATATATATATATATATAATATGAATTAATTTTCGTCTGACTATATATATATATATATATATATATATATATATATATATATATATATATATATATATATATATAATATGAATTAATTTTCGTCTGACTATCCGTCCGTTTGGTACCCTTACCATACCAACTACTCTTTATTAAGTACATAAAATCATATAAAAAAATAGTCGCAGTATAGATAACCAGTTCAAATTTAGAATTTAATAGATTAGTAGTAAACAATATACTGACTAGATCGGAAAAGATGAACGCCCACTTATAGTAAAGACATATAGCTCAAGTATGCTACAATAAATTTATTTCTCTGTATTTAATATTGAAGATTGCTGAACTTCTTTATTCATTTTAATTATTTTAGAATATCGACCTCTTTTTAGCACTACCCATGGTGTAATAAATATAAGGTGAGGAAAGTAGATAAATATCCCTCTCCCTTGATTTGAAAATTAAAGTTTTGTTAAGTTGCCATGGTTGCTACAAAATAAAAATCAAAATATCAAACTTCAAAATAAGGTAGAAAAATAAGACGGAAATTGAGGTGAATTCGCTCAATTTTCAATCTCATTTCTACTTTCCTAACTTAATTATTCAAAGAAATTTAGCTTGTATTGAATATTTCAGTAGCAACAACTTTTAAAATCTGCAGAAGAAAAAGAACCTTTGCTAATAGTTATTAGTTTATTTTTTTATAAAATTTATATTATTATTAAAATAATAATAATAATGATATTTAGAATAATGATAATAATTATTCTAATTGCTTTCGCAGTCAGTTGATAATAATTAAACGCTTTTTTATCTTCAGTCGTACTGCTTACTTTGTGTAATTTCACAGTATCAGAACTACAGACAAGGACGCGGTTATGACACCACCGGGAGTAAGGTAAGTGTCTTTTTTTTAATAATTCCAATACAAATAGAACTTTTAAGCAATTAAAATAATTTATCTAATATATGTATTTATGGATAAGTGTATATCACTATTACAATAATAGATTTTTAATTTTTAAATAGAAACGTGTTTAAGTATATTAAAAAATTACAGAATTACTGTGGGATCGTCATTATAAACCTATATACGAGTATACTTATCTTAAATTGACCATTAATGTACTTGTACATAACAACCGTCTTTCGGTTGGGTATAACCTGGTCCTTCCACCTTAGTTTTAGCTCTAGAATCTGCTTCTCAATTACTTACTAATCCCAAAGTAACACCTGTTGGCAAGAGTTGTTCTCCGTTTTATCTCCAGACTGAATTTTTTGATAGTATAAAAGCTAGTTTCAAGATTAACAAAGTCCTTCGCAATCTCAAAGTTGTCTCTTGTCTAACTTCGTTCATTTTTTTACATATATTTTCTGTAGAGTTGTATACATCTGATGTTTTGTTTGTATAGGAAATAGTTACAACATTTTAAGGACTATGGCATATTTTCAGACATCAAGGAAAATAAGTCTGAAATATGAGACACTATATATTTACACACTTATACATGTACATGTTTTAATTTTGCAATTACAGGCAGATATTGTGTTGAATGCTCCTAAAGCAATCAGGACTTCAAAATACCTTAAGGCATACGCACCTGAATCAGCGCACAGCCCCTTTATCACGTCAAACCAACACACGAATATATCTACAATACCCGAAGAAGTGGAGCCGAAAGACAGAAATCGATTCAGCGAAGGTAACAAAATAAATTCTTTATTATTAGTTACATAATTTTTACCCTAACTCGTATATTATGTTTGTATGGTATTAAAAACTCTTCCTTATAGAAGGCGTATTAGTATGACAATATACATATTTATGTAAATATAAATGACGAGCATTGAATTTTAGTTGCTTTTAAGATTTTTCTGTCTGTCTGAGATATTGAACTGACATTTTGTATTTGACGAAACTCCATCCTTCTATATAAAACATCCATGCGAAAAAAATAGTTCCAGTGTAAATAGTCAGTCCAAATTCAGAGTTTAACGCTTTAGTAGTAATAAAAACTATTGAGATAAAATGGGAGTAGTCGGACAAATTTTACTAACCCCTCTAGTACAAACTCCCTTTTTTTAAAAACAAATACAATATTTAGCACTTAAGTAGTGACACGTAAATACTGTCAAAAAATTGGTATGATCGGATGAAAACAACGCCCACTTATAATACAGATATTTACAGACATACATACATATGTGTTACAGGGAGCACATTTGTTGGTGTCATTAAAGCTTCGGTATAATTCTCTTACTCGTGAAATACAATATATCTTTCTATTATATCCCACAATGCTTATGAATAATATAGACAAAAGTTGGATATTTATATCTTTTGGATTCAATTCGAATTTTGCATCCGGATGTGCTTTGCGCGACATTTTTCGAATATAAACAATCCACTGAATGTAGAGGCGGTTCAGGTTACCTAAATTCAAGCCATTCTTTGAATTGTTGTAAAATAAATCTGTTATAACTAGATTTAAATTCACTTTTTCGTGGACTGCAGAATATGAAATAAACCAAAACTGCATCGTTCAAAAAATGTTTTAGAAAAAGTATTTTAAACAATTTTTATAATAACTTTACTGGTAGAACTTACCTGAATTTTTTAAAAATATTGTTATATTTTTATATACAGTTATATAAATTTTTTTCGTTAAGTTTACCATATTTAAACATATTAATCTTTTTTAATTTTTAGCTGATGATTTAAGTTCCAGAGAAAATAGTATCGGAGCCAGCAACTTTTTGCAAACATCTAACGTACCAAACCAAAACAACATTCCAGTTATTATCTTGGATCCGATTTCAACCGATTGAGGAGAATGCAATTAAATACAAACTTCTAACAAATGTCAATTTTATTTACAAAGAAATTTTAAGAATCTTTTAGAAATAGTAATTAACTAGAATATACAAACTAATTTAAACTAAAAATAAAATTTATTTTTGAAATATTAACTTTCCAACTGTTTCATTTTTTTAAGAGTACTATCACAAGTTCGTATTAACTTATTACTCAAATGTTAATAATATGTTAAATAAAATCACATCTTTGTATGGTAACTAAGACTGTAACGGCTGTAATCGTTTGAATAAACAGACGCATGATATACAAATGGATAACGGTAAATCTACTCAAGAATCGGCGCTGGTTATTTAAGCTTATAGAACCCGGCATTGCATTGGTTTTTGTTATTAATAAAGAACTGAACATTCTCTTCTTCTGTAGTTACATGAAAATTCCTGTGAACTTCCTGTTGTAGATTTTTATCATCAATATATCGCCACACCAAGTTTCGCCACAATATTAGCCATTCCGGTTATAACATTATACAGTGGCTCACAGCTTATTTCAACCAGCACATAACAAACAATGTAACAAGCTAGAATATTGTAACTAAACTAAAAACGATATCAGAATTATATAAATGCAGGCTATAAATTTATTCATTAAACGAAAAAAAAACAATGTCACAGCTTATTTCAACCAGTTCAAATTGTAAGTTGAGTTTATGGCAAGCAAACTCAGATCAGATTTTAAGTCGCAATATTAGCGGAATAATATTCGATAATATCACTAATATTGCTTTAAATTAATTTAGCAAATTGCGGGCGGAATAAGTGAGCGTGGCAGATTGTATACTTACAGCTTATTATTCCTTCCGAAGCATTTTATATAAGTTTCCAATTTACGTCATCAAGTTCCTGTGATTGGTCAAACCTATTTCAAGAAGTTAAATTGATCCAATCAAGCCGATTTTAGGTAAATTTGTCTACTGTGACTTTACAAACTGAGATACAAAATGAAAAAAATTAGGCGTAAAATTAGAGAAGATTTTTACTTATTTGCATAAATTGTGGACGCAATAAGCGGGCGTGGCAGCCTATATTAAACCTAAAAGGTTATGACTTCCAAATTTATTCAAATTTGTTTATCGGTTTTAGAGTTTGCAACAACAGACAGACAGACAGACAAAAAGACAGAAAGGCCGACAGACGTTGGATTATATATATGTTAGTAGTATGTTTGCTTTTAAGGTAGCTCGCAAAACAAATGCTTTTATTTTTATGGACGTGTCTGACACATATTCAAACTCTCCCAACATAATTACAGCATTAAACATTTAAAACCAAGGTTTAAACACCAAATTTATGAAAATCTTGCTAAGGCAGGAAGTCATTAATCAAAAAGTGCGTAACCACGACAGCCTCACGTCTTTGCTTTAAGCGAAACCTGACATTGTGATTATGCCATTTCCAAAAAGGATTTATAGCATCCTCGGATTGGTATGCCAAACTTTTCTAATCATGTCTGTTTACCTTAGCACACTGGTGTCGAAATACTTAGAAGGAAAAAGGGTGTCAGTTGCCGACTAAGAATATTTCTAGAGGGGAAGGTTTGCATGGCTATTGAAAAAAGAAACTTATTCTGAAATATTGACGATGAAATTACCAAATGTCTTTACGTATACAATTAGATTTAATTGAAATTCCAATCTACAATGATGTGTTTTTTTTTCGTGGAAATTATTATTTAAGAGATTTTCCATCTTTTCTATTGGCGCATAAAAATTTTATAAATGTCCAAAACCTTTGATCCTCATATAAAAAAAAATGCAAAGACGCCACTGCTTTCATTTACATATGTACATATTAAAGTTAGTATAGATATACTCGTACGTACATAGATGTGCATATAAACACTTTTTGCGGTTACGAGGAGTCATCATCTAACAATGTCTTGTCAAATTGATTTTAGAATGATGTACATAAATTAGTCTGAAATAATGTCTGACACAGCACGTTTGTCCTTATTGATTATGCATGTGCGTATGTAGTTATGTATGAGTGAACGTATGCGTGGTATGTGTGAATGCGTGCGTGCGTAAGCGTCATCAAGTATTCCGCAGAGTTTGTTGTTTGTTATGAAAATTAAACATTTGCGTAGGATAGATTAAAAATTAAATCATGACAACAATACTTTATGCAAATACTCGTGCACCGCAGATAAAAGAAAAATAATTTAAGATTTAATTGTGAAAATTCTCAGATCTGAACTCATAGCTCCAGTAATCAGTTTGGATTTCCAGTACTGAATACGCAGCTGAATTAATGTGCAGTGAATTTTTAGTATCAAAATCGGTTCTGAATTTTAAAGATAAAATCAGAATACAAAATTAAATTCACAACTGAATGATTTAGTCCTGAACAGATCAGCCCTGATTTAAGTTCTGAGTTGTTGAGCGCTCAACTCATTAGGAGTAGCGCCAAATTTCCTAAAACAGTTTTTTCGTCCTTTTGTTGTTGTTTTAAAACAATCTCACTTTTATATGAACGGTGGAAAGGGTAAGAATACATTTTAAATTAATTTAAGTTGAAGACTTTTACTGCCTTTTATATCTATTCTTTTATTTTTAGAAGAAATATTTGCAGGATTTAGTCTCCCATTTTTATTGCCACCAAAGCGTCGGGCTTGCTTCCTCAACTTGACCCTTCCAACGAATCACAGGCTGAAATTCTTTCAAACAAGATGCACTCTATTAGAATACAGTACTTTAAATGGTAGAGTTATCGACTTTAAATTTTGAATATTAGCTCAAAATTTTCAACCAGAGGTTAAGTTATAATTTGAGTAAAATCGAACAAAATCTACTGCCACCTCCCACTAATGTCGCCCCTTTTTAAAGCAAACAAATTTCAATTAAAATAAATGTAGTGCGATAACTCAGTTCAAATATAATCAAATCAAATAAAGATGATATCCGCTGTATTATTTTAACTGTTATTAAATCATATTTAATTTACTGGGATGCATTTTATTAATACACTTAACTGCACAATTTTGTAATTTAAAACGTTATCTTTATCTACTATATTTAATTAAGTTTACATTGGTGAAATATAAAAATGAAATAAAAATATTAAGTAAATTACAGAAATTCACTAAAAAAAACTTGAATTTTAAGTTGTTGCCACATTAACATAAATAATTATGCTTATATTAAATTCACTTTTAGACATAAAATTAATTTAATTAAGTAGCCTATGTCCTTTAACAGACGGAAAATGCAGCGACTCAGTTGAATTAAGTTTAGTGAAATTGCGTGCATGAGGTTTTCTTGTCGATTAACCTACGTTGTCCGCTTGTCCACTTGCCCGCTTGCCCGCAACTTCAAGGCAATTAAAAGAAATTACGAACATAAATCCTCCACGGATTCACCCTGCAACAATAGCCTTTGTTCGACTTTTTTCTTTGAACTTGCTTTAGTCTTCCCGCGACGATTGACCACTCCATCCTCCTCGTCCATCATGCGCAGAATTGTAGTCTACAACGAGCAAAGGAGAAAGTAAATATTAAGAAACAAACAACAAAGTAATACAATATAAATTCGATTTTTCAAAACTAGGATTTTACTTGATCTGAGCAATCCATTGGCGCCACCGATATGTCTCGAACTGCTCGAAATTTACCGCAGTTGTTTAAGTGTTCGTTTTCTAAGCGGAAATAATTCCAAATGAAGCGACGAAAAACCTCAAGTGGACTTAACATGGTGACCATCACATCGCCTTCAATGTAGCCAGCCTCAATTAGGCTCATTGAAACTGTCCAACCGAAACGCAAAATAAGATCTTCAACAATTCCAAAGTAATAAAACCACTGAATAAATTAAAATTAAATAAATGGCAAGTATGCCGAAACGTTTTAGTTCAAGGAATCAACATCATCATCATCATTATCATCATTATCATCATCAGCATCATCAACATTATCATCATCGGTAAACTCAAATGTCATAATTAGAATTTAAATAGAAGCAAACATAAATACAGTGTTGGGACAAGTTTAACATTATTTATATATATAAAAATGAATTTTTCTATCTTTCTATCTTTCTTTCTTTGTATCAAATGGGCGTCTAAACCATTCATCCGATTTTGATGAAATTTTAGGGAGTTGCTGTGCTCACGCCAACTTAGGTTTAGGGCCACGCCCACCTATTACGCCCACAATTTGTAAAACTAAGTTAAAATATTCGATTATTTCGCTAATATTGCTCCTGAAATTTGTTATCTGAGTTTGTATAGACACTTTCTATAACTTCCCCAAAAATGGGCGAGGTTGGATCAATTTAACGCACACTTTCAAAAAAAGGGTGGATCATTTTTACGCCTACCACCATTTGCTCAGAAACTTGATGTGCTATATAGAAAACATGTAACGGGAAGCACCGGGAAGAATAACAGGAAATACAAAAATTGTCCACGCCCACTTATTACGCCCTCAATTTATTTTATTAAGTGAAAATATACGATGACATTGCTAATATTGCTCCTAAAAATTTGGGATTTTGTTTCTGAGTTTGTATGCCGATAATTTCACAGCCATAACTCAGAATCGTTACAACGGTGAATACCGAGAAGTTTCGCTAACTAACGGGAGTACCGGGAAATTCCGGGAAGTTCTGCTACCATTTTTTTCAAATGGCATTGCAACGCATGCCGGGCATTCGCTAGTTTATAAATAAATACTTGCACCTTAGGTTATTCTCGATTTGTTAACTCCTAACTTAGGATTGATCGCTTATAAAATAATGTTAATAAAATGTTTTTTAATTATTAAAATATCTCAAACATTTGTTTAAAAAACCAATAATCTAAAAAAGATTTAAACAAATTGTTTCGATTAATCTTTCACTTAAACTAAATTCAATCTATTATTTATTATTTGTTTTTCGAAAAGTTGAAATCGTTTATCAAATTAAAAATTGTTATTTTGACTGATATTTAAAATTTGAATTAGAAACTTCCCAACACTGACATTATGTGTATACTGACATTATGTAAGTTGTTTACGTACATAGTTGTGTATTTGTGTACAAAAAATTATTTCGTATACCAACCGTTGACGAGTAAACAATTTCCTCGCGCAGAAATCTATTGTCTCCCGGCTTAGCATCGAACAATCCCCAATCCATTTTAATGTCCCACGTGTAGGCGTAACAGGATGAAGCAATGGCGGCTACTACCCAGCAATAGAACCACGGATTGTCCTTCGAAGTTAAATAATCAGCTTGAAAGAAACAAACAAAGAAACAAAACAAATATTATCCGATTTGTATGTATGTATATATCTACTAATACAATGGTAATTTTCACAAGGCATTAGGTCTTATTTAGTCAGTTACTGCTGCGGCCAGTTTAAAACTTAATTTCCACATAGGAAACAATAGTTCACATATCAAATTTCGATATTTTTATTCTACGGCTCTAATCGCTCGGACGGACAGACAGGCGGACATCGTTAAAACGGCTCAGAATTCTACTGTTATCATTTACGATTATTTTGAGCTCCTATACTTCAAGCGAAAGTTAAGTTCTGGGATAAACAAGTCGGATAAAACAACGCACACTTAGAATATAAACATATACCAGATATGTGCTACAAAAAGTTCAATTTTGATATCCGAAGAGTGTATGAACTTCGGTTTAACCGAATATAAATGTGTTTTTTTTGTATTTAAAGTTTCCCTCAAAGTGCAACAATGTACACATCAATCACTCTAACACCCCACTAAAGTGATGAAAATAGTCCACTAAGTGTCTTTAGGTTAACACAAATTAATATTCACAGCTTGACTTATGACATAAACTGACATTTAATGTATGAACTTAAATACATACATATCGCACACCTACTTTAAGAATGACATAACTTAATTTTTGAGTTTACATAACTAAGCATCCTGTTGTTAATTACTGTCACAATGCAGCTACTATATATCCTGTCATGTAAGGATTAAAACAATTGAAAATCGCTGGTGGTTTAACATTCTTAAATGGATTTTTAATACCCTTTCCAAAATTATTGCTAATTTGGGTATATTTATAATAAAGTTCTCTCTAATGTGCCATAAGCTCTAAAAAAACTTTAATTTTTTGAGTTGTGTTACTTTTATAGTGGCTGGGCGATATGTGCTAATACATTTTGAATTTGCATAAACATCGCCTACCAATCAGATGAGTGGACGTAAACTACTTACCATTTGTCTTTTGGAATTTGTAAGCGAAAATGACAACAAAAAATGATGTCGCATACTTTGCAGCATTTACCAGATGCGGGAAGGCTTCCTTGGTGTCACGAAAACGACGAATGCACTGTGCAAAGCGGAAATACGCTGGCAAAATGGCCACAATCGGACGCACAATGGAGACATCTTCAATGCAAAATCGACCTTCTGCAAACGATAATTGCGTAAAATTAAATGTATTATATCTATGTATTTGATCCGAAAAACATACCACCGCCTGTTTTGTGCCAACTGGGATTTAGTCCAAAGAAGCAAATCACAAACGGTATATCCAAGAAAGCTGGTACGATGCTATTTAATTGATCCGCAAGCCAGAAATCGGCAAAGTTCACGAAGAAAAATGGCGCCATAACAACTCGACTCAGCACACGCACAGCCCAATAGCGAGCCTCATGATGAAACGTCTTGGTTGGATTCAGCAAAAAGGCTGCCATAGCAGTGTACAGGAAAATCGGCGCAGCATACTGCGGTAGTCCTAGCGGATCGCAGTATATATAACACAGGACGCAAACAGCCCAGAGCACCCCAAATACTGACGCAATCTCCATAATATTCTGCTCCGACAAATGATTTCGAGGATCCAGTTCAAAAATAAGCACGTGGTTGACGCCTGACGAACGCCACCCATAAACATTGACACCCCACAAAAAAAGACACTCAATAATGAGAAAGGGACCGCGAAACATGCGTAAACCAACGCGCCAATCCTCTCCAAACCCATGAAAAATCGCTGATAACACAACCGTTATGAGAAGGACCACAAAAGCGCCCGAAAAAAGTCCCACCTTAAAAGTCGTCCAGGGACTCTGCTGCTCTCCCAAAGGCGGTACACGCAACCGTTTCATTGCCTATAATTTGTTTAATCATATTTAATAATTGTAATCATTTTTGGAGAGATGGAGTGACCATTTTAATAACCTCACCTTTTGTCGATCTCCACCCTCGATATCGTGTGTAAATGCGGTCTCAGTCTCCTGTATCAGACGATCGATGTCCTTGTTCACATAGAAATGTGCTGCCTCTACGTGATCTTTACGCCACCGAGCTCCACAATCGACACTCAACAACTTATCGTGCTTCTTAAGTATTTTACGGAATCCGGTAAAGTTTAGATTTTGATAGTTCTGCAGCAAAATCAGTCCCAAATAGAATTCACTAAATGCTAACTTAAGATCTTGTATTTTTCGGGCGGGTACATTCTTTTTGCCCAACGGAGTTTTCGATTTCCATGCCGGCTGTTTTTTGATATGACCCATCTCCAGTGCTTCAATTAGTTCGCTACGCAGATTTCCATACTTACGCGTCGCTTCAGCCATTTTCTCCGAGTAGAACGTATTTATTTTGGCTAGTTCTTTGTCGCAGTAATGGAAAAACTGTTCATCAAACTTGGCAAAGTATCGGGAGAGTACTTCGGGATCCACCAATTCGGCAGATGGAGCTTGCTCTACAGCTGCGTACAACATGGCCTTCATTTCCTAGAAGAAACATATTGTAAAACTAAGAAGAATCGAAATATTTCGTGTATTATTCAAATATAATTAAATAGAATATTTCGCGGCCATTTTTAATGCTACGGTGTTAACACTTGGTCAGGTATTTAATGGTGACTATATCTACTATAAATAACACAGTCACCTTGTTACAAGTGTCAAGTGTTTTGAAACAACGTATTCTTCGTTATATGAGTCGATATGAAATCTATTCAAGAGGCATTTAAGGCATAATAGTTCATTTGATGGAATCCTTTACTCCATTATTATTTTTAACATACTCCGCCGGTCTCCTTGATTATTCCCAAATTACTATTAGACTTTAATTCGTAAACTTCAAGTGGCCGAAGAAAAATTGCGACTTAATCTCACCTAACCCTGAAAAGGTTTTCGCAGTCTGTTGGTTTACCTTCATTTGGTGTTGGGCCTATTTAGGCTAAAAGCGAAAAACCAAAAATTGTTGCACTGTGTTATGTATCAATCTATATAAATGATTGTGATTGTTTACAAGTATGTAGGATGCTATTTAGTAAGCGCTTTGATGAATGTAAACAAACAGCGAAGATGAGTTGTTTACATTTTCAAACCCAAAGCAAATTTCAAAACATTGAAGCAATGTGCAACTGACGCTCTCCAGGCATGCGCATAGCGACAACAAGATTCCCTCCAAAATAAAAGCTTTATTGTGTGGCATATGCTACTATAGTCTACAGTCAAGAGCAAAGTGACGTCACGCAACCTTTTGACAGCTCCTGTCAAAACTGCCATTTGTATCTACAATATTTTCACTTTTCTGCGGATCAAACAGAAAATTTACCAAATATATTTTCATTTAACTAACCTCGTAGTTTATGTATTGCTTTCTCCATTCCGGCGTTATGTGTGCGGTCAAATGTTCGGCGAATTTCATAATTTAGAATTGAGTTGTGTGCTTCGATCAGACAATTAATTATAGACTATTACAGCAGCGCCATATCCCAACAAAACGCTTTGCCACACTTTTAGAGAAAAAGTGAAAACTGCACCAAATCACATGTTCGTGAGTTCATGGAGCTTTTTCGTTTTAAGTTGAAAAGCTGCGAAGAACATTTTGGCGCTTTTCATTAGTTTCAACGGCTAAATATCTGTTGAAACTTTTTGCCGGTTCATTTAAATTTATGTTTTAAATACATATGCATATAAGTATTTCATCGCCAACGTGGGAATACTCGATATTGAAATTAAACTGCAACACTCTAACTATGCACTCTAAGTAGTAGTTTTTAACAGAGATATTGTAAATGCTCAAGTAAGATCTAGACATACTTTTATAAATATTTATAAAATTAAACCCAATATAAACAAATTCTAAAGTTATGCTTTTTAATTACTGCTTTGCTAAGATCTTCAATTCTTATTGCAAATTGTTAGTAACTAACATATTTCCATAGTTATTACACTTTAAAATATGAATAAATTATTAATTAATTAAAAACAGTTAAATAAACATTTGTTTTCAATAGGCAGTGTTGAGTGTCATTTATGTAATAGATACAGTATCTGCCAGATATGTACCAACGCAAAAGTAAATACGGAACCATTTGATTCAAGTGATTTTGTTTTACTTAGCGCTAAGCAAGTGCTCAGCAGACGCAACAAGAGCGGCGGCCTTTAGTACAATAATCAAACGTTATGTGCCTCCCGCTCGAAACACAGGAAGCTCTAGCTACATTCTTTATACATATGTATGCATGTTTGTACATATACAACTACACAATTTGCGATATATTTGTTAAACCGCACTATGTACTTTTATTTATCTATTTACAGATACATTTTAAAAAGTCTTAAAAATAATATAAGGAATATACGATATACATTCAAATTATGGAATAACTAGTCTAAACAAATACACTTAAATCTTTTCTAGGATACGAATATGTGATTTTTAGTTTATACTCGTAAATAATAATTTTGTTTAATTATCAAGTACAACAAAATTCTTCATGGCTGATTTGATTTTGAGCTAATGAGTCCATGACGACATATACAAATATTTTGTTCTATCTTTGTATGTACGTATTTATTTATGAACCACCCTAAAGTTTTAAATCCGAGCGTTGATCAAAATTTAATTTCTTGCCAAGTATAACCTAAAATTTTGTACAAATTTTCAACTTAATATCTCCAAAGTTTCTTAAGATATCGCATTAACAAGAAATAAGTATTTTTGCGGTTTTTGTTCTGATCAGTTATATATTTATATATATGTCCATATGAATGTCTATATCTTTCTATCTATCTATCTATCTTCAGTATTTATCTATATTACAAACATTATTCACCCAAATAAAATATTCACCACTGACTGATGCATAACTGACCCAATTGAAATTCCTTCATCTTGCATGTTCATTTTTGATCAGGTAATGTGCTTAGAAGTACATAGTACCTTCAACGTTGACGGAGCTGCATGTGTGCTCGCATCCACTACTTTCGCTCACAGTTAACAACCGACAGCCGCTATTCTAATTCAAATTCAATACGCATCCGTCCCGGTTCCAGTGTGGTTCGTTGGTAGCATTTTGCCCATTTCTTTTTTTTATATTCTTTGTTTTTGATGTTATTTTAAAATATTATCATTCGAAATCGGTTTAAGTTAAAGAGCGAACGCTCTCGACGGCTGCAGTTCGTCAGAATCTAATCACTGATTTGCAACAGTGCCCAAGTCCATGATTACAATGGCGAGCCGGATTTTATTTTTGGACAATAATCGTTCGGATTACAGCGTTATCGGCGAGCGATAAGAGTAGGGAACGCGTTTCGTATTAGGCAGTGGCAGTGCCAATGCCAGCAAGCAATGCTTCTTTAATGATAGTTTCGAATATCGTTTTTGTTTTTTAGTTTTCGTTCGCGTTTCATCGAATCCAAAAGTGAAGTGTCGTATGAAGCAGTTCGCCGCTTTTACTTGCACTTTAAGTTTTACACCGGGAGGCGAAAGTACGAGTACAAAGAGTTTTTACTTAGCTCAAAATTTCTTGCCCAATAGAATTTAGTAGACGCCAAAATATAGCCCACTATAAAAATGCCAATTAAAACACAAACACCATCGCAAGACCAAATCGACGAGCTGCGAAATCGCTTCAATCAGAAATACGAAACCGATCCGCCTGCAGGTAAGCGTTTTAAAACCCTTAACCTCAATAAAACGTTAACCCTTTATGCATAATTTTAAAGCGAATTTAGTTTCGGCTACGAAATATTTTTTTAGTTGAATGTACATTTTCATTTTAAGTATTCAACTGACTTTTCTTAGATCGAATGACGGTTTAGATTATTAAACGATTTTGTTCTATTTAATAAAATTGAAATTTCTACTTCGGTTACGATCTAATCTTTCTTTTGTTTATGATATGATTCAAGCCGCATGATTCATTTAAAGCTATTATTACAAAAACAACATAACAGGTCGAAATTATGACTAAATGCAACGAATGACATTGCTAATAGTTACGAATAAAAAGTTACATGAGAAAAAAAACAAATAAAACAATTGTAGAAATTGCCGGTGTTTCAATTCGATAGAAATTTGTGTCGGAACTTCTTTTTTCTTAAATTATTTGTAAAAATTTTAATACTTTCCTTTACACCCTCATTGAGTTTCGTTAATTTGGGAACGTATGTTACAGCAAAATTACTGAATTAATTTCTTCTTGCTTTATCAGTTAAAAAGTTTTTATATAAAATTTGTTATAAAACTGAAATGTGTCTATTATTTTTTTAATTCGAGATAATTGCATTCAAAGTTATATAATTGTATAGTATATACTTGAATAGAATATATGAATAGAAATAACAGGTAGATAATTAATGAGCGAAACTTTCCACGCCCATTTTACATTTATATGAGGGTAAAAAAACTATCAAGTTGATTTTTTTTTAATCAAAAAAATATAATTGCATACTTAATTGCAATTTTAATTTACTTCATTACAAATTATTGTAAGCAAAGAAATTAACGATTAGGTGTACTGTAATCGTAACCGAGGATGTAGAAGATTTCGTTCAAAGTAACCGTATATCAAAGAAATTAAAAATTACGATTTCGGTATGTCTTCATTTTTGAATCCAATAAAACTTGGATCATATCATTGCCTATTTTATTTATTGATGAAATGTAACATTGTTACTGTTTCATTTATCTATATATGTATTAAAACTATATATATTAACATATGTATGACAAATAATCCAAATACCTTTAAAAAAAATTATGCATGTATTATAAGTCCGTGACTCGCACATCGTATTGATTATTTTATTATCACAAATAAACACTTATCTGAAAAATGCAATCCAGAGATAAGATTTTAATCCAGTAAATTGAAGTAACAATAGAATTACATAACTACTCTAATCTTAGGTCACACGATTTTAAATATATTTACTTAAAAGTTTGACTAATCATACAAAAGAAATACTTACAAATGAATTTATGTATCTCATCTAATGCTGTAACTGGCCCGTGGAAGTGTCTTTGGTCGCTGATGACGAAAGTGGAGCTCCTTTCGCTTTCAAGCTGCAAAACTTATTACCAGAGCTCGGATTTTAACGAACGAAATAATTTCAAAAAACCACTAAAAGATTCCTTAGAACTCATTAGAATATGACCTGAAAATTTTTGAAAAACTCTCTTCTGAGTCAATTGTTGTTTTTACTTTTATCAATTCGCGTTATAAAATATTTTAAGATGCATCCTTACATTATTAATTTAAACAATTCCCCCCTCCCCCAACACCCTCAAATCTTCAAAAAATAAGAATAAAATTTGTTAATAATAAAAATAACCTTACAAAATTTTGACTTTTTTGTGTTATCCTACAAAGTGATTAAAAGTCTCAGCCACCATTGGTTGGTTGGTTGGTTGGTTGGTTGGTTGGTTTAGGTGCTGCCCAGGAGACACGACTGAGGCTCAGCCACCAATAATGGAACTAAAACCATTATGTGCATTCCTGCAAGCGAATTAAAATTCCTTCATCTTGCATATTCATTTTTTTCCACAAAAACGTTTACTGAAATGCTTCAATTTTGTTTAATATTTTTTCTGTTTACCCTTACCATAAGAGATATAGACTAATAATAATTCATAATAATAAGCTTTAAATATTTTCTCAATTTGCAGAACCTTTTCATCCAGTTGACATTAATCGAATCCGAAATGAAGATATTTGGTGCACGCGTTTTCTGGAAATGTACGACCTCGATATGAAAGATGCATTCAACAAACTCTGGGAGACCTGCATTTGGCGCAAGCAGTACGGGGCCAATGAACTCAGCGAAAAGAACCTGCGCCCGGAATATCTTAATGATGGCGTTGTCTTTACTCGCAACAAGGATATTGATGGCATGCCGCTTTTGGTCTTTAAGACAAAATTGCATGTGAAAGGTTCGAAGGATATGGACGAGGTCATGAGAGTTGTTGTGTATTGGATCGAGCGCATACAACGCGAAATGCACATGTCAAAGATCACCGTCTTCTTCGATATGGCAGGCACTGGAATTGGAAACATGGATTTGGATTTCGTCAAGCGCATTATCGAGACGTTCAAACTCTACTATCCGAATGCTTTGAACTATATTCTGATTTTTGAAATGGCCTGGGTATTAAATGGTGTGTACTTGTTTGCTCTAATTTCGTATGCTCCATCGGGTATTAATGTGGTTTTTATTTAACTGATTCTTCACAGCTGCTTTCAAAATCATTAAAGGCCTTTTGCCAGCAAAGGCGCTTGAAATTTTAAAAATGATATCCAAAAAGGACATTAGCACATATATCGACCAAAAAAACTGCCTCACAAGTTGGGGTGGCACTGACAACTACGAGTTCAAGTTTGTGCCTGAACAGCAGCAGCAAAAGTCAACACTGCCACTGAATGCAAAGGCTAATGGAGCTGTGACAGATCCGTTAGAAGACCGACAGAGCCAGGACAAAAAGGTGAGTTAAGCACAACTGCGTGTGTTGGGTATTTTTAAACTTGTTACATTGAAAATCAAAATTTCACTTGCTACACCTTTAAGTTATCGGCACGGAACATTTGTCCATGTGTGTAGTCACTGAATTTCGTTAAAGCTCTGCACAAGCAATCTAACTTTAACTTAGAGAGCGTGTTCAGGGCTAACAAAAGAAGGGTGTGTTTTATTGTCTCTTCGAAATCGACACCAGAACTGCCCGTGTTAAATATTAATTTTGTTTCGTGCCTCAAACAGAAACTTATTTTCTACTTACTTAGGAATACATATGTTTGTGTGTATATATATATTGAAGGACGGCCAGTTGGTTAATACTTCTATTTTAAGCACGCATATTTAGGCAATATTGATTTATTTTCATATTTTATTTTTTCGGAAGAGATTCATTTAAGAAAACAACTAAAAAAACTGAATTTTTAGTCGTTTTAGTTTTTTAGCTACGATTAAGTCCGGTTAACGTCTTTAAATAAAATGCAATTTCTATAAAAGTTAAGAGATTAAAATTATCTTTTTTATTATTACATAACATAAAGCAACATAATATTGTCGCAAGTTTTAATAATTATTTTCAGTTGTATTAAATTGTTTAAATAAAGAAAATATATATCAGACTTTTGACAATGTAAACAACCATACTACAGACATAACATACATACTTTTCGACCATTTATATTATTATTTAAAGACAATATTAGCACCGCGTGCAGCCTCGTTACCATACTAATAGAGTTCTAGACTATTCATAATCTCTTAACTAGAATCACCCTGCCTAGGTAAATCTGCATCTTGCCACCGCTGGACTTCTGCTCTTCTTGGCACAGGAGAAATCACTTTCTACCACACCTATTTATACGTAGATGGTCATTGAGTTTACAGTGTCCTAAAAATAGTTCAATGTAGATTTTAATGTTTTTTCTGCTTTCTGGTTTACAGGCTCAATGAGTCTTCTCGATTGCCGCATGCCTGTTTGGGCTCTAAGTCCTCAAGTAGACTTTCTTTTTCCTCGCTCGCTTAACAAATTATTGTTATTTATGAAGCTATTGTTAAACCCACAGAAGTGTTCATGATCTATGATCTGTACCCGTTTGCAAGAGAGTCCGCGATTTCATTTCCCTCATGTCCCAGTACCCATATCAAAGTAACAGATATCCTCTCTGCTAGGGAATTTAAACAACTTTCTGTAATGACTTAATACAATCAGTTTCATGTCCGATTTGATGTTGATTATTTTCTTTGAAACTAATTTCCTCTCACTCTTTGCCAGCTGACGTAATAACCTGTGCAGATGCTCATACTTTGGAATATGTATAACCATGATGGACGTTGTTTTGTAGATCCAGAGATTCCTGACATGAATTTACTCAATAAGTTCATTTGCTAGTAACAATAGAAAATTTATTAATTTGTATAATATTGTAAATATTCAATAAATCGAGTTTTTGTGATTTGAATTCGTTTCCATTCGTTTGTATTATACTCCATATACTCCAACTATAAGGAGATGTGGTAGCTATGATGATCAGAGTTAAATTCGGAGTCAATTAGTTAGGAACAACGCCTACGCCATAGCCATTGATAAATCTTTCAATTGCTTAATAAAAATATGTTATTGTTTGCCACTCGGCAAGATACATTTCTGAAATGTGTGCAATACAATATTTAAAATACATGTTAATAGTCAGACGAGCCTTTTCATACCCTACGTCATGTGCCATCACGTTCAAAAGGTTATATTCAGTTTGTTTTTCCATTTGTAATGCCAATAAGAAGGCGTGGTATAAATAAGTGAGTGATCAGCGTCCGTCCATTTATCAGTACATCTGTTTTTTTGTTCCTGCGGTTATAGCAGTAGATTAACAGATATCAAGAAAATTAAATAAATTAGTAGTAGCACAAATCTACTAACAAAAATTAGACCTGATTATTTGAGAACAACGCCCACTTATTATAGAGACATGTCGCAAATATGTGCTGCAAGCCGCACATTTTAAAATGACGTAGGGTATTTGAGCGGCGGTATAACCGAAAGCCAAAGTGACGTCGGAATAACAATAAGCTCCGCAAAGTTCTCCCCATTTCGTGTCAAAATAAATACAATAACTTGGCTTAATTTATGCACAGATGGCTGCAATATTTAGTAGTCTGCCTATCGTCTGCCGCATTCTGCTCCCTCCCATCGTATATTTGGACATTGTACATTTCTGGTGTTTGACCCAAAAATCCTACTTCCCCACTAGTGCAATCGTATGATTTGTGTTTCGGTACTGTGCCAATATTCTAAATATCTTAAGTTAGATACTTAAAGTAGCCCCCGCTTAATTTGTTCCATTTCTGGGTCGAGAAAGCTTCGGCTCTTTGGCTGTTTATGCTTATGCTTGTTCACATTTATCGTTCGTTTGCTTATTTTTTTTTATATATATATTATACTATTTTATCGTGTTTTGCGTTTCCGCTCTTTTCGTATATTCGTTTATTCTTCATTTATTCGTTTGAATGTGTTTCGTTTTCTGTTTGAGTCAATTAAATTCACCGACTACGGGTTTATTTATTCATTTATTAGGATGGTCTTTAATTTGTAGACGACAACTCGTACTTGAAAAGTTATAAAATTCAAAGAAAAATCATTTTTTTCGAGTTAATATTTTTATAATGAAATGTAAAATGCAGATCGTTGAGACAATAAAACCTTAAATAATATAAAGAAGTTGTTTGTTTTAATGCAGATGAAAAAAATCATTATGTATTTTATGTTGTGTTTTTTTTTAAATTCTTATTGATTTGTTATTGAAATATTTTGGGTTATGACACTTTACGTGTGTAACGTAACGATTTCGTCGCAGCAACGATACTTTTGGTACATGTTTTATCAAAATCGGTCCATAGGTTCAAAAGTTTAGCTGGTACATATAAGTTTACAAACGAACACGATATAGGTAAAAATATAGATATACGACGGTGGTCCGATTAATAGTTATCCTCACCGCTTGATGGAGGCCTACTTTGCAGACCTCGAAAAAACTTTGTAGCCTAAGAACCTATGGGAACACTCTCGTAAATTTAGATATAGATTATGATTTAAATGTACATATAGATATAATTATAGGTATAGATGGAGATAATAAAAGACAGAGACCACCCTAAACTTTATGTGCAAACATATTTACATACACACTTACATAAATACAATATAAGTTTTTTGTCGTTTTGAAGCAATGAATGGATTATTTTTTGTCGATTGCTTTTGATCGATGTTTGTGGTGGTATATATCTCTTTTAGCTGTGTTTCAGTTGTTGTTGTTGTTGTTATGGTGTTTGAAGCAGCTGTTTCTTACTTTGCGCGTTCTTCTCCATTGTGTTTGAGAATTTGTTTTTAGTTGATTTTCGGTTGCCGCGGCGTCATCATCTATTTATTTATTTTTTTATTTTTGTATTTGTATTAAATAGTATTGTTTATCTACACTCAACTTACCGCATACTTATGTATATATGTATCTATATTCGACTCTGACTCAGCTTTGGCTTTACTCTGTTTACGCTTAAATATTAAACGTAGATTTATTAATTCTACAGATTCTTAAAGTGGTTGTGAAAAGTTCAGTTTAAACAGTTGAAATACATTTAAGATTACTTGTTGCTCTAATAAAAATCACAGATAGAGAAAAGTGCATCTTCCTTGAAAGCAAACAACAACAGTTGTTATATCAGCATCGGTGCTCTTCGTCGAAATTTCAATACGGAAACGCTAGCCACTTTGTTATTCACAAAATGCCACGGGTATGTGCTCTACGGTATCTAACAAATCTGAATTTGTCGGAACGATTGTTATAATACAAAAACAATTTTCTCTATTTTCTTAATTTATTTTGGCTTTGAGCTGGCAAAAATTTATCCATATATGCATATATGTACATATATATGCATAAATTGTATAAATGTACACATTTATTTTAAATATGTATATACGTCGATTTGAAATTATGGTGTTATTATTTTAAAAATTCACAATATAAAAAAAATTCGTTCTTTTTGTTATCAATGTGTGTTACTCGTACGCTCGGACCGTAGGATCCCCATATCGAGTTTAGTATTTCATTTGTAACGCCCATAAGAAGGCTGGTAGCTACGACAGTATAAATATAAATGATGAGCGCCTGATTCGATTTAATGATGTCCATCCGTCTGGCTTCTGTCCGTCATTACTACATATAGTACATATGCCTCGAAAGGGTTCATTCTGTGCATAATTTTATTTAAAAAATCGTAATTTTAATGGTATAATTTTTTTTCTTGGAAGACTTGATTATCTCAATTCAATTATGCTGAAAAGTAATTAGAAAGGGAAATCATCATTTATTATTTTTATTCAAAAAATTATTTTAAGTATTTATTATTTGTCAACTTTTTAATGTAGGTAGACTTAAAAACTTGAAACGGGGTTCAAGAGATGGAAGGTTAATATAAAGGTTCCAAACATGTTCCAAGCATGAACTTGTATGTTAGATGGCATATTAAGTTTTATTTAAAAACGTTTTGTTCAAAAAATTATTTACATATATACACCTAATTTATTACTCGACACCATTTGACCATATCCAAACCAAGAATCGTAAAAATAACTGATTTTAAACATATTTGTCTGGCTTTGACATTTACCAACATCTGGTCACCCTTTGTATTTAGCGAAAATGCGACCAAGACAGTCATATATATTTAATGCTTGGCAGCACTTTTGTAGGATAGAAAAATGTAAAAGAGAAATGAAACACTGGCAACGAATTTGCAAATAAAGCAAAGTCAGGTTTTTTTTTGCAAATTGAAACTGTTAGAGGCATATATTATATATATATATAATGCAGGACATTGTTAAAATTAATACAAATTAAAAGAAGAGTCCACTTTAGTTTAACAATTTACGATAAAAGTGGTGGAATCTGAGCGGAGTCGTCATCTTCGAATCTTTACTTCGGTGAGTTGGATTTCATGTTACCACAACTGCACAAGCTATCAAGTTCAAACATTTAAGTCCGTCAAGTGCAAAATATACATTTCAACAACACAAAATCGATATTTTCGTTACAATAAAAACACATGTGCAAATGCAAAAGTTAAGGCACTTTAATACAAACAATAAACTTTGTACTCTACGGAAAATAATTCTTTAAGAACGTAGTTCATCTAAAAGTAAATCGCAATTTTTATAATTTTTATTACACAGTGGATTGAGAGAGCGATTTAGAAGCTATGATTGATCCTGATTATGGTGTACTATACTTTGACATTTGCTCGAAAAATTAAATTTATTGCGAGGAAATCAACAAGCAAATTGCCAAGTTGATGTCGCTTCTTCATTCGTGATTTTTGTTTTTGAACTACTGTTTTTTCTTCTAATTTTTAGACGAATCTGTAGAAACTTGCAAAGTAATAGTTTGGAATAGTAGCGTATTCCAAAACAGCGTTCTCAGGTCTGCTTTTTTTTTAATTGAATACAAGACATTTATAGTCAAATTGTATTAAATAAAATACCATATAGTATATAGATACCCAATTTAAATATAGTATTTAACATTTGAGTAAAGGCTAATGGAAACATATGAAAAATATATTTAAAACAGTTTAACATGCAAACACTAAAGAGGTGTTAGAGCTGCAGCCAAACAAAATTCTTTTGTTAGTTTGTCTGTTTATGCTTAACGGTTTCCGGAATAGTAAACCCCTTTTTTATCAACAATTTTCTTTATATGTATATCATGATCAATAAATGCATTAAAATAAATTTAAAAAAAAAATTACAATAAAATCTAGTCACAACTTTTAAAACATTTACATTTAACTAAAAAGAAATATCTTGGCTTTGTTCTTATCCGATCACTCGCATTTTTTGTGTGTAGTTTCGTGTTACTAATATTTTTAATATTTTATAATATTAAAACGGGTATGGAATGGGCAGTAGTTCACGAAGTTCACGAACTAAGTAACTATTTTTGTTTTTAAAGCACATATATGTATATCAAAATACAATATGTACACGAATTTAGTGGTGATTTAACACATGTGATGTGACTTACCACAAGTTAAGAAAATCCGTTCTTCATTTAACCCTTTTAATTAAGTCATATAATTAAGAAATTAAATTAAACATTAAATAATATTTTAATTATTGTCATAAAGATTTACCAGTCAAACAAAAATAATCAGTGATTTAATTAAATAGTTACTGATTATATTCTAAAATACTTTTGTATTGTAGCAAATGCAAACTTTTACCTTTTTTATTTTGCTGATGACATTAAACGAGCTTGTATGCTGTGCACAGGCATGTTCTACCCTGCCGTCTGTGTTGCTTTAAAAGGTTCTACTACGAAAATAGAAAATGTAAAAAATTTGATCAAATCAAAGCACATTATAACGCCAAGTGCAGCTCTTGTCGATATAAAAGGCAAAGGGGTTCATTGAAACTAAATTCGAAACTAAGCAAAAGCAGATTATAAGTGCATTTCCTCGCCTTCTTCTTTGGCCGTTCGCATTTGCCCACAAGATGTTTATATTCCATGATGCGTTGCGGCAGTTGCATTTCTTGCGTCTTGACAGTTAGGTCAATCGAGTGACAAGTTCCGCCGCCGATTGTGAAACAAATTGGGGCATTTGGTAACTGGGTCAAAACTGCACAAAAATTAAATTTCTTTAAAATCTGTTTAAGTAATGTCTTAATAAATAAAAGAAAACTTTTCGTTTTTTTGTTTTTCACTTATAAAACAGTCGATATGCTTTAACTTAAAAATTAATTTAAATATTTTTGAATACACCTAGCAAAGCAAGTTTGTGCTAATTTCCTTAAGATAAAATATACATTCGATACATAACACAAATGAAATACACCATAAAAAGGAACACTGACATTGAGTGTTTTTGATTTAATCGAAACATAACGTTTTGGTTTAGCAAATTTAATAAAAAATATAATAAATTGTTCTTAATTGAACAAAATTTATCATATATTGTTCTATTAAATTTTGGCGTAACAACATACGTATAAAAATTGTTAATTCGGATTAAATAAATTAACAAGATGATGAAGTTATTAATTTGACTGTAACATCATTTTGTGCTATTTGCAATTCTTTTTTTATTTATTCTATATATTTTTTGTTACTGTTGCAGGTACACTTTGCCAACAGCAGTCCAACTAGAGTGCAACAAATGACTGAATTTGAGGACATTCATACACCCCAAGACCGTAAGTAGACCCATCCAAATATAACACCAAAAATCCATATCCAGTGGTTACGAAACGCATTTACTCGATTTGTTTGTTCTGATACCGCCTCCTGTGATCACTTTGTGCATAATGTCAAAAGTTTGACGCTAAATTGACGAATGTGTTTATGTTTTTTTATTTAAAATTCAAATTATTGTTGTTTTTTAAACAAATATCCTTCAGACGATATGCTGCGCATTTCACCAAATGAATTTATCACCTTCTCCCGAGGGGAGGACAACGAGAGCTGCGTTGACATTACGTGCGTCAGTAAATTTCCAGTAACCTACAAGGTGAGAATATTGTCTTCCATTTTTTTCAATTCACAGCTAAATTCTGTCAAGAATGAATATTTAATTCTATTCTCTACTTCTTACTTTAGATCCAAACTACTTCTCCCGAAAAGTTTCGCGTTCGTCCACGCTGTGGTGTGCTGCACCAAGGCGAGACGATCTCGGTGAGCATTTTACTGAAGCCTGAACATCAACTGACGGAGGGGTCTAAGGATAAGTTTCTCGTCATGTGTATTCCAGTGCCGCAAGGCGTGGACACGTCGCCGTCATCCCAGCAGATTGCCGATATTTGGAAACAAAAGGCTTCCAATAGTCCCGACGTTGAGCAGCATCGACTTTGCTGCGTTTACAAGGGTGGCGAAATGCGCAATGGTTATGGCGGTCACGGCCTTAGTGATGGCGCTGACGGCAAACCTACGGGCAATATATCTGATGTGAGTGGAGTTTTGTTTGTGCAAATCTTGATCAGAAAAAAAAGCTAAGTCGATCTAGTCATGTCCTTCTGTATTTCATCAATTTTTGTTAACAAGACAGAGAGAGAAACGTTAGAGATATTCTGCTGAAATTGTGTAGACTGGTTGCTCTTATGCCCTAGACGAACTGATTAGATTTTAGAGTCAATCCGCTTAAAAACACGCCTGATCACAATTTCAAAAAATACTAATTTTTTATTAACACGATATCTTGAAAACCATTAGTGACATCGATTTGAAACTTTGTACACAGTTTTCTATTTTGTTTGAGAACAACACATTAAATTTTGGAAAAAATTAGGGTGGTTTATGTTTTGTATTTTTTATTGTATATTAAAATAAAGCCCTTAATACTTTAATTGGTTATTTTGTTACACAAACAATCCAAAATTAGTATAGTAATCTATAAATAAGTTTCCGCCGTTTTTTGTTAATAAAATAATATTTAAACGATTTTAAACGATGTGAGACTGCTTGCTGAGTGACTTCTAAACTAAGTGCAAGTTCCTTTTGTGTTTGAGACGAATCTTCACCCAATAATTTCTCCAAATCTGCATCCTCGTAAATTTTCGGCCTTCCACTGCGATCTTTGTCTTTTATGTCAAAATCACCTTTTTTAAATTTTTGAAACCACTCACGTCATGTTCTCTCACTCAAAGCATCCTCATTATATGCTTCTACGAGCAATCGATGCGACTCAGCAGCAGATTTTTTTAAATTAAAAAAATAAATTAAAAGTTCCCGCAAATGACACTTAGTTGGCTCAAATTGAGACATTTTTAGATGAAGAAAAATATATGATGCTAATGCGAACTTAATAACATGATAAGGTTATGTTGTTCTGGAATAAACAAACTAATTTTCAAGTAGGTAACCATCTGCGAATTCCAACGTAAACCTCGTGCCACGCCATCTTTCTCAAAACGGCGGAAACTTATTTGTACACCTAATAATTAGGCTAGTTAATGATTTATCAAATTAGGGTTGTTCGTTATTTAAAATTTTTTAATATATATAATTATATAATATTTTTTTAAATAAAAATACCAAAAAAATGGATATTAAAATTTTTTAATCGTAAAATTTTATTGTAATATTTAACTCTTTGCTCATGTTTCGTTTAGAAGGTATTAACTTAGATTTCAAATGGTTGATATTAATCATAAAGGCTAGAATTACATAGCCACCATAGATCAGGAACTGTTCATCCTATTTAAGGAGTATAATTTAATATAGGTCTAAAAGGAACAATAGCCGTTTTGTAATCTGCCTCTCACACCTTTACTCACACAATAAATACAATTAATTAAAATTATTCGATTATTCAGCCTATATTGCTCCTAAAAAACTAATTTAGTTTCTGAGTTTGTATGGTCATTGTTAATTAAAGTTTCAAAAATAGATCTGATTAATTTTCGCCTACCACCAAGCTAAGCTATATAGGAAACATATAAGAATAATAAAGAATGTAAAATCTGTCAAGCCCATCATTCACGCCCTATTTTAGCTTTACAGTGTTTTCTTGGGCGGCCACTTGATAAGTCATGTCATATATAAAATATTTGTTTCTTCCTTATTTTTTTAGCTCTCGAAACATGCCAAACAACTGGAAAAGCAACTCAGGTTCACGCAAATATTGCAGAGTGTGACCCTGGTATTTCTACTCGTTCTTTCGGTGGCCGTGGTGTATTTATTGAAGCTGCAGATGAACGATGGTGCAGCGTTGGAAGAAGCCGTTGCCGAAGCCGAAGCAGCAGCCGCAGAAGATGTCGTCGTTGCTGGCCCTTGTCCGTATGGCCGAAAAGTATAATATTTACTCAGAAAATGCAATTTGACCAGGCAGCACCTACTAGCGGCCGCTGCCAACTGCCACCACAACCATGGCAGAGGCGACGTCGGTGTCTATGGCAGCGAGTCAGTCGCTGCTGGTCTTGTTTGTGGTGGCGTTGACGACGAGGACGACGATGCCACCAGAAACGTTGGCAAGGGCGGTGTTGCTGGGGGTGGCTATCTACTTGGTCTAATTGCATTTGCTCGTAAATTTGCGCGCATTATTCTTTCGATTTCGATGCTCTTCTGTATTGTATTCTTCTCATTTTATATCTGCTCCTCCGTAACGTCACCGCGAGTCACGGCAACCGCGTTGGCGCCGGTTGCGCAGCATACATATACGAATTGGGCCTCTAATTGACTCTATTTGGCCCTCTACGTTAATGTAATTGTTAAATAGCAACGGTAATTAGTAGTACCTACATATATAAATTATAATGTTAAATATTTAATTTGTTTATTTTTAAATTAAATGCGTATATAAACTCAAAGTAATCGGAATCGTGCTTATTGGATTCCAACGAAATTATTTGTTCTTATGCACAATTGTAATTCGATCGGTTTTCATACTTTTCTTTGATTAATATTGATTGTTTGTATTTTACATAATATTAGCATTCGGTCAAATCGTCTATTTTTTTGGTATGTATTACGTACTACATTAATTAATGTCCGTATGCCTGAGTTCATTTGCATCATTTGTAATGTTGTAATACAAAAAGCACTCATGGCCTTTAATTTTCCTTTAATGTTAAATAACTTGAGAGATGCGATGATACAGTTATTTGTACTAAGATATTTGTTCTTTATATGCAAATTCAAAGAATTAATAAATTATTCTACTATAAAATTTTTTTAAAGTTACTTATGTTACTCAAAAATGTTTAAAAGTGCCTGGAATTATGATAAAACACAAACCGTCCAGCTATCGAAAAAGTCAGTGAATATTCTAGATGACGTAGTGCAAAAGTTTAACGTTTTTAACGCGATCTTAATTTTGCTGATTTCAACGTAAGGAATCGATATATTTTATAGTTATATTTTAATACTCAAATAAAAAATCTAGCTTTGGCCATATTTTAAACTTTTTGTATAAATGGTTTCAAAAATTCTTATAAAAAAATATACTAGCTGTCTTTTTCAATTTGTTATTGTTTTTATTTTTTATTTTTTTTTGCTGTTTTTGTTATTTTTGTACAATGGTTATTTTGCACCAGTTTTAATGACTCATTTAATTTAAATATACTTTTTCGAGGTTTACACGTTTTGTAGGTCTTGTCAAGTAGAAAAAACTCCATAATCAGAATTTTAATTAACCCTCCAAATCAGAACTTAGAACACAAAAACCCGTTTTTTATATGAAGAAACTTGCACTTCGCCGTAACTTTATTTATATTTATCTGATGAACAAGTTTTGTAATATCACTGGGAAGGAGGCTAAATTCTAAAATGGGTAAGATCAGACCAAAACTACTTCCTCCTCCGAAAAAATTTATCAAAATAGTTCCAATGTGAGCTAGCTCACATTTACTTGTTGATTTTATAGTTTTTGACCATGCCCATTTAAAACGTCGATTTCGCCAACTTAACGATTTTTATCAAGTATAAAACATGTCGCAACATCTCAAGTACCACCAAACTGCAAATTTTCAGCAAAATCGTTAGAGCCGATCTTGAGATACAGGAGACAATTATAAATATATAAAGATATACAAACTTAGCTCGTTTAATATAATAAGATAAAAAATAGTTACAGTGTAAATAACAGTTCAAATGCGGAATTAAACACTTTAGTAGTAACATAAAACTACAAACCAAAAATGACGTGATCCGATAAGAACAACGCCCACTTATTTTAGAGACATTTAGCACTTATGTGTTAAAAGAAGCACATGTTTTGGTGTCACTGAAATGGCGGAGGGTATATAAGTATAAGCTTCATAGCCGTTTATATTGCACCCGAAAATCTGATATTTGGTATCTGCTTTTGATTTGTCACTGACGTTAACTTCATCAAAAGTATGTCTTTTCAAATCATTATTAATGACCGTGAAACCTGGAGAACCAATTCCAGCAATTTCAAACCGAGCTCCCATATATGGTTCACAGACGGATCAAAAATTGAAAATGGTAGAAAAGGGCGGGGATGTTTGGCCCGAAATTCAAAAAAGCAATCCCAATGGGTGTATACCCAACAATCTTCCAAGCAGAAATTCATGCTATTGAAATCTGTGCGAGGGAGTGCCTTCGCAGGAAAATGAGAGGAGCATATATATATCTACATTCTCTCTGATAGTCAAGCGGCTTTAAAAGCCCTACAAGCAACCAAATTCACCTCAAAAATCGCATATGACTGACTACATCTGTTAATATACTGGGTAATTTCAACACTGTAGTATTATTATGGATGCCGGGACATGAAGGTCATGAGGAAAAAGAAAAAGCTGACTACTTAGCAAAACTAGGAGCAAACATGCCCTTCTGTGGTCCTTCAAAAAGCCACTCCAATGAAGCTATCAGGAAACGAGAGGAAAAGAAATTTGACGATCACTGGCTCAATAGCATAGGTCAACGACAAGCAAAAGAATATCTAGAAAGTTACTTTCTCTTAGTAGAGAGGACTTCCGCAATTTAGCTGGTTACTTCACAGGTCATTGCAACCTAAAATATCATCTAAAAAAGTTAGGCCTTGTAGATACTGACGTCTGTCTTTTCTGTGAAATGGACGCTGAAAGTTCAGATACATGTGCTCTGCGAGTGTCCTGCACTCGGCAGACAAAGATTTTGTCACTTCGGTGACACTGTTGTAAGTCCATATACACTTTGGAACAACAATCCCCAATTAGTGCTAAAATGTATTAAAAGCCTATGGGGTTAAACAAATTTAGACCATGCACAATAGATCTTGTTGGTCGCAGTGCTTCCTGGCCTCTAAGAATAATAACAATAATAATAATAATGTCTCATATATGAAATCTTAATTTACATATGACCAGACCTTTCATTTAGCACACGATCTAGAACATGGAATTGAGATAGTTTTCTGAGTTTAGGCGACAATTTTGTGAAAGCCGTATTGTGCCACAATTTTAATCGAGTATCCTGTTGCATACCACGTAAATTTTACCGTAAAAAATTAAATTGAGAGAGATAATGATAGGAAATTGCTATTTATTCAAAATTTGTTTGCATTTTAATGCATATCTATGAAAGTTGAAAAATGTCACTCTCCACCCGGATATTGTTTCTCTTTTTGAAAATTAAACGTATGTGTAGTTGTCATGGTTACTACGAAATTTTCAACAACAGCAAAATAAGGCAGAAATCGAGGCGAGTTCGCTCAATTCGCCATGATCTTTGTCATAAGAACTTTTGGTAATGTTTCAGAGCTTATCAAGATAATTTTTACATCGTCCGTATGAGTCCCTAACATTATTTTTTGAACTCTAGCCTTTATGAAAGGACCATTAACTAGTATTCTACTACGAACTGGCTTTTGTGAAATCAGTTAGTCCTATGTCACAGGTAAACAATGACGTCATCGAGTGACAGCCCATTTCTTCGATAATAAAGAAAAGTAACAATTATGGAATGTATCCAGCCATATTAAAGCTGTTAAGAATCAGACTACCATGTACAAATGTATTTAAATGAGATTTTCTCAAATAGAAATTTGTGAACTTTGAAAGTTTTCCAAGAACGACAACAATATAAAGTTTAATTATATTCCTTTTCATATACTCGTAAGGCAGAAGCATTATATTATAAATTCGATTCTGCGATTGCTTTTGGAGAAGTCAATAATTTAATATAAATTAACTTTATGCAAAAGCCACTTTGTTTATTATCGGACCAGTAGAAAATATAAAACAACAAACAGTGCTGATATTTATTGAAAATGTGTTCATTATTTTATTTCCAGATTGTAACTACACAGTAAGCGGTGTAAACAAAAACTTATTTTAATTTTGACCTATTTCAACAGATTTCAATTAACAGAATACAATAAGTAACATGAGAAAAAACAATAATTATGATGAAGAGCAGGATGGGATGAAATCAAGTAATCGCGCTTTCTTCACATTTTTCTTTATTTTGTGAATTACATTAAAAAGGGATAATAGAACAAAAATCTAACGAATCTAAATTCAAACAAAAGGATATACGTATTATAAAGTGATTTAACTTCAAAATGTCAGAATTAGTCTATTTTTTCTTGCGGCCGCGTTTAGCCGGTGCCTTCTTGTCCTTGGCAGCGACAGGCGTCGTGTTTGGCTCCTCGTCTGATTTAGTCGTTGATTCGGCGGCCATTAGTTCAGTTTCGCCATTAGTGTTGGCCTTGTCATCGACATTTTCTGCTTCTGCTGGTTGCTCGTCCTCTTTTGATTCTGCTGCTGTCACCTTGAGTGCTTCCTTTTCCTTTGCTGCAGCTGCCGCGGCAGCCTTTTTAGTCATCGCAGGTGTTGCTGACTTCTTCTCGGCCGTTACCGCGGACGATGGCTGTTCATCATCCTCAACAAGGAATATACTGTGCTGACCGCCACTGGAAGCGCTTATGATACGCTTGTCTTGCGTCTGCTTGCTGACGATTAACACCGGTTCGAGAGCATCGTCCTCGGTACCGGTGCCTAGCTGATGGTTAGAACCCATACCCCACGAGTACAATTGGCCGTCGGCTGTGACGCCAAACGACGTCGACTCGCCGCAGGAAACGCTCACAATATTCTTGCCAGCGAGAGCTTTAATTGGTTGCAGCTCGGTGACATCGTCTGTGAGTGTACCCAGTCCGAGACGGCCATAGTCTCGACGCCCAATGACAAAGCATGCACCGTCTTCCTTGAGAACCAGTGTGTGATGCTGACCACCCGCAATTTGCTTTACATTTTCGAATTTAGTATTGATCGGATTAATGATTGTTTCGAGATCCTTTTTGAGGTAGGCGAGCTGCTTGTAATTATTGAGGCCAAATGCCCAAATGTTCCCCGTTTGTGATTCTCGCAGAAAGGTGCAGTATAGAGTTGCCCAAATCTTTTCAATAGGCTTGCCGCGCTTGATGATCACCTCTCCAGGTCGAAGTAGTTCCGTTTTGCCACGGCGTCCTACAATATTAATAAATCATATAATTTTATATTATATTTTGAAAAATTTTCGTATAAATCTTGATAAAAATAAGTTACTTTTTTTATATATTTAACAGTAATACTTTGCATGTACGCTAAAACGTTCTTGGTTAAGACTGTATTTGGTTGAATTTTTAGCAATATTTAAACACAAAAAATTAGGAAAATCATCTTCTTATATCTTGAAAACAATAAGAGATAAAAAAATGTTTCCATATTTTTAAACATTTTTTTATTTCCAACGAATTTAAAATTTTCTTTATAACAATATATTGAGGTTTCAGAAATGCAGTTGCTAGCTGCACTAAACAATTTGATTTTATATGTTAAACCGATATTTATTGACCTTGCCGAAGACATTTGTCAAAGAACTCGTTTTTTACTAATCACTTAACTCAAAATACAATTTTGCATTTACTATCCAGTCATAAAAGATTTAGTAGCGGTTAAATCGTAATCTAGTTTAAATTTTTTATGGCAAGCGTCGAATAAAATGTTCACCAAATTTAATCACGGTTAAAAATACGAAATTCCAATTTTAAATAATTAAAGTTCAGCTCGCGTAATTTTTTGTAATATGATTTACCATATCTCTCCAGGGTTTACTTACCTTCACCAGACGCCGATCGCAATGATACGCGACCTAGTTGACCTTGCTCCGCGCAACCCACTGTATACACTTTACCGCTGCTCGTCAGTATGACTAGATGATCAGCGCCGGATGCAATCTCGCAACAGGTAATACCAGGCAGCACGTCGATAGGCAGTCGCTTGTTGCCCTCCATCGTAAGACCCATGCTGCCATGCGAATCACGGAAGGAGCCCCATGCGAAAACACGACCGTCCTCCAATAAACATGCCGAATGCGAATCGCCAGCGGAGATCATTAGCACCTTGCCAGGCAGCTGAATTTCGACTGGCTCAAATTCAGACCCGTCCTCACTGCTGTCGCGTCCCAAAGCGCCCTCGTCATTGCACCCAAACGAGTAGACGCTACCGTCGAGAGTAAGTACCAAATTGTGCATTCCACCCGCACAAACGTCAACCACATTGTTAATCTGATCGACAAGAGCGGGGCGCTTACGTTCAAACTTAGCCTCGTCGTCACCCAGACCCAACTGGCCCATGTCACCTTGGCCACAGACTAAAGCACGTCCGACAATGTGTGAACGCTCTGGCAACGGCAACTGAAAGACCATGCGCGCCAACTTTTTTTTTGGCACAGCGTCGTCAGACTCACCGGCATTATTGTTGGTAGGTGGTGGCGGTGAAGCCTTCCTGCGAACGGCGACACGTGGCATTGTGGGTGCGTGTCGTGTGTGTTTTTAAATGAATTTAACGGGAACTCTGCAAAAGTACACAAACAAAACATATAACATTTTCATGATTAAATAATGTAGTATATAATATCCGTGAAATGCTCCGGTGCGGTCACTCCCTTTTAAACTCATTCCAATAAGCACACTTACAATTTCAAACAAAATCGACTAGAATCGCAGTGTTACTTCTTCGCGCGTGTCCTTGAGAGTGGCTTCGATTTTACAAAGCCCAAAACTATCTCCAAGCACAAAATATTCCCAAATTTGCAAAACAGAATTTTTCACTTGCGCGGGAAATGAAAACGAAAAATGACCGGTGCAAAAAATAAATGCGCTGTGCTGCTGTCAAACAATTTAGGGGGAATATTTAAAAAACAAAAAAAATAGCGGGAAATACATTTATTTTGTCAAAACACAAAACCAGTGTTCAGAAATTACTATTTTTTTTTACTTGCTGTCTGTCATCTGCCAGTCATGTAAAACAAATCCAATTGAAAAAAATATTCTTTTTTTCGTAGTTTCAAATTATTGGCGAAAAAGAAAATTAGAATCTTCTAAAATTTTATATCAAAGCATTTGTCTAATATTTTGCCACCAAACAACGGTAAACTATCAGAAAAACAAAAACCACAAAATATCATGAATAACTTTATTAATGGCAAATAGAAATACGAGCATTTACATATTTTAAAAGTGGAAAAGAGCGTTGTAGGCGTTTCTTGTTATGCATTTTTAATTTTAAACGTCCATTATTAGGCGTGGTAGGTATGGCAGTATATTTATGTATATTATTAGTAATCGTTGAGTTCTGATTCGATTTAACGATGTCAATCGACAACCGATTAAAGCCCTCAGTGTCAGATTTACGCCGAGACTCTTGAATACATAAATTTTGTAATAAGATATTGTATATCTAAATGGTATAGAATGTAACAGAAAATGCAACCGTGCATACAAACTAATTATAACGGCACTGTAAATCAGGGTTCGGACCGTAATGTTAATAAAAAAATCGTAGTAAAATTAAAATTTCCATTGTAAATTTATATATAAAAAAAATTACAATTATATGCAATTTAAAAAATTAAAATCGTAGTGGGTTTGAGTTCAAGCGGAGTAACCGAATGAATATTTCCAGCAAAAAGAAGCAAATAACCACAAGAAGGAATCAAAAATTAAAGAATATATATTTTCCTAATTTGTATTATTGCTGTTGATTATTACGAAATCAGCTGTTTTTTGTCGAGTGCAAAAAATTCACTTTGTGAAAGCAAGAAGCAAACGTCTATTCGCCAATTTCAATAAGCACACATTTATGTGTTCCTACTAATATATATTAAAAATTTCTTGAAAGTGTATTTTGTGCAAATAAAACGAGTTTTTGAGCAAAAATGTTTACTTTGATATAGTGACCAACTTCAATACTGTGAACAGGCCTTGGCTGATAAAAATGTTGTTGGTGATGGTGGTGTAAAGAGTGTGAGTGATGATGAGAATGTGGAAAGACAAATAAATGTAGAAATTAATTTAATATAATTTTAATAAATTTTGTTATGAAAAAATATTTTGAGTGTGATGATTGTCAAAAAAGTAAATATAGTAGTGAGAATAATTGTACAATATGAATCGCCTAACATAAAAGAGGACCAACTATAAATTTCGATTGTGCTTAAGAAATTCCCAAAATTCCCATTAAAATTTTACTTAACGTGTACAATTAATATTTTACTTAACGTGTACAATTGTAGTTAAGGGATTAGGTGTAAACTAAAGACAACTATTATATTCTTCTAGTTCTACTTGTGCTAGTGAAGAAACGCTATTTTGTAACTATCCTTTAAATCTTAAACACTGCGGATGAAGTGGCAGCGATAGCGACAGCCCTGAAAATATCGTTGAAAAAAATCCCTTTTTGTTACATTTGAAGCCCTGTTCGTTTTGATAAAAATGACGCCATCTTTGATTGAAAAGCTGACAGTGTAGCTGCAAAAATTGATCGGAAAGAATAAATCTGTATTTTATTAATACTGAATTTAGCTAAAAGTTGTACTTACAAATTTAGAAATCGTATGACTACTAAGGCGGAGTACTGAAAGTAAGAAGTCTGGTAAATTAAAGTGTAAAACGTAAAATCGATTCTTGCGCCCTTCACTTAGTTTTTGTTGTAGTTTTGGGGATGTGCTGGCGACCGCTGTGTGTCGCAACGGACGACGCGGCGTTTGTCAAAACCAAACGACATCTGGCTTTACGAGTATTGTTTACAAACATACAATATCTTTCAACTATATTTTAGATTAATGAGAAATGTCTAGCAGAACTTCCGCCGTGTCTGTGGACAATCAAGATCTGCAGACGTATCTGGATTCTTTCAATAAAGAAATCGAGGAGGGAAATGGATCACTGGTGACGCTAACACCTGCAGCGGTTGAGGCTTTAGCCGGGGGAGACGCGGCGGCACAACGAATTCTGTGTGATGATGGAAATGGTAATGGACAAGAGGATGAGGAGGTTGAAGAAGATGAGGATGGCACCTACTTCGTGGATGAAGCGGGCAATTACTATATTCAACCCTCATCGTCGAAAGCCTCGATTACATTGGCCTCAGAGTCGCAGGAGGAATCGGAATTTGTTTCAGCAGCAAAAAAGAGACGCACGACCGTGTTAAAAACGAGAAAAATCACCCGACTGTCAGGTACGTCTATATAGGAGACCATAAAAACAAAATTTGTTTATAGTTTAATTATGTAAAAGATTTGAAAAATGTCATAATATCTTAGTAAAATTGTTGAAAGCCCCCGATTGTTCCTGAAATTAAATAACCATTTTAATCATAAGCTTTCGATATTCGATGTCCGCTTTTAAAAGAATTATTACGAGTAGTATTTAACATAAGGATATTAAAGAATTAACCATTGAAAATGATAGTAAAATTATTGCATTCAAAGGTACGAATCCTTTCTTTTTGTATAAAAAGTAATTTAGTAAAATGTTCATCAAATTTAGTAAAATGTTCATCAAATTTTTTTTTATTCGTATTAATATATCGTAATTAAAGGTAAATACACATTTTTATTTTCTGAACCGCGCGCACGCACATGCCAAAGGCATATTGAGTAGTTAAGTAAGTTTACGATTTTGAGACCATACGACATCAAATAAAAATGATGTGATAAAAGAAACATTGATATACGAGATAACCTTTAAACAAAAGTAGATTTAATTGAAATTTAAATGTATAAAAAAAAATAATTCTTCGGTTTTCAGGCAGAAAACGAGCAGCTGAGCACGAAGAGAAGGCGGATAAAGATGAGAATGAGGAGAATGATGATGAACTGGACTACGTGTTAATTGTGGACAACAACAAACAGTCTTCTCACCCCAACAAGAACAACGCAGAAGAAGAGGTGGACGACCCTGACGATCCCGCTGCCACAACAACCATCACCTCCAATAAACAAATCTACGACTTCGACGAAAGTGTCGGCGAAATTAGAGACGATGATGACGATGCTGTCTCAGATACCGATTTAATACTAACTAAGCGGCTGGTACGCATAAAATCAGGCGCCGGCTCCTCGGGTGCTAACTGCTCAACAACGGATCTAAACGGTAGCGGCGTCGTCCATCGTTGTAACCACTGCGACTACACGACACAGAAACCATTCTTGCTGTCACGTCATATGAAAGCTCACTCTGAGGAGCGTCCCTTTAAGTGTTCTGTTTGTGAGCGAGGCTTTAAAACTAATGCTTCGCTGCTAAATCATGTCAACACGCACCTCGGCAACAAGCCACACGCTTGCAAGTCATGTGACAGCGCCTTTACGACATCCGGCGAACTGGTACGGCACGTCCGTTACCGGCACACTGGCGAAAAGCCGCACAAGTGTACTGAGTGCGATTATTCAAGCGTTGAACTTAGCAAACTGCGTCGCCACTTTCGTTGTCACACAGGTGAGCGTCCCTATCAGTGTCCCCACTGCACCTACGCCTCGCCCGACACATTTAAGCTAAAGCGTCACATGCGAACCCATACCGGCGAGAAGCCGTACGTATGTGACATCTGCCAGGCCCGATTCACTCAATCCAACTCGTTGAAGGCGCACCGTCTCATTCACAGTGTCGGCGATAAACCCGTTTTCCAGTGTACACTCTGTCCAACGACATGCGGTCGCAAAACCGATCTGCGGCTGCACATTCAGAAGCTGCATCATTCTGAAAAGCCAATCAAATGCCGTCGCTGCGGCAAGGAATTGGCCGATCGATATTCTTACAAAGTGCACGTCAAGACACATGAGGGCGAGAAATGCTTTAGGTAAGTCTGATCGAAACGAGAATGAACTAATGGGGCTGAAGACCAAATAAAAAGAAAATTAATTGTGGCATTATGAAAAGAAACTTAATAATTTATGTTTGTCAAATCAATATTTCATAAAGGGTGGTTAATCTAAAAAAACTTTGTAATTATGTGTGTGTTATATATAGTTTATTAGTGAATTAAAAAAGGATAACTTTCTGTAATATTTTTATGTTTTTTCTTAAAGAAAACCTTCTAGAAATTCAAGAATATACTATACGATTTATGAGTCTTTTACAAAAACAGTCAAAAATATATATATACATATATATATATATATATATATATATATATATATATATATATATATATATATATATATATATATATATATATATATATATATATATATATATATATATATATATATATATATATATATATATATATACATATATATATATATATATATATACATATATATATATATATATATATATATATATATATATATATATATATATATCAGTTTTTTCAGTGATATTGGGTAACTTTATTTGTAGAAGCAAAGCTTTGAGGATCGTATTTGTTTGAATTGTCACGCCACGTACATATTGTATAATGTAGTTCTAATCGTATATACATATGTATGTGTAGTTCTTATCGATTATGAATTATGTTTGATAAAAATAGTGGTGGTTGAATAATAAGGTTATTAATGTAGAATGAGAACGCAAATTGAGCGAACTCACCTCGATGTCTTTCTAATTTTGAAGTTATATTTTTTATTTTATTTTTGACAACAAACTATGTTGTTGTTTTAATTTACTTAATAAATTTGTAGAAACCATAGCAACTACACAACAAATTAATTTTCAAATTTCTACTTTCCTCACCAAAATTTTGATTTCAATGTTTGTTTTATCGAGAATTTTTACAAACAAATAAAAAATCATAAAATATATATATAATTACAGATGTCAATTTTGCCCGTACGCTTCTATTTCTGGACGACACTTAGAGTCGCATATGCTCGTCCACACTGACGTTAAGCCTTATGCATGCCAATTTTGTGAACAGACTTTCCGCCAGAACCAGTTGCTCAAACGCCATGTTAATCTGTACCACAATGAGGACTACAAGCCGCCAAAGCCGCGCGAGAAATTGCATTCATGCCCGGATTGCAAGCGTTCGTTTACTCACAAAGGCAATCTGATGCGGCACATGGAACAACACGACCCCGAATCAAATACACAGCGGGAGAAATTGAAGTTGAAAATTGGACGATTAACACGCATAGAAGCGGACGGCTCTGTTGCGACCGTTGCCACCGGAAAATTGTACGACGACTTGGTCGAAGATGAGGAAATAGAAGAAGCGGAGAGCGACGACGAGGAAAATTACGAACTTACAGCGGAAGAGTACTATGAAATAATTGAGTCGGTGGACGAAGTGAAAGATAAAAAGCCGGTCATTACAGACGTTCAGGCAACAACAACAACAAAAGCAACTGGGTCACAGTCGGTGTCTGAAATAAAAACAATTTCAATAAAAAAGGAACCTGACGGCAAAGAGTTTATGGCCGTCGAAATGGGCGATGACCAGCAATATATGTTCGTTGAAGTCATTCAGTATGAAGACGATGAGGATGAAGAGGAAGAAGGCGGTGATGACAATTTTACCGCAGTTGACAATGATAATGGCATTCGTAAGTACTCACCATGTCCTGTGCTTTGTAGTTTCTTATTTTTTTAAATTACAGAAACACCGATGCTAGAGGCTTCTACATCAAAAGCTGAGTTGGAGAGCTGCTTTGGATTTGATGTAAGTTTTTTTAGTGGCACCTCACGGTTTTCAGTGATTATATGGTTCGTTTTTTTTAAGGTCAATGAAGAGTACATCGACGATTCCGATAATAAGGAAACAATGCAATTGATGGATATTATCGATGAGGACTAGTTCTTTTAGATTGTTTGATGAGTTCCTTTATGTTTATTCTATTTTTATTTTTAAGTTGTCCTGCACACATACATGTACACACATCATATGTACGTATATTAATAAGTGACGTTTAGGAGCAATATTAGCTCCAAATATTAGTTTTGTTATTTTATTTAAATTAAATAAATAAATGATTACGCATATGACAAAATAAAAATTTGTGTTAGATTTACTGAAATAAAACTGGTTAGAAATTATATTCGGCTATGCCGAAGCTCTTATACCCTCCACTACTTCAGTGACACCAAAAAATATGCTTTTAGCACATAAGTGCTAAGTATGGGCGGAGGTAGTAGTTTTGGTGCACTCTTGTTTCTGCTCGATAGCTCTTGAACTACGACTGCAATCGCTGTGACAGATAGACAGACGGACGGACATCGTTAAATCGACTCAGAATCCGACGCTGATCATTTATATATATACTGCATCATACCTACCACGCCCCCTTCTGGTTGTTACAAATGGAAGAACAAACTCAATATACCAATTAACAAATACGTTAATGTAATTCCCGAAAATCGACTTTGGATGATACTAGTTATAATTGGTATTATGAATGTCGTTTTTTCACACGACGACTTTCGATACTTATATTCATATACTTTTATTTGTGCAAATACTTAAAACGTAAGTATTAGCAAAAATACGCTTATGCATTAAGAGGCGAGCATTTAAGGGGTAAAACTTTGCTACTGAAATCGTCGTAGATAAATAACACCTAAAAAGGAAAAGAAGCAATCGGTCATCAAATGACAAAGTTACGACGAAAAATTAATTTTCGCTGTTTTTAGGGTGATAAAAAAAAAGTTTTGTTGAGATGCTGTCCTCAAATCCGATACGGACGCGATTAAGCAGCTGGCCTCAGTAAACGAACCAACGCTCAGTGAATCAGGTGAAAACGAGAGTAATGTCCACAGTATCGGTGGCGAAGATGGTTATACCTAAAAGAATAAGCAGACATTACTTTAATCGATGGTAATTGTACCAAACCATCGGTACAGGTAAAATTAGGGCTTGTATAATTGCTAAATTATAACTAAATATCTACTTATTCCATTAATATAGCAATTAGGGTGCGATGGTGGTCAATTTGGAGACAGGCAAGAGCAGTCATCGGCAACAGGTTAAAAGCCGGTAGTAGAGTGCGGAACATTGAGACGAGAGCTTTTTTTGGGGTGCTGCGAATGATCAGCACACCCTGATAGCGCTGGCAAATTACTCCTTAATTATATTATTAGTAAAAATCGTGTACTCTGTAATCAAGGTAAAGAACCTTTATAACTCGCAATCGTCAATGTACTTGACATTAGTTTAGTTTCTGACTCTCTTTTTGATAAGATGGTTAAACGGAGGATGTTAGAGTTAGAAGAGCATTCATTCTCAGACTATCGATATATTGTATTTATCCTTCGAGAGGAAACTAAATAAAGTGGGATATAGTCCTTTAAACCAAAATAAGCGTGGTGGATTATTTCCAGGGCAACTCATTTCTTTTAAAAACGCTAGATAAGATGTATACTCGTATAATAAAATAGATAAATGATAGATATCAGTAACAAAATTGCACCATTGCAGCTCGCAAGATCACAGCACTCTTACTGTAAAGAATAATCCACAGTTCTAAATTCGCTCGTCACAGAAATTGAAAAATCAATTGAGGATAAGTAGCCTTCCTAGACATTGGGGGCGCTTTCAACAACTACGAACTGAGGGTAATAACCACCACACTGATTGAACTGGGCATCGCATTACCTCTTGTTGACTTCATGGGACTTGTACTTGTAAACAGAGTCGTGAACTCAACGTTAGGAGAATGTGAGATGAGCAGAATTGTCAGTAGGTGTGCTCTGATTTACTGACTTAATACATTTTATATGTAGGTTTCAAGGATGCCGATTTATTTGGTTTGCTGGGCTGTAGCATCTTTTGATAATGTATAATTTTTATGGACAAAGCGGTGGTAGAAGATCAAGATTATGTATTATGCTAGGAACTAAATTTTCTTAATTAGATGTTATTTTTACTTTTACGATTAGTCGAATGCATTATTCCAGATACCTCTGAATAAAATTTCGATGATAATTGAATTGTCTCATTACTCGTACACTTCATTCGTTACCTTTAGGCTTTATAATTATAAATCTCGCTTTTATTATCACTTGCTTCCAGTCCACATATAACTTATACGATATTTTATAAGAGTAGAAGATCAAACGTTTCTACGGTTTCAGATGATTGCGCTGAGCGAGAAACAAGTTCAAGTTATGCAGTGGCGGCTGCGACGAATGCTGCGCGCTTACATTAGGCACCACTCACTGATTCGGCTGTTCATTTGACGTGGAGCAGTCATTCGACAAAGACGTTTTACGTTGTTTTTATTCGCGCAATATTAAAAGTTTTGGTGTACTTACATATTTTGGAGAGTTTTATCAAAGTGCAATAATAAAAATTACATAAAAAAAATAGTTTTGAATTTGAATCTATTTTAAAAGACATTCCAATCCATAGCTGAGGTAGGTCAAAAAGTGCGTTCGAACGCTTGCAAAGTGGAAAGGACTGAACACATCAGTGTGGCATGTAAAGTGAAAGATCTGCCGTTGCAGCGAATAATTTATTCAAAAACTTGGAACGTTTGATTTAACAGAGTTTGTAAGTGAATTGGTATAATCATAACTCTGGCTTGGTGAAGGTGTTGAATCTCGCAAGGGCCTTCTTTGTTGACCATGTTTGTTGGTTACTCGATAGGATGAGGGACAAGCAAAATAATTGAAGCTGAGGCGTTTTTCTTCTTTAATAAATATTTGCTGAAGTCGAATAATAATTCAGTTAAATGTGTTTAAAATCGTTTTCATTGTATGAGTGCAGCTACATGTATGTATATACATATATAATGTGTGTGTGTGCACCATGCGCAGTGTTTATGCAACCTTTACTGTTTTATGCAATACC
Organism: Suillia variegata; assembly: GCA_949127995.1. Lineage (NCBI taxonomy): Eukaryota > Metazoa > Arthropoda > Insecta > Diptera > Heleomyzidae > Suillia > Suillia variegata. The sequence goes on along the minus strand of OX421845.1, from coordinate 15,985,121 downwards.
ATAACTGCAGCTCATTTGCGCCAGAGACGCTTCTTCATCGAAAGAAGGGCTTTGCTTCTCACCAATCGATGGACTTAGCTCTTACTGCTGTTTTTGTTTGTTGATATTTGTTCCTATCTCTCGCTTATTTTGGGACCAAGAGCCTTAAGCAAAAATACAATTAATTTATTTTCAAAACGACTCTACAAAATTGTTTATAATTATTCAAAAAAAAGTTGTAAAGTAGTAAAGTTCGGAAGGAACGTCAACATTTCTCTCTGGTGCGATCATTTTATAGAAGAAATCTTTTATAACGTACAATAGTAACGCTGGCTTGTAAATCAAATTCTTCAATAATCTTGGATTTTTAAAATAAGTAATTTAAAAAAAAAATCGTTATTTAAGAAATAATCTTTTTTTTAACTTTATTTTAAATTCAAAAATCAATATTCTTGCATAAGTTACAACGAAACATTTTAAATATATTTAACCATTAAAAAATCAGTTTAATATACAAATAAAAAAATATATAGCTAATTTCGACGTCACGACCTTCGCTTAATACATATGTACAAACGTATCGTATATACGCCATTAGATAATTTATTTTTTATTTCCAAGCGACTTGTGCGAAATAATTCACTTAAATATGAATTTATAAAATATTGCTTTAATGGATTTGCCATTTCCTAATTTTCGAAAAACCTTCGGTAATGAAATCTTGCAAGTTCATTTTATTAATGGGAATGTTAATTACATTTTTCTGATGTAGACGTACATACATATGTAACGGTTATATCGCTTGATGACACGAGTTTAACACTTTTAATTGTTAAGACGGATGCCGGACAAATGCTTATGAAGCGGCACTTAACTACCGAAAAGCCAAAATAATAAAACATTAAAAATATTGTAAAACTGCTACAGCACTAATAACGCTATGTATTTTACTGTTGTTACGGCTTTTGTTATTTTCATACAATACACACAGTGTTATGCATGTATGCATGTATGTATGTATGTATGTATGTATGTATGTATGTATGTATGTATGTATGTATGTATGTATGTATGTATGTATGTACGAGTACGTATATGAACACGAAACTACTGACAAAAAATTGACAATTAAATAAAAAATCGCTTTTACTTTAATATGTTGCATAGTATTTGATAATAGTTGTTATTTTAAAGTTGTAAACTTTAAGATACATATGTATGTATGTAATGTACATGCATAATGTATGTAGTTAACCACCGCTACAACAAAGCATTCATCACTTGCGTTTGTCTGGTTAGTGCTTTACACATTTCATATTTAATGGCCAGCCTCTTGTCTGCAACAATGTTCGCACTTCAGGCAGCAATCTACATACATATAAAGTGAGTGTGCTATATACTCACTTCAAAAGTGGCACAACTCAAAAAATGATCATACATTTTCCAAAAAAAAAAACCCAATAAACTGGTTTTGAGCTTAAATAAATTGTTAGGAAAGAAATGCGCTTCATTAAAACTAAAGTGCTTAACGAAAGTGGTATAGGTTTAATTACAGAATATTGTTTTAAAAATTGTGTAGTAAATTTAACTTTTTTAAGTTTGGTTTTTTTTTTTGTTAAATGTTCATGTAATTTTTTAAGTTGAGTAACTTTTTTGATAAAAAACATAATCGAAATTTATCATCTTAAATATAGAAAAAAGAAAAATGTTGGCACATTTTTGTATTGTGCCGCTTTTGATGAAATAAATAGTCAGAAATGTTCATTGAAAAGTTTCAAAAATTAAAATCGTATTAAATAATATTTAGTTTACTGCTTTTGGCTATGACACAACTATTTCAGGTACCTGCAGTAATGATAGCGTTACCTTACTAGGAACACCTACCAAAATTCGTTGTCAAGGAACCAAAAACAACAAATGAAACATAAAAACTAGTAATAGAATTGTCTTTCGCTATTTAAATACTGAATTGAAATGAAATGAATTGAAAGTGCTCGTGCACTTGGCAATATTAATTTGCTAATGCTTAGATTCTGTTTTAGCAATTGAGTTTTAATTCATAACTTTACAATAGTAGAATGAGTTTACACAATTTTCAGCCAATTTCTCTCAGTTTAACTGGTTTGGCATAGTTGTACTTGTACTTACTAAAATAAATAAGCGATGCCTTTTGTTATTTAAAGGATTGGAGTTTGCTTTCTAAGATCTTTAAAACGACAAACATATTTACGCTGTGCAATTACTCACATAAAACACAATGGAGCATGCTAAACATTGTTTAAACTTTGTTTTTCCATACGATTATTTCGAATTTTGTGTTGTGGTACCTACAGCCTCAGTCGTAGTGAGTACCTACTTCCACTGTCATTTGCAAATGCGCTCCAAAAGATCTTTATTGTGGCTTCAGCTCGTAACGAAATGCATTAACTCAAAAGTAATTTTAAGCTTACCAAACTTGTTCCAAAACCAAAACAGCTCTTCTGGCTTTGCGCAGCTCTGGTCGATCACAACTTGGTGTCGAATCGAACGCAGCGAGTGACTGAGTGACTCACGAACATACTTTCCGATGGAGTTGGAAATTATTAAGTTGAACAGAAACTCTCGCAGCGTTTGTACTGCCAAAGCTGAGCAATGCTTATCTTCAAAGCATTTTGCGCTTACATAATACCGTTAATTTCTTTTTGGCGGTTGAAAACATCTGCACAGACAATGTTCACATTTCGGTCTTCTCGGTATTAGTAGAAACTGAGAATGTGTATTTTTAATGTTTTGTCCAGCAAAACGTACCGTCCCAAAGTTGGCGAAGTAAGTAAATTGTTTCTAAAAATTTCTATATTTATAAGTTTTTTATAAAGTTACATATTTACGATGTATAGCGATACATGACAGAAATACATACATACATACATACATACATACATACATACATACATACATACATACATACATACATACATGCATACACACATAAATGCATTACTATAGTATACTTTCAGTGATACAGCTGTCACATAAAAATAATAATCTACCCTCGGAAATTTTGTTAGTTCAATTTCGTTTTTTATCTATATCTAAAAAGTTATGGACAACGCTACACGAATACGTTATTCGATTCGTACATACATTATCGTTACAAAAATATGTTATAAATAACAAAGACAAAATTTAATTAAAAAAATAGAGTCAATAACTTTCCTAGGAATAAAACTTCTATAGGAATGCTTACCTAGGGCTGAAATATTTAAAACTATTAAGAGAATTATATTCGGCTATGCCGAAGTTTATTTACAATTCGCCTTTTCACTGACACCAAAAATGTGCTACATGTCACTTGTTTTTATCCGATTACGCCCCTTTTTGGTTAGTAGTTTTGTGTTCCTACCAAAGTGTTAAATACCGAATTTGAACTGGTTATTTACGCTGTAGCTATTTTTGATAAATTTTTTTCGAATGGAAAGGGGTGGTTTGTATGGGAGGTGGGCGTGATTCTTATCCGATCACGACCATTTTTTGTGAGCAGTTTTGTGTTACTACTTAAGTGAAAACTATCGAATTTTAATTGGATATCTGCACTGGAACTATTTTAATCAATTTTTTTTTCGTATGAAAATGGGTTTGTATGGGAGGGGGTAGAAGTTTTGATCCGATCTTGCCCATCTTCGAACTTAGCCTCGGCATGGTGAATAGGAGTTTGCATACCAAATTTCAGATAGCTCTTAAACGACGTTGTTATCGCTGGGACAGACTGACGGTCGGTCGGACGGCCGGACAGACTCAGAATCCGACGCTGATCATTTATATATACACTTTGTCATACCTACCACGCCTTCTTCTGGGCGTTACAAACAGAAGAACAAACTTAATATACCATTCGCACTAGGCGAATCTTTAAATTACAAATTTATATATATGTATATATAATAGTATATGTAAGAGTTTTGCGGTGTTATTTCCATGCCGGCCGCTTAAACATTCAAAACATTTCAGGTGAGAAAAATTAAGTACAGAAGAAATTGATTTCAGCGAAGGTTGTTTTGTTTAACACTACTTTTGGGCAATAAGATCTTGAAAAAAAACAACAATTTGTTTTTGCATTATTAAAGCCAAGATTTTGATTTTCGTTATTCAATTACATATTTATCTTACCACTTATCCGAAACATCAGCTCAAAAACGAAACATTTAATTTGTTTCGTTTTTTGAAGCATAACGTAATCGATAACTTTTTGCGTTGTTGTTGTTATTTTTTAGTTAATCGGTTTTCGTTTTTCTTGGGAAACTTAATTGAAAATAACGTTATCAAATCATAACGTTTTCGTACATGCGATTAGGTCTTTTAAAACATACTCAACGTGTATTTGTGAAATACAATTTTGACCCATACTCGTATCCGTGGAAATGTAAACGATTGGCTGACATAAATATGAAATTATTAAAATCATTTTTTGTTTTGTTTTTTTATTAATCATTTTGTGTTTTTAGCATTGCTGAATTTCTCGTTATATTTATTTAACTTTAAAATTATGAAATTGTAATTTTATTACCAACATAAACAAACCTCAACCAACAATGCGAGTATCAGTAATGAAAAAACCAAAAAACTCTTGGCACAAAAATGTAAGGTTAAATAAAATTGCAAAATAAAAGCATCGAAATAAAATATTTTACAATAAAACGCACATGGTATAAGTTTGTTGTTATTGTTATTTTTATTTATTTATTTTGCCATATGCTAATTAACGATCAACCGCGTTCATTCAACAATGCGTGCAGCAACAAAGCAATAATGATAATTAAAACATATGTATATATATACTAAACTTATATATGCATTTTTATTTCTATAAATATAAGTCGATCCAGTGGTATCCGTTTGTTTTGATGATTAAACAAACAGACCAAGCGGACCAAAAATATATCTTGAATATGTGTCCCTTAAAAAATGGATAAGATACATGGTTGAGGTAGTTAGGACATTTAAAGGTGGTTGGCAGTCATTTGCTTTTTGTGATGTTCGGATAAAATATCCCTGTCCTCTTTTGAAAACAGGGATACTTTCTTTGGGAAGACTAGGAGAATTGATTTAAATTCTTTCATTAGTACCAAGTACCATGACTGACATGTAAGTTTAAATCATATTATAAAATTTTTAAAAAAATTAAATTTCCTGTTTCAAGATTTTATCTTTAAAGTTTAATGTGCACAAATTTTGGATATTTCGTATTAAAGTTACAAGATTTTAAATTTAGGTTCGGACAAATAAATTGGAACCATCTCAACAGTTGTACGATACTTGATATTTCGCATATTCGAAAAAAATTTCTACTCCTCAATATTGTTAGTCTCTTTAAAAATTGAATTTTTGTGCAGTTGACATGGTTGCTACAAAAACATTAAGTAAATAAAAACAATAACTTAGTTTGTTGTTGTCAAAAATCATAACAACATCAAAATAAGGCAGAAATCGAGATGAGTTCGCTCAATTTGTATTTTTATTTCTACCCTGATTTCTGTCTTATTTCCCTGCCTTATTCTGAAGTTTTTTGTACTTAATAATTTTGGCAGCAATTACACAAAAATTAAATTTTCTAAGAGAGAAACAATATCGAAGTTTGAGAGGCAAATTGTTTTACTTTCCGCACCTTATATTTTTAATAACATGATTGTTTTTAATTTCAGTTCTTATAAGAAGCAACCAAATTTAAAGCTCAATATCATGAATGGCTCTCGAACTTTTGTATTTAAGTAAAAATTTATAAAAAAAAACTAATATGTATTTAGATTAAAAATTTCATAAATACAAGATTCTGTGTGTAAACGTTTCATTGACAAAAAGCTAATATTAAAAGATACAACCCCCTAACCCCCACTAGCAAAACAATATATCCACCACTGCCCATTTAATATTGTATTATAAATTATGCAGTAATGCGTATAAATTTACATTGATTGTAAACAGCTCTTGAACATCACAGCTGATGCCACTGTCCAAGATGTTTGTTTTGTTTTTTCTTTTTTGGCTACGGATGACCTGCTTTTGGGTAATACTTTTGAACTTGAGCTAATTCGATATTGTCGTGTGTTTGAAGCCAGCTAATTAAAAGTGTGTATGATGATAGTTAGCACCATTTTTGCTTTCGAGTGATTTTTGTGAGATGAAATTTTGCGATGGTTCATTGTGTTAATAAATCAGTTTGGCAATGTTTTTTTTATCACTTGACGGTATCAGAAGATAATTTTATTTAGCTACAGTGACCTTGAAACTTTTCAAAAACAAGCACATTAACGCCATAATAATATTAACAAATATGTGTGTATAACACGCACTTGCGTGCGCGATATAATAAGATTGGTTTCCCGTGTGTAACACTCTCCAAACTCCGGGTTTGTTTGTATGTCTCTTTTTCCCATTATTTTTTTTAATAGGTTAATATGAAAATTCGGTAAAAAAAAAGTCGCATGGCATCAACAATTTAGTATTATGTCCCGTGTTATTTTAGTCTTTTAGAACCTATCTGTGAAAATAAGAACAAGTAATAAATAATAGTCGGTCTGACTGCTTGTAGTAGATGTTTATGATAGGTAAAAGTTTTTAATATAAAATTCGTTTTTAATACATTGTTAATACTTAAGACTTTATTATTCTTAACAAACATTTTGTTTTACCAATTCCTTCTTTCAAGCATTACAATTTTTTATTTCTCTGTATGACTTTTTTCTTTTGTACAATTTTACTGTCAATTCCTAAAAAATCGTGTGTAATTTTCATCAATATTTGAACGGGAGTAATTGTGCTTCTTGCTTGATTTTTCTAACGTTTCTTAATGTCTTGCAGATTGCCCTAAACCTCTTAAAAATGAAGCACACTACGGAAGACCAAAATGATGCAGAACTAACAGAATATATGCTGAAAATAGCCAAACGTGAATTACGCGAAGACAAATGCACCCGCGAACAAAGTTTAGAGCAACTACGCAACTGGATTTTAAAAAACGAAGACTTAATCAATATGCGCAGCGACGATAAGTTTCTTTTGCGGTTTCTGCGTGCCAAGAAATTCAGTGTTCCCATGGCTGAGCAGACGTTATTGAAGTACCTCAACATTCGCCGCACTTTTCCGCATATGAGCACACAGCTGGACATTTTGGACGAAAAGCTAAATGATATCATCTCAAGTGGCTACATTTTTGCGACGCCGAAGCGAGATAAAAATGGACGACGTGTGGTCGTTATAAATGCCAAAGGCTTTAATCCAAAGACATACAACAGCAGCGACCAGGCCAGAGCCCATTTTCTTACCTATGAATGTCTCATGGAGGACCAGCAGAACCAGATCGCCGGCCTGATACACGTAGGCGACTTCTCCAATGTTTCAACGGCACATGTAACCAACTGGAATCCCACAGAGTTCGCAAGAGTGTTCAAATGGAGCGAACAATCGCTACCACTCCGACACAAAGAAATCCACTTAATTAATGTGCCATCGACGCTTAAGTGGCTGATCGACTTTGTGAAGAACCGGGTCAGTTCGAAAATAAAAAACCGCCTCACAATTTACTCGGATATGAAAGATCTTAGCAAAGGAATAGATCCAGAGTGTTTGCCATTAGAGTTGGGTGGAAGCGTTCCGATGAAGACCATGATCGAATTGTGGAAGGCTGAGCTCGTTGCTAATAGAGATACTGTCCTCAGGCTGGATGATATCGCCTTAGTAAGTGATCGTGGAATTCAACGGAGGAGCTCTTACAATTCGGAGAAGACGAGCAATGGAACGAGTTTTGTGTCACAGATAGAATCGATTGAGGGCAGTTTTCGTAAATTGGAGTTTGATTAAAAATTGTGCACAATGCCTCTTATTTTAATATACCTATGTACTAAAAACTGAACATTAATTTACGGGTCACTTAGTTCGCTAGTAGTAAGATTCTTGCTAGATTCTTTCAGGTTCAAAATTTATCAATAGAAGATTCCGTTGAGACACAACGAACGCATTTTCACAGTAAAAAATCCATCTTGAATTAGCACCTCGGTGGTTTTCAGCTTTCTAGGCAAACTAGAACCATTTTTTTTTAATTTTTAATTTGGCCAAGAAAATTTCACTTCAATCATACATATGTACATACATAAATAATCTAGATTTTTGACATCTCTTGATAATGACAAAAATTTAACGATTGACAATTCTTGCGTAATCTTTCTTTGATAATTTTTACTTCAGGTTCATACTTTCGCTAGTATTACACATCAAATAACTTTGTATAGAGTTTATGTCGCTTTTTTCAACTTTTATATGTGAACTTTATTTTAATACTCAAAATATCTGTTACGTCATCGTCATCAATAAACATTAAAACATTTAATACTTCTTTGAGTTTTTTTTTATTAACTTAGGCGAACACAAACAAATGTCAGAAGATGTACCACAAAGATTTAAATCTTGTCCATTTAGCTATGTAACTGAATAGGGTTTCCCCATCCAAATGAGAAACGGTTAAGTTTCGTATGCCGTAAATTTGATATTGTCGCTGTAGCCTCTTTCGTCTTATTGATTCTCTAATCAGCGATAACGCAGATTGCATCTGTACTTCACTTGGAGCAATTTTTGTAAAATTTCCTATTAGAAAGATAAAAATTATTGTCCAAATTTGCTAACTATTTAGATATTTTATAATGTTTACTTACCAATTAAACCAATAATCACTGACGAAGTTTGTGGTATTAATTTGAACCCGCTTTCATGATCCCAGCCACGAACTTCATAAGTCAGTCCATCGTCACCGATTAGAAAATTAAAAGGAATTTCCTTGTTATTATTGCCCTGTGCCTGAAACAATTTATTATTGTTTTTAAGACTAAATTAAGTTAATCTCACGTGAAATGTTACCTGCATTTCTTTTAAAAGATCCACACACTCGTCAGAGGTAATGCATCTTTTTCCTCCAGTATGCGTTATCATAATATTGACAACATTCGAGTGGTTTAGAAGTGCTCCCAGAGGTGTTGCAGTCTTACTCCAAACATCGTGACTTACTAAATCCAGTGAAAATTTCATGGATGGCAAACGTGCTGTTGGTTGTAAATTAAGAACAATTATTGTACAGTAGTGTGCATGTATCTAATCGATAAATTTGAACTTTTAATGCACCACACAGTGGTGTGTATTGGTTATGGTCAAATATTTGTAACGTATATTCGTATATACTTTATCAGAATCAAAAACTGAGTCGATCTAGCCAAGTCCGTCTGTATTGTCTGTCCGTCTATCTGTCATCATTTCTTGTTAAAGCGATAGAGAGAACCGGTAGAGAATTTTGTTGTAATTGAAACAGCTGAAAAAATTTTGGAATCGTTCAGGTTGGTACATATATGTTACTTTTTATTAAATATTAAAATTAAGCTCTCATAACTTTTATTGGTTACGATCTTAAATAAGTATATTAATCTAATTAAGGTGTTTCATGATTTATAATATTAGGGTGGTTATAATGTATGATAATATATTTTAATTCGTTAACAACCCTTATTTGTTTGTGATATTCCCGATGTGGTGCATTTGTAATAATCGGTAGGACCCGATAACATTTCTTACTTGTTTTGTATGTGGAGTATAATTTTACATTAATAAACCTACTTTGAGTTAATATTGGGTTGTCGAAAAAGTCTTTTCGTATTTATAATCAAACTTCAACTCATTTTTTTTTATATTTATAATGAACTTTATTAAACCAAATATGTACCATTTTGGTCGACCACCTTTTGCCATTTTTCCGCTAGAGACATTATTCCATCAGTGTAAAATTTTTGTGGTTTCTCGGCAAAAAACTGCGACAAGTAATTTTCACAGGCTTCTCTTGAAGCCAACTTTACTAGATTAAGGGAGTTCTGCATTGACCGAAACAAATGGTAGTCCGATGGTGCAAGGTCAGAGCTACATGGTGGATGCATCAAAACTTTCCAGCCAAGCTCTCCCAGTTTTTGCCGAGTCATCAAAGATGTGTGTGGTCTAGCGTTGTCGTGATGGAAGACGACGCCCTTTCTGTTGATTAGTTCTGGCCGTTTTTTCTTCGATTTTTTGCTTCAATCTCATCAGTTGTTGACAGTAAAGTGTAGAATCAATCGTTCGACCAGGCTGGAGCTGCTCATAGTGGATGATTCCTTTCCAATCCGACCAAACACTCAGCATAACCTTTCGAGGCGTCAATCCTGGCTTTGCGACCATTTGTTGAGCTTAACCATGCTTGCACCATAATCTTTTTCGCACATTATTGTCGTATTTGATCCACTTTTCGTCTCCTGTTACCATTCGCTTCAGAAATGGTTCGATTCCATTTCGATTCAGCAAAGAATCGCAGATGTTAATTCGGTCCATTAAATTTTTTACAGACAATTGATGTGGTACCCAAACATTGAGCTTCTTTTTGTAGCCAGCCTTTTTTAAATTGTTCAAAACCGTTTGATGATGAATGTTTAGTTCCTTGGCGATGCCATGGCTGCTTATGTGACGGTCCTGGTCAACCTTTTCCATAATTCCATCGACTTTTTTAACGATAGGTCGACCAGAGCGAGGTGCATCTTTCACATCGAAATTTCCAGAACGGAAGCAAGCGAACCATTGTTGTGCTACACGAACTGATACAGCATCGTCTCCGTGAACTTCACAAATTTCATTGGTGGCTTGCGTGGCATTCTTCCCTTTTTTATACAAAAATTTAAAAATATTGCGAATTTCTTCATTATTTTCACTCATTTTTGAACAGCTGTTACTTTTTTTCATCTTCTCCGAATTTAATTTTTTTTTTGCTCAAATGAAGCTTAAAATGTCACCTGTCCAACACCATATGGTATGACACAATGTGATTGGTAGCACTGGATATAGACGACTCCAACAACATCTATTGGCAAAATACGAAAAGACTTTTTCGACAACCCAATATTTTTAATTTGGCATTAAAAAATAGTTTTGTATTTCTGGCCTATTTAGAAACCCTTCAGAATTTTTTAGTAAAATATTTGATAATATAATATAATCACTTAAAAGGAGAACAACATATTTTATACTTTATTATTATATTTGTAATTGGAAGTTGTTCTTTTCCCATCTTGCTTATTTTTGACAGTAGTTTTGAGTTACTTTGAGTTACTGCTTTAATGCTAAATTTAAATTTATTTGCGTTAAAACTATTTATATTACATTTTTTCAGCAACAAAGTGTGAGTTTTTATTAAAAATGACGATATTTTTTCCGATATTGCTCATCACAGAATTTAGCCACCACTTGGAGAATATTATCTTATACACGAATAACTATTGTTATGACCGGGTAGAAGGAGGGACATTGCAAATTACTTCAGAATTTAAAGCTGATTATTAAAAATTTGCATACCTTTTATCTCAATATTCAATATACCCTTTAAATGAAAAGCGTCTAGTGTGGAACAGTAAAAAATCAATTTTTAAAATGTAACTACTCGGATAAGTCAAAATCTAAATTTTAAAACATTTTTATATTTGATAAATGGTTTTTGGCTCATCCGAAATGTTTCTAAGGAACTTCTTGTGCCTCAGCCTAAACCTTACTTAACACAACCGACGATGTACGAGTATGTACTTTAAATCAAGTACAAGTACGGAGAATTTTATTATCATTTATTTGCAATGAAATAATTTACACAATGTAATATATTTTTTTTTTTTATTTTTTAAACTTACATTCTGTGACCAACAAATAAGTGGCAATCAAAATTCCGCCAATCAGAAAAAGAAGAATTCCTATCAGGCGAAAATCACAAAAGTATGACTTGATCTCTTTATTGGAAATTAAGCTTTGTTCGGAGTTGGCCAATAATGCTTTTTGATCGTTTGTGTCGCCGTGGATGCTTTTCAGGCGTGAACCCAGTAGCGGGGTTTTTTCGTTGGCTTCGATTTGAATCGCGGTGTATGGAGACCTCTGAGAAGTATTCTTTTCGGTGACCAGTGAGACCCAAGATTCACTTGATGGTCTAACACGACGGATGCCTATTGTAGAAAAATAAAAAGTGGATAAATTATAAATTGAAACCAAGTAACTTTAATAACCACTTGCAAGTAGTTTTGTCCAAGTCGAAATTGGGGAAGAGATCGTAGTTGTGGCGTTCAAAATGCGTTATAAAACCGCCTATACTGCGGCTGCTCAGCACTAAAGGCATTTTGTTGTATATAAGACTACTGTGAGAGTGGGAAATGCAATTTTGAAACAAAGGCTGGAGATTAGAATGGTATCTTATCTTGCTGGCATTATCAGCTTAAAATACAATCTTGGATAGGGAACCACAAACTTGGATATAACAATCTGATTTTTGTTTAATCTTCCAGATAATATAAACATTGAATGCTGTGTGCAGCACTTCACATGGACAAAAGTAACACAAACAACTAAAACAATCATAGCGTTTTCTATAGATAATTGAGATTTTTCTTCCGCTTTGTTTTTAATACAATTGAGGAGCATTAAATCAAAAACCGATAAATCCGATTTTGAAAAAAAAAAAAAAATATTTTTAATGTGTTAATAAAGTTGAAGATAGTCCCAATTTGAAAGAGTTGTTCATATAAAACCGAAACCAACTGTTTGAATCACAGTCTCATTCTCGATATACTAAGGAAGAAACGCATTTTAAGCACAAGTGCGACCTCACTTATTTCTATATTGTGTAACAATTTCAATCAGTTTAAATCAAAATGGAAAAAGATTGATCAGAGATTGCTTCAATGTTAAACGATAATAAAGATTGAAAGACTTTTAAAACAACTTATTAAACTTAAATTTTAGGTTGGAATATATTTATTTACGATTATATTATATTAATTCTGAGTTACGGCGGTTTACGTTGAACTGATCCAACCACGACCATTTTTGTTGAAGTTATCAACAGTGTCCATACAAACTAAGATACCAAATTTTTAATAGCAATATATGCGAAATAATCGAATAAATTTACTTAGATCCACAAATTGTGGAGGGCGTAGCAATTTTTTTTTGGCTCAAAATACTTGTTGTGAGCACTTCTAAAAATTTCATCATAATCGGATAATCGGTTTTGACGTACAAAGAAAGAAGTTTTCAATTTTATATATGACTAGCGAATGTCCGGCATGCGTTGCAATGCCACTTAAAAAAATGGTAGCAGAACTTCCGTTAGTAACGGAACTTCCCGGTACTCCCGTTAGTTAGCGGAACTTCTGGGTATTCACCGTTGTAGCGATTCTGAGTTACGGCTGTGAAATTATCGGCATACAAACTCAGAAATAAAATCCCAAATTTTTAGGAGCAATATTAGCAATGTCATCGTATATTTTCACTTAATAAAATAAATTGAGGGCGTAATAAGTGGGCGTGGACAATTTTTGTATTTCCTGTTATTCTTCCCGGTGCATCCCGTTACATGTTTTCTATATAGCACATCAAGTTTCTGAGCAATGGTGTTAGGCGTAAAAATGATCCAACCTCGCCCATTTTTGGGGAAGTTATCGACAGTATACAAACTCAGATACCAAATTTCAGATTTTTTGGAGCAATATTAGCGAAATAATCGAATATTTTAACTTAGTTTTACAAATTGTGGGCGTAATAGGTGGGCGTGGCAAAATTTTCTTTGCCCTAAACCTAAGTTGGCGTGAGCACAGCAACTCCCTAAAATTTTATCAAAATCGGATGAATGGTTTAGACGCCCATTTGGTACAAAGAAAGAAAGATAGAAAGAAAGAAAGATAGAAGAATTCATTTTTATATATATAGATATAGATCTGCATTTTTCCAAAACAACTTTAAAATAAGTAAATTCAATTTTAAAATACACTCAGCATTGCCGCATATATAAAATGAAGATTTATTTTCGCTTTAAGTTACTTCAATTGAAGAATTATAAAACTAAGATTGCTCGTAGTTGTTATTTAATTGTTTATACCCATCGCCAAGTGCACGTATCGAAGTGTATATTGATATTGTTTTTCCATTTGTAACGCCCATAAGGGAGTGTGGTTGGTATGACAATATACAATATATACAAGTAAATATAATTGATCAGCGCCAAATTCTAAGTTGATTTAACGATGTCCGTCTGTCTGTCCCAGCGATTACAGCCATACAAACTACACCTTTCCATGCGGAAAAAAATTAATTGGAATAGTTCTGTTGCAGATTATCACTTCAAATTCAATATTTAACGTTTTCATGGTAAGACAAAAGCACTAACCAAAATGGGCGTGATCCGAAAACATTTTACTTGAAAAAAATGTTCAATTTAGAAATTCCTCTGAACATGTTCTATTTCATTTAAGAAAAAATTGAAATTGTTTTGTAGTAAACAATAATTATTAATTTAAAAGCATCACTTACCTCTCATATTAAGGATAAAAAGTTTTGTAAATGATTTAATTACAAGAGTTGATGATTTTATAACCTACAAATAATTTAGTAAATAAAAGTTGACAATATCTTTTGACACTTTATATGGAGGCACGCGTTGTGGGCATCCTGTCATTTAATTTTGAGCTCGCAAATGGAATCTGCCATATTTTGTACGCTTCACACACAAACAACAAAGTTTTGATCCGCGAAACCGATTGCCGAAAATTCTCTCATGTTTTTTAATTAAATACAATTCAAATGTTGAAAAGATTCAAGAAATTAAAAATAATAACGACGACGACTGGTTGATCACAGCTTTGCCTTTCAACTGAAAACGAAGTTTTGAAATGTTATGAAATGCGTTTTTGTTTTGTTTTTTTCTTTTTTGAACTGATACCGTTCGAAGGTTTTTTTGAACTTTTACAAACAATCGATTGTCCAGGAACACGAGAACACATTTACGAGTATGTATGTAGGCATAAATATAAGTACAACGTATGTACTTGTGTGTATGTTGACACTCGTACAAATAATCAAAAATTTGTGTGTTACTTGTCTGCACTGATCTAAATAGAGATCATTATACTGACAAGTATACTTGGCTTTTGTTTTGGTATCAGTAGGTAAGCTCTACTCATATATGATTTCTAAGCTCTAATGCAGTTAAATCTTGTATATTGCGCTTTTACGTAACGTCATTACCCTAAAATATTTTGGGAAAAATGTGAAAATTTAAATCCAAATAGATTAGAAGCATTAGATTATACCAGAAAAATGCAGATTAAAAAAGATAATGAAGTTTTCTTCGCTAATACTTTAAACTGATGATCTTAATAGAAATCAGTGTACTGACAAATATACTTGGCTTTGGTTTATGGATCAGTAGGAAAGCTCTTCACAATGGCAATTTGTACATTGCCTTTCATTGACGTTATCAGTTTATTGATATCTAATTTAGTTCATTATTTAAAATACCCAAAAATATTTTGAGAAAAATATAAAAATTGAAATCCAAATATATTAATGACATTAGTTTATACCAGAAAAATGCAGATTGAAAAAGATAAAGTTTTCTTCACAAATACTTTAAACTGATGGGTGAAGGCTGGTAATCTAAATAATAAAACTAACAAACAAAAATCACAAAAATGTATTTTACATTAGTTTCATTAAATTTTTGAATTTGACTTTATTCTCGCTAAAACTGAATAATTTATAATTTATTACAATTAATTTAAACACAAAGACCCAAGACAATTTAAATAGTAGGTATTTATCTTTTTTATACATTTTTAATTTGATTTAAATATTCCTAAATCTCTTAAAACATTAAATTACACACTTTGTTGAATGAATGCGAATATTCCCACTTAAATTCACTCTCACTCTACCATACAAAAAATTAAATGGTTAAAGAAAAACCAGAATTCGGTTAAAAAACAACATTGGAAAATATCGTAGCAAAAATCGAGTTTTGTTTTAAATGCATTTAATTTATATATTGGATCTTTAAGGAAATGATATCGAAAAAAAACCAATTAAAATATATATGTAGTTTCTATTGCAAATCAGGTCCCAAATCGCAAATAAAACTTAAACTTTTGATATTTTCCAAGGAGCCCCAAAATGTAATCTGCCCTTGATTTCTCATTAATTTTGTAAAATTTTACAAAATAAAATTAAGAGAGTGAATTTAAATAAAAGAAGAAAAAATACAAAACAGAGAATAGTATCGAATCCAACCCAAGCTGCTTCAGTGTGTGTATGTGTGTGTTGCGTATTGTGTATATGGTAAATGTTGCTTCTAAAAATCCGAGCAACAATTTACACATCGATTCTTCTCCTCCTCATTCTTGGTGCAGCAGTGAACTACTTGTATGACCGCCAGATCTGCCAAGCACAAAATGCTGCCGATAGTAAAGTTACTCCACGATGCAAGTATTTGGTTTTGGTGTTTGGTGAATAGCCTAAAATCACAGGCGATGATACATCTGCTAGTGGCAGTTTATTGAGGACACTCTCATCGTTCTCCACCTGCAAATACATGTTAAAAAAATACGTTTTTGAAATTATAAATGAAAATAATTGTATTTCACAGATAAAATAGCAAATACAAATAAAATAATCTTTTATTATAATTGGAATTTGTATAATAAAAGAATAAACTACCGTGGAATATACTCATATAACTTGGCAGAACGACTCTGAACAATAACAACAGATCAGGGTAAATTGAGGATTAACTCTTCGATCCATTTGATACAAACAAGGTTTCAGCAATGTGATTAGAAGTGCTGCGACTTCTCTAAATTCCTTTGAAGAAGATTATTCGAGCCACTGGCCTGCATCGTAAAGACATGGTCGTCAACAAGGAGGCCGCGCTACTAGCATATATTTTTTGACTTATTTTAAAGACCATATAAATCACTTATGTTATAATGTCGAATAGGATTCCAATTGATTATTACACTGCAATTATATTTATTTCATTTTTGACTTCAATTAAAAAAGAAGTGGGGGAGCTTTTATCAAATTTGCTTTTCTGAAGCGCTGCTTGGAAAATCTATGAATATAAATGATCTGACACAATGACGGACAGACGAACAGTCATTATTAATACTACTCAGAAGTTGATCGTGATCACTTAGGTACATACGAGGGTAGTCCGATAAGTACTTAATTTACAAGAGAAAAACGAAAATGTTGGAAAAGTGGCGATACTCTGGACCCAGCGATGCTTAAACTTCTTTAACCCGTCTGAAAAAAAGTTTTCTCGAGGTCTGCAAAAGTGAGGTAAAGTACTTATCAGACCACCTACGTATATATTGTCTTAAATACAATAACTTCTTATGAAAGTTATAAATTGAATACCAAACACAATATACCATACGATTCGTGCACGTAGAGTAGGACATATTTCTGAAATTAATAATAATTCATTTCGTTGTGGCAGCTGCTGAAGCTTACTTTGTCTTGGATTGTTTAAAAGAAATTCAGAAAACAACTTGACCTGCTACAGAGATCTGCATACACAATTTTAAATTGGATTTTATTTTTTAACATAGTAAAACACTTTTATATTATATCCTTTTACTAATCGAGGGTGCTACATTTAACTACTGATGAACTAATTTGAACTGTTTTTTTTTTAATAATTTCTTAAATATTAAAATAAAAGTTAACTTATTAGTTTGACCAGAAAAACAAAGACTTTGAAAGCAAAAGTTTAAACTGATCATGAAGGCACTCTGCTTTATTACTAATACCTGGTACTGGCAGCAGGGATCATAGTTCCACGAGACCGTGTACAGACCCGTGCAGAATAGCGAGACCGCACATATGGGCGCTGCAATCACCGGTCGATCGCGCCATATTAAACTGGAAATGAACGAAGCCAAGCCCGAGACAACGGCTGTCTTGTGAAGGCAGTTACCGACGGTAATCCAGCGACCGGTCTCGTCGCCTAATCTCGGCGGCTCAATAATAATAAAGTCCACTTTTGCCTCCAGAGCCTTGTCTAGCTCGGCTTCGAAACGTTCGTGTGCATTGGAGCTGTCGTAGACCTCGCGGATAATGTGGAAGGTGGGCACTTTCGATGAACTGCAAAAAGAGATAATATAAAACAGAAGGAATTAATTGCGTTGATCTCAGTTCAAGGTTAAGGTCTACTTGGCATCTGCGTACATAGTACAAGACGCTTTGATAAAAAATACAAGAGAGGTGGGGAAACGGCGAGGGCGATAGCGTCACTGCTCAACTCTGCCAGCTGATGATGATGCCTTCTTTGTCGCAGATATCGAACAGCTGCAAATACAACAAATACAGTGGAATTTCGGTGCAGAGTGGTTGTCGGGTCTTTTCAGTTTAAAAGGCGGCACAACACCATCCATACAACCAGACTGCCGCATCCCAAAACCAATTCACAACATTGCATAACAAAAGCCACTCCGATGACACGCCGGACGCGCTTGCCGGCATGTTGAGGGTTTACGATAGTTTAGAATTTCTCGTATGACATCGCTTTAACTTGCAGAATTGAAATTACCTGTCCTCGGAAACGTTAACCATTTTTTAAATGCTTTAACATTTGTTTTTTTCCATATAAATTTGACTCCTCCAAAAAATCCAAATACCCACGATCAGGGTTGCCAGGATATCTTAAAGTAAATCAACACAAAAAACCACTAATAACAGGGACCGTAAATTTATTTATTTTGTGAAAAACTAAAAGAATTTATCAAATAACATCGCAACGATATCTTCAAAGCAACTGATAATCTCAATAACTCATGTCGCGTTTTTAAATTTTTGTCTACTTTACATCACGCGCACAAACGGAAGGGTATATTAAGTTTTTTGATGCGATTTGTAGGTTATTATTATCAAATACTGTTGACAAAATATTTGGCTGTATGTTTATATACTTATTTATTGTGTACAATTATATCCTCCATTTGATATCGGTTAATTGATTCAATTAAACCCAGTTTTGAGTGGTAATAGATTTAGTTGACATACAACAAATATTTTATCATGACAGCACAAAAAGTTTCAAAGCTGTGGCGGTGGGCATTTGAATAAACCAGTCACGCCCACCTTTTGTGATATATGATCGTCATACATTTCTGCAATAAATTTATAACATCCCACATAATTCATAACAAAAACAACTGCACAAATATGTGGCTGAATTTACTGAACATATATATAAGAGCCTGAAATGTCACTTTCAAATTATTTATATGTAAAACTTGTTTGTCAAAAATTATATATAAAGTAATATTTTATGGTAATTATTTAATTTTTTATTTAATACAAATTAAGACTTCTTTTTCGTTAGATAACTTGACCTTCATTATCGTTATTTTTGGGTGGTGTTCAAAAGTACTTTTTAAAAAAGCACTGTCTGGAAAAAAAGTAAGTTCAAAGGTATTAGCTAACTTTCAGCCAATAATTAATGTTTACTAGTAAGTTAACAGCCCTAGACAAATTGGTTAAATATACCACTTAAATCAATTTATCAATGTAGTTATTTTCTATCAGAGTGTCATTGCGGGGAGGACTTTGCGCAAACTTGCGTTCTTAATCAGCATTTGTGACAATAAATTATAAGATATAATAGAAACTACTATATAAATAGTAACGTTATAAAACATTATTGTTGCGACAGGTAAATTAAAAGAAAAGTTCAAAGTAGAGAGAATAACCTAAGGAAATACTAAGAGATATCACACAGATTAAGTAGTTACATTCTCTATCGTTTTAAGATCAACATTAAAAATGATACGCAACGCATTTGAAAAGTTCGCCTCGCCACAGTTCTCGATACGGCAGGTTCGGCGTATGGCCTCTTCGCTTCTTCAATCAAAAGCGTACATTGACGGCGCTTGGGTGGACGCTGCAAGCGGCGAAACCTTTCAAGTATGTAATCCCGCTAGTGGCGCAATTATCGGTAGCGTTCCCAATATGAGCACCGGTGATGCCCAACGTGCCATTGACGCTGCTAAACGTACCTTTAATTCGGACGAGTGGTCATCATTAACTGCAAAGCAACGTTCGATGCTACTCAAAAACTGGTACGCCCTAATTGAGCGCAACACCGATGAAATCGCCGAAATCATGACCGCTGAATCGGGAAAACCACTTGCTGAGGCTAAGGGTGAGGTAAATTACGGGAACTCTTTCATCGAGTGGTTTGCCGAAGAGGCGCGCCGTATTTACGGTGAAGTCGTGCCAAGCCCAGTGCCTAATCGCGAGATTATCGTTATGAAGCAGCCGTTAGGCGTGGCCGCTCTTATAACGCCCTGGAATTTCCCAATGGCAATGATTACACGTAAGGCAGGTGCCGCTTTAGCTGCGGGCTGTACTGTCGTCATAAAACCCGCTGAGGACACACCACTTACCGCGTTGGCGCTGACCAAACTAGCAGAAGATGCAGGAATCCCGCGTGGTGTTATCAACGTGGTGACCACTAACAGGGCGGGAACAGCTGCTGTCGGTGACCTCTTTTGCCGTAGTCCAGACGTGCGCGGCATTTCTTTTACAGGTTCGACGGAGGTAATTACTTGTTTATTATTCCATAATATTTATATTAAGTAAGATAAATAATAACACCTTTTAATTTAACAAATTGGTTTATAAAATTGTACAGTATCGTGAACTAGAACCTAAAATTTTTTTACAGGAATATTGCCTGCAAAAATAGAACGTAGCCTCCTTATAGACCATAGTAACTCATATACGAACATATAGACAAGAAGACTTCGTAAAATTTTGAATTCGACGCTGATCTATATACTCGTATGCATATTGTATACATTGCTTCCTTATGGATGTTACAAATGGAAGACCAAACTGATTAAGCCTTATTGAGGCCGTGCGCGTAGTTTATAAATGAGATACTTGTAAGATCAACTATAGATCTTAAATACTACAAATGTACCACATTCTTGAATAAAAATTAAGTTCGGCTGTTTTAAACAAAATCGGTTTTACTACCGCGACTGGCTTTCAAGGAATTGCAGTCAAGAAAGCAATGCTTTAATCGTATCTCTTCGTCTTGAATGATGACAGTTCGTCTCCTTTCTATAATTATGGTGGTTAAATATCCACAACGCAAAAATGCAGAATATGATTAGCTCTTGTTAAATATGTTTATAAATATTAAATTTAGCGGTAGTCTGTGTTAATGCTACGAAGATTTAATATACAAAATATATCTCTCACCTGATACTCAAAGTAATGTTCAAAAGATGACGTGAGGACCAACAAATTTTAATTTCATTTGTATAACAGGGTTAAAGTACTTATATAATATAACACTTTTTGGAAAATTATTTTTAAACAACATTTTAAGAGAAATTTATTTTTATGACATTATTTTTTAAGTAAGCAATTTAATTTACGTAGATTATTTATACTTAAACTATTTATTAACAGGTTGGAAAGCTGCTATTCCGCAATTCTGCGGATGGCATCAAACGCGTCTCGCTGGAGCTGGGAGGCAATGCACCTTTTATCGTCTTCGATTCAGCCAATTTAGAACGTGCAGTTGACGGCGCAATAGCTTCCAAGTTTCGCAATTGCGGTCAGACTTGTGTATCAGCTAATCGCTTTTTCGTGCAGGCGGGAATTTACGAAGCTTTTGTCGCCGCCTTAAAGCAGCGTGTGGAGACGTTGCGCATTGGTCATGGGGACTGTGCTGACGTTCAGATTGGACCTTTGATTAACCGAATGCAGCTGGATAAGGTCAGTGCTTTTGTTGAAGATGCGCGCAGCAAGCAGGCGCACGTAATCACCGGCGGCAAACAACTCCCGGAATTAGGTGAGCTCTTCTATGCACCAACCATAGTCACAGATGTCGTGCCCAGTGCTAAGTTGTACACAGATGAAGTTTTTGGGCCTGTCGTGTCCATCATCAAATTTAAAGATGAACAGGAGGCGGTGCAGAAGGCCAACAACACACAACGTGGACTCGCAGGCTACTTCTACAGTGAAAATTTGCAACAGGTGTTTCGCGTGGCAAAACGTCTCGAGCTAGGTATGGTAGGCGTGAACGAGGGTTTGATTTCGGCTGCCGAGGCACCTTTCGGTGGTGTGAAGGAGTCGGGAATTGGACGCGAGGGCTGCCACCATGGCATCGACGAGTACGTCGACGTAAAATATATTTGTATGGGCAATCTTAAATATCACTAAGCACCTTGATGCTTGATTTCCGCCGCACGCACGCATTGCCGCTCAAATCACTTTGTAGTCTTCCAGCTGTAGTAGAAGTTGTTGAATTCAATTGCTATTTTTATGATTAAAATTTTTTTGTTGCGCTGCTTTTTTTATCAATTAGTATCAAATTTATATAAAATATTAGTTTAAAGTACAGTTCCTTGTTAATATAAGCGTTTTTGTTATTTTACATTGTTGTATTATTTGTATATTTGTAGAAAAAAATTAATTGTTCAAAACTAATCTATTTGAATAAATTTAAATGACATTCCGAAAACTATTTAAATATATATAAAAAAATAAATTAAAAAATATATACTCCCAACTAATGTGATTTAATCAAATGCATTTTAAAAACAATTCAATTCCTTTTCGAATGCTATTGTTTTCGGCTATGCTGAAACTCATATACTCTCCGTCATTTTAATGCCTCCAAAAAGTATGCTTCTTTTATCACATATGTGCTACATGTCTCTTAAGTAAGTGGGCGTTGTTCTTATCGGATCACGCCCATTTTTTGTCTGAAATTTAGTGTTTCTACTGAAGTGCTAAGTATTGAATTTGAACTGGATATCTAAACTAAATCTAATTAAGCTAATATTTTTGTTCGCATGGAAAGGGGTGGTTTGTATTGTAGGTGAACGTGGTTCTTAACCGATCGCACCCATTTTTTGTAGTAGTTCTGTGTTTTCATTGAAACTTCAAATATTGAATTTGAATTTATTATCTGCATGGAAAGCGGTGATTTGTATGGGGAGGTGGCGGTGGTTCCTATTTGATCACGCCTATTTTAGTGAGCAATTTCACTGAAATCTATATATATATAAATTAATTCTTCTTTCTATCTTTCTTTCTTTCTTTGTACCAAATGGGCGTCTAAACCATTTATACGATTGTGATGCAATTTTGGGGAGTTGCTGTGCTCTCGCCAACTTAGGTTTAGGCAAATAAAATTTTGTCACGCCCACCTATTACGCCCACAATTTGTAAAACTAAGTTAAAATATTCGATTATTTCGTTAATATTGCTCCTAAAAATCTGAAATTTGGTATTGGCACTTCGCCAAAAATGGGCGTGGTTGGATCAATTTAACGCCCACTTTTGAAAACAGGGTGGATCAATTTTACGCCTATCACCATTGCTTAGAAACTTGATGCGCTATATAGAAAACATGTAACGGGATTCATCGGGAAGAATAACAACATATAAAAAATCAGCCACGCCCACTTATTACGCCCTCAATTTATTTTATTAAGTGAAAATATACGATGACATTGCTAATATTGCTCCTAAAAATATCAGATTGTGTTTCTGAGTTTGTATATTTATATAATTTCACCGCTGTAACTCAGAATCGCTACAACAGTGAGTACCGGGAAGTTCCACTAGCTAACGGGAGTACCGGGAAGAACTGCTAAGTGGCATTGCAACGCATGCCGGGCATTCGCTAGTGATAAATATAGAATTTTAACTGGATATCTTTCCTAGAACTATTTAAATAAATACATTTTTTTTTGAATCTTCGATTGCACTTCGAAGTTGAGATTTCATCATACTGAATTATTTTACCAAAGGAAGTTTAAGTTGACAGCAGAGAAAATTTGTGAAAAATAAAATAAAATTATTTAAAAATTAAAGTTGGGTATGGAAATATTTTTCCAAGTTGTCTCAGTTTTGAGTGATTTGAAGCTTCGAATTTTGCTATTAACCTTCAAAGTTTTGGCTAAAATAACTTCGAAAGGCTGAATATTACCAGCCCTAGTTAAGATAGCCTATAATACTTTTTTTTTAAGAATGCTTTAAAGTCTAAATTTTTCGTGTACTTGACATTGTTAAAAATTACAATTTATATGGACCCATATAATTATACCCTTCGCCACGTCCAAGTGCACGTATAGTATATTGAGTTTGTTCTTCCATCTGTAACGCCCAGAGGGGGGTCGTGGTAGGTACGATGAAGTATATATATAAATGATCAGCGTCGGATTCTGAGACGATTTAACGATGTCCGTAAGTCCAACTGTCCGTTTGTCCTAGCGATTTCAGCCGTAATTGAAGAGCTATCGAGCTGAAATTTGGTATGTGAGCTCCTCTTAGAACAAAGCGGAGGCTAAATTCTAAGATGGGTAAGATGGGATGAAAACTTCTACCCCCTTCCAGACAAACCAACCCTTCTCAAGCGAACAAAAAAATTAATTAAAATAGTTCCAGTAGAGATATTCAGTTCAAATTCGATATTTAGCACTTCAGTAGTAATACAAAATTGCTCACAAAAAGTGGGCGTGATTGGATAAGAAAATTTTAACTAGTTTTTGTTTGTAGTTTTGACTTTTATTAAATTATAGTTACAATTTCACTTCAACGATTTGTCTAAGTTTGTGGTCTATTAGTTTCTTTCTTGTTGACATTTAAAAATTTTTGTTGTTGTAATGTCTTCTAATCAAACAAATCAGAACCAGTCGGACAACTTACCTAACTCTCCGATTAGCGATTTTATGAAAGTTCTGGCTGCATTTTTTTTTTTATTATGGCAGCAGTTTATGATCTAAAACAGCGTCCGATGTAACGTGTATAACCATAAGAAACTACAAACGTAACATTAAAAACACAATAAATTTTAATAATCGTTTTTTTATGTAATAATTTATAATAGATGCAGGAAAAAAGTTAAGAGTTAGGTACTTATATACAAAATTAATTAAAATTAAAATCATTTCTATTTGGTTAAAGAAGGATTTTGATTTTGCAAAGCATTTGTCTCTTCATTGTTAATTAAATGGTTAAGTGAACTGCAGTCACCCGTATTGCACGATATTGTTGGAATTTCGAAATTGGAAAATCCACGATAATCGGAAACCATTGGCTTCAGCGGTGAGGGCAATAGAACGCTATTTGGAGGCGAATCACTCTCAAGGAGACTTTTCGGTTTGCATTCATTGGAGACTTGATGTTCGGGATCAATTGGCGGCGTTTCTAAGACACTGAGCGATGGCGATATTATCCGGGGAACTTCTTCGTTAGAAGCGCTTTTGAGCAGTGGATCAAATTCTTCTAGATTTAGTTTGGGCTCTTCGGAAACACTATTATCGCCGCTTTGATCAGATAAATCAAAGTCGTAGTTGACGTTAGTTAAACCACCTCGAAAGTCCGCGTTAAGGATTAAATTCTCCATGGAATCGGAAGGTTCTTCCAACAAAGAGACCGCATCAAAGGGCGTATAATTGAAAATGGGCGAGGCGAAAAGAAGATCCGTGTTGGGGGCTTGAATTAACGATGGCAGTGGCGATAGTCGGCCCACACCGGACGAAGACAAACTGGTGTCTTTGAGAGAAAGTGTGTGCATTGCAACTACGTCATCTTCATCGCTTTCTTTTGCATCTTTGCTTTTTGCTATTGAAGCTGTGCGTTGTGGAGCGATTGGCGCGGGCAGCAACAATGTATGCTTGGTTGTTGCTGCTTTTGTATCAAATTGATCGATGGCCGCGATCAAATTTGTTTGATAGTGACCGCCACCTATTGCATGGACATTGACTGTGTTAGCAACTGTCGTTGATGAAGCGATTGCGTTTGTAAGATGTGCACGAGCTTCGCTTATTAGGAAACTGGGAGTTTTAATAGGCAAAATTGTAAGAGGCGCCTTAGATAGAACTGCATCAACTTTTTGCGTAATATCGCGCTAAAAAATTTAAAAAATATATATTATAATTATTAAGCTAATCTAAATTTATTATCATTTATGAATATTTCACAAAGTTTGTTTATTACGTTTTAAGATCTTTTATTATTATTTTTTTTTTATGAAACAATCGTTTTTATATTTTAAAATTATATATTTTCTTACTACCTGAAAGTCCTCTAAATCCTTTTGAAAATTATCAATTCCAGCGGAAATGTTGTGGTTTCGTTTCTTGAGTGCATCCATTCGCTTCATATTCTCCGAAATGAGATGCAGACTCTCGCATGCCAGCAGTGCACTCTCCCATGGCGTGCTAAAGGGCTTGTCACCTGACATGAGCAAACCAAATTCGTCCTCGGCGATACTGAGACTTTCGCCATTTAAATTCTCAATGAAAGAAATAGCGCAGCACTTGAAATAAAGATACCAATATCCAATGAGTGCTAACAATTTTTTTCAGCTGTAACCTTAAAAAAAAAAAACCACTAAGTCATGCCTACCAAATTTGTAAAGTAGTAACCGCCCTCGCCGCTCATCAAGCGTGACGCATTGGTAAAGCGCGTTACAAAATTGATGTTGCTATTTAAACGCACCGGATTAGCCTTTAAAACGACAAAAATTAGCGCCGGCAGAAATTCGTCCGCGCTGGCTGGGCCGCCCACTGAATGTTTTAGCAATTCGAA
Source organism: Suillia variegata (assembly GCA_949127995.1). Classification (NCBI taxonomy): domain Eukaryota; kingdom Metazoa; phylum Arthropoda; class Insecta; order Diptera; family Heleomyzidae; genus Suillia; species Suillia variegata. The sequence continues at coordinate 15,958,679 of OX421845.1, read as the reverse complement.
AATGTGCCGACAACAACGTACGGTACACTCGAGCTTCTCTTGAGGGGAGTAATACGAGTCAATTCCTACTAGTTCTGAAATATTCAATTATAATTTTGCATATATATATATATATATATATATATATATATATATATATATATATATATATATATATATATATATATATATATATATATATATATATATATATAATTATTTCATGACTTATTTGCGTATATAAGTTTTAGTAAAACAAATAAAAGTTTAAGAAATCCAAATATCTAAACAAGTAGCTATTAACCTTTAAAAAAAACCTATAAGTGAAAAATATGGACATGACAAAGGCAATCGATAATGTTGCGAATTCTTCTTGCGTTTTGAACTTTGAGTTCTTTAAATTCTTAATTGTTTCTCATTTGTTCTGAAGCTATACAAACTTATAACGAAATATGAAAAATACAAAGCTACATCGAAGAACACTAAATATGAAATATTACCGTATTACGATCTATTTTTTAACGAATTTATATCGGTTGGAAAGCAAAATTTATAAACTTTTAGATTACGTTTTTTTAGGTTTGTGTTAAAAAAAACTTTTCTCTTGGTTTATCAAATGGTGATAAATAATTAGACAAAGTCCACCCTTCACTTCAAACTTATGTCAAACGTTTACGAGGATACTTATATAATAAGCTATATAGCGCTTAACATAACACCCAATATCAAAACGGGACTATAAGATAAGCCGTAGAGCATAATTGACGCAAAAAAATATTCTGATCAGGTCAACCTATTGTCAATGCGTTTGGTCAATGAAAAAAAAACTTAAAAATTAATTTCGGATTGTGTATATAATTCCCAGTTCTCTTTTCATACTGTGATAAGCATTTTTTGTTGGTGATTTTTCACTTATTATATTGTATTATTTGTTATAAGAAAAACGAATTTAGAATAGACAAACAAACCAGTTATGGCGTTGTAGACCAAATCGCGTGACTCGGCGTTTACTTCATCGATGCTGCAAACCAAATGCTTGGCTGTAATCCAGCTTAGCTGTTTTATGCGCTTTTGTATTTTTACGTCGTTTTCCTCATCAGCCGTGAAATAGGGACTGAAGAGAAATCTGCAAATACATAGGAAACATTTTTTTTATTTTCTACCACTGATAACTGAGTTTCATCGCTGCTTAAACAGTAAACGACTACAGGACGACAAAAAGTTATTTCGTGTCGTGTTGCATTTATAAACTAAAGCGCTATTTGCAATTTTTCGATTACCAATTACTGCAAACAACTTACTTATGGTTCTGTGTCATAACGACTTTTTCAAAAAAGTCTATGGCGCTTTCTCGATCCTCGTTGGTGGCGATCTGAAAGCGGGTATCATTGTTAACGATTTCTGCGAATTTTGTGTAAGCGTTTTGCACAATTTCCGACAGTTCGTCGACATTTTTGTTGGCGCTACTGTTCATGTAGCTGCGAATAGCGTTGTCCAGTCGCTGGATATCGCTCTTAAGTTTCCGTTTGCCATCGTCTGGAATACGCAACTGGCGCAGTTGCAAAATAAATTGGCTCTCAGTGGGATCGGGCACATAAGTATGTTGTTCTACGTCTAAATTGAAAATAAAAAAAAAAACACAAGGATATATAAGTATAGGCATTAAAAAAATGCATTTATCGGGGTTTAACTTAATATTAAATATTTATAAGCATATTATAACATATCGTCGAGTTTTTTGTTCAACCGCGGAATTCCAATTATCCCATATTGCACTTTAAATATTGAAGCGGACAGCCGTTACGATAGGCGTTACTCTACCATCAGCAACGACCAGTTTAAAGTTTTCAATCTAAGTAAAACTTAGTTACAAGGTTGAATCAAAGGATCGCCTATATTTTACATTTCGTGTTCATCTTCTTTTAAATATTAACTTTATTTAAACGATCGTAATTTTAAATGTTTTTATTAAAGTTATTGGAATTAAATAACGAATTCGTGCAGCGAGTTAATTTACAAAAGAAATGTGAGCTTGCCTACATGAATACAAATCTATTTGGAATTTTAAAATAAGTCTCATGATTTAAAAGAGTAAGATCTTATCACAGTCAAATGACGCGCTATCTTACCCAGATGGTTCTCATGCTTAGACTGCTTCTTGTTTTTCTGAGTGTTCGACTGTAGCGTTTTCTGAAATACTGCCGGAACGAGTGACTTTTTTTTGCTTAGCGTGCCCCCTGATGGTGACACAGCTGTTCCATGTACACAGCTTGCATCAAGTTTTTTTGATGGTGAACGACCGAGTAAATGTTGCGGAGATAAACGGCCTGCAGCACTGTTGACTGTTCTAGTGGAGCCACTGCTTGTTGCGGGTAGGGAGGGATTTATTTTAGCTGATGTTGTTTTCGCCAGGAGATTCTCTTTTTTGTGAATAAAATAAAATAAAATTATGGACTTGTCCTAATTCGGTAAATGGTTGTTTCACTGACGTCTTTTTTTGTCGTTGCGTTCACGAAAGCACTTTGAGCAAAGTCCCTCAAAAGAAGCGTTGCCGTAATAGCCACAGCCCTGTCGACATTTAAGATCCTGCTGGCCCAAACGCAGCTGGGGTCGTGCCGTGGACATTTTTTCGTTCTAATTTATTTTCTTGTACCAAACTAAAAAACAAATAAAATATCAATAATATTCTTGCATTAAACTCGGATGTTAATGATGACGGATGACCAGTGTTGCCGGAATTTGTTTAACATCTTAGCTTTGTCCCCTTTTCCACTACGCAATTTTACTTGTGCAACTATTCTCCCTTCTCTTTTGAACTTGTCGCTTTTTTTTCTACCCGGCAAGTTTTCGTTTTCAATTTGTTGGCATTTTTCATATAGTTAATTCGCACCTTTTTAAGGCTAGTTTCAAGTGAAGATGAAAATTAAATTTCAACACCTTAAAAAAAACAAATCCTTGCATTACATCGTTCAAACAATAATATAACTATTACAGGTAGCTGCAGACTGCTGACATAAAAGCGCTCTCATATTCAGAGAAAAAAGCAGTACGATATTTTTCGGCGTCGGCTAACTGCGGCGGCTTATCGATTGAAGCCGAAGGTTTTTGTTTTGCATCGGCGGAGGCTAAAAATTATTTTAAGCCGATTAGTAAAATTTTAATATTTAAAGAGCTGCAGCCTTGTTTAAATTGACGGTAGCACAAACTAAAAGCGTTGCCACAATGTTCAACTTTTGCGACTAAATAAATAGTAATAATCATCAAAAATCGAAAATGCATTTTATTCTCACCAAAGATCTGAGCCATAGACTTAGTATCTGTAGCGGTCTTTTAGTTTCACCATCCATATGGTGTCGGCATTTCATTGTGATTCACGTGATGCACTAATTTTTAAATATTTTGGCAGCGAGCATAGGTTCAATTTGAAACGAATTAAAAATTACCATACTACTCGTTTTCTAAATAACCAAATGCAAATTCATATTTAATTTCACTCATACTACAGAACCTTCTTGATAAATTGTGACACATTTACAGTTATAGCAGCATGTACAATTATGTACAAAAGCCCTCATAATAACACGACGCAATGTTTAACGTGTCCAAAGACGAGAAATCTAGACGACAATAAGAGTGCACACAGCACAATTTTCTGTTCGTTAGTGCGTGCATTCCGTATACACGCGCTTCAAAGAACGAGACAATTTACCAAGCAAAAAGAAGGCGAGTGGATTCCGATGCAATCTCTTCGAAACGTTTACTTGAACTACAAAGCGAAAGCTTGAATATCAGGAGTGGTGATAACAAGACAAAATACCCCAATTCCATCTATTGGAATTTGTTATAATTTTTTAAAATGGCGTCTTACGTCACTCATGTTTTACATTTGTGAACTATATAGTTGCAGTATACAAATAAAACGATGCAATCGTACACACATTAAGAGTGTTTCCTGGTGATTTCACCATTCCAGACTTATTTCTTTTGGGCTACTTGATGTTGCGGATTTATGCTAACAAGCCCCAGACATCGCAGACCTTAAGGAGAATATTTGACAGGAATGCGAAACATGCATTTATTGTTGCTTTCAAATATTCGTATCATGAAAATAAAACAACTTTTTACTGACAATGCAATTTGGCATTGATTTACTTTAATTTATTTTTGAATTTTTATTTAATATTAAACAATGTTTACAAACACATAATTGCTTCATGACAAAATTAAAAGTAGTTAAAATAATTTAATTTTCTTATTTCTGAAAGTATTTAAATGGACGAAATTTATAAAAAAGAAATTTGCCTACTGTTATCGATTTTCAGTTTCCCATTTCACTACTTGGTCTGTAATTTTTGTATTAAAATTTTTGTTTGGTTATGTTTCAAAAAATAAAAATGACGACGAACTTTATAAATGTTGAGAATCTTTTTTAACCATGCTGAAAAGTTACCTAATGGTCTATTTAAAACATGTAGGATATTATTTGGTGATTACTCAAGAAGTACCTAGCAGAAACTTAATTATAAGTTTCAACGGTAGATGAATTTTGAATACCTTTTCGGGAACGTCATAGTTCGGTAACGGCGATATGCGTTAAAATGCGAAAAAGTTTTCAAGATTACTGTTTACTGAATTATTTCAAAAGAACTTTAAAAATCCAAAAAAAAAATTTTAAACCTTGACGCTATCGAATGAAAAATTAAAAAAATGGATATATTCAAATTATAAGGGTTTCTCCTCAAAAAGAGTTAATTCATTTAAGCTGTGTATGTGTGCACTTAGCATACATACATACGTACATTCGAGTATAGTATTTTATTAATGCAGAACTTAAAAAATTTAAAAAAGGGGTTTGAAAATGTCGCCTATAATGTGGGATCTATAGATTAAAGTCGTACCCAGCAAGATTCGAGCCAAGCTTTTTCATAATCAAATGTAAAGCTTTACCTACTGTACTATTTTCAAGGCTTTGTATGCCATGTTTCGATATTTTAATATGGAAAATATGTTTAAATTTATGACAAATTGCATCAATTTTATCAGTCCAAGGCCCAACTCTAAAGTCAACGCTGCTGGAGTTAATAATCAAAGATTATTTACCGCATCGCGTTCCCAACGAGTGCGACTGCTTTCAATTCGCCATTTAAATTCAGGAGCTCTCGGGTCAAGTTGCCATTAAATTATAAGAAAAGTTAAAAGCTCATCGACGGAATACAAGTGAGGCCATACGATGTTGTGAAAAGGATTAGTAAGAATACCAACCGAAGAATATAAAAAACCTAACAGTAAGCTAGGCACTCATGTGTATAGTTGGACACAACGTCGAAAGACTGAAGATCAAGAGTTCTTAACTCAAAACTGACGAATGCCAAGTTCCACTAAACAAACAAAAAAAATTTAATTTGAATTGTAAGACATCACTGAACAAGAACAAGAATAAGAATGATGTTATTTGTTTGGTGAGTTCTGCTTAGGAAAAGTGTGATGAAGTCGTTAATATTTGTTTCGAGAATTTTCTAAAGAATTCAAACTCAAAGTTTAACAAACGGCGCAACAAAATGGAGTCGGTGAAACATAAAATCGTACACTTGAAGAAATAGATTAGTGGATGAGAATGTTATATCTTTAGGTTCTCTGATAATGAAAATGATCATTAAGCCTATGAGCCTTTGCTTAAAAATTTTGACTAGAAGAACTTCAATTCCAAATTTGTTTACGACTTTAATGACATACTATGCAGATGCAAAGGCAAAGGCAACAACTTATTAAAGAAGAACACAATATTCACCACTGAGTGTTGCATTAAAAGACCTTAAAAATATACCCAATATCCAAAAAGAATGATTTTCTTACTTAAGTCCAGTGCATGAAGTACAAGACTGCGAGAATGGTAACGAGAATTGGGTAGATTCGCCTGTGGAAGGTAATTGCACTGCGATATCGAAGAAGCATATTTATTAAAACGCCGATAATACTATGTTAATAAAGACGAGCATAAGCCCAATATAAAGTTATCTTTATACAAAAACAATTTCAGTGTTTGGAAAATATTTAAAGAACTATTAAGAACTATGTATGTATCTCCAGCACATCGTGTCAAGTGTTAAATTAAATAAAAATTTTTTACTTGCACTATTTGGCTTCTACAAGGTGGCGCAAAGTAAGCAAAATCGACTGATTTCACCATCCCGGACTTCTATCTTTGGGGCTACTTGTTTATGCCAACAAGCCCCAGACAATCACAGTCCTTAAGAAGAATATACGACAGGGACGCGAACTTTGTCTTGCGGAGTCATGCAGTTATGAGTGTATCAACGCTGGCGGCAGCCATATTTTCCACTTTACAGAAAAAATTTTAAAGGTCTAAATAAAGATTTCCAACACTCAAAATCATTTTTTTTAAGTAAAAAAGTTATTCAAAAACAAAATTGGATGATTATCTTTGCGCCACCTTGTAGGACCATTATTTAGAATCATTAATTGGACATTTAACTACCGTTGTGTTTTTAATATGCAAATTTCCAGAATCCATTCAAACATGTCCAATATAATTTAAAACATTTTCTGAAATGGACTCGTTTCTCGAATCTGTTGAAACTATTAAAAAAACTATAATTGACACCCTCATGCATTACTACATCTACGAGTACTTCTATTTTCAAAACTGTGCATATTGCTTTAATTCCTTCCTTGCTAAATATTTCTTTTCAATTCTCAATATCATTTCTAATAATTAAAATTATTATTTATTTAAATAGTTAAGTCTTTCACACAAAATGTATATTTTATTTATTATTTAAGGTTTGTCTTTGGTTCAGCATTGGTAGCTTTCGTTACGAATCAAATAAAATATCAATTTGTATAAGAATTTACATTTCAACTTTTTAAAATTTTAGCAGGTTCTACGATTTCTACATATGTAAATATAAATAAATAAATAAATAAATAAAATAGTTTAATGTTCGATTTTTCCCACTCTGATTAATTAATAAAAAACAAATAAATAATAATTATAATACCACCTACTTATGTGTAAATATGAGAGCATTTAAAGAGTACACCTTATAGGTGTATAAGTGTATTGGTATGCTTATGTCAATATATCTAACAACAATAAAATGATTTTGATTAAACAATTTTGCAATTCTTTGGTTTTGATTTTGTAACATTAATTAACTGTTGACGTTATTCTTAGTTTAGATCTTTACATTTTCATAATATGTATATATAAAAGTTCAATTCTTTTTTAAAAATTCCTTGTTTGACTCCATAGCATCAGAACGTGACGTGATTAAGGACCCCAGGGCTTAACGGCTTAAAAAACTACATAGAAAAGAATATGCTGGCCTTCAATAATAATCGTATTACCCTGTTCAAAAGCTACACTAAACACAATTATTGACTAGTTTTGAAACACTCTCTCATTAATCTTTATATCCGCTAACTAAAGTACTTCAAACCGGCAATCAGTAGAAATTTCTCGATGAATAATTCTGAGTCTAGCACAGCAATATGCGCTGCTCTACCGATGAGCGTATTTGCTGTGTGTGGTAGCGCGTGATGAACATCAAAACGCGCCAATGTCAATTCGGGACGTGCCAATATGGGCGCAATTATATTATGAACCATTTCCCTAAAAATAGAAAATAAATATATATGAAAATGACAGATCTATAGAATAGTTATTCTTTTAGTAGAGTACCTGTAGACTGTGCCCAAATTGGAGTTATCGCGTATAGCCGCCTTACATAGTTCTAAACGTGCCGAGTGGGCAGGCACATAACGATCCTGACTTGATCCACAGAGCAGAATATTTTTAAAGTGATGCAAAGTGCTGCGTTGACTAAGGCGGTATAAGAAACTACTACGCTGGTCGGAGGTGTCGCGCATGCAGAGCTGCAGCAGCGAACCGGATTTCTTCCATTTCTGCATAAACCACATACCTGAAATGTTACGATAATTTTAGTATTATAAATTAATTATTAGAATATAACAAGTCAATGAAACAAACGTAGTTATTAAAATATTAGTTTTTGAGAGAGAAGAGCAAGGTTAAAAAAACCGGTATTTTTGGGAAACCAAATATTTTTAAAAGTATCGAAATTAATTTTGTATTTTTTATACAAACTGGTTAAATTAACTTCTTTAGTATGTGAATAATTATTTTCGCTCCATTCATCGAAGAGTCCTAGAGTCAAGACTCAGTGTAAAGTCGATTATGATCCTTCAATAAAGTATCGAGCGTAAAATTTGAATCATGTCTACTTTTTTTACTTTATAATTTTTTTTCGAAAGGATATATTCGTAATTTTTTAAGCAAACTAAATTTTTTTTTATTTCGGTTGTTGTTTGATTGTCGTGGCAGCTAAAAATGTACTCATAAAAATCGAAGGAATATATTCAAAAATCACTCAAAAAACTTCATTCTTCAGGATAGCGTTCAATACTGAATCTCTAAAAATGTTTGTTTTTATTTCCGAAAGCGTAATCCTAAGCTAAGAAAACTTATCAAAGTCCTTTGAAAATACAACAATACAATAAAGAAAAATTAAATCTAAATGAAAATATAATTTTTTATTCTTTATTTTGATTAGTTTGAAGAGAGAGAGAGAGAGAGAGAGAGAGAGAGAGAGAGAGTTGCTCTCATTCTCTCCCTTTTTGATAAATCAACCAAGCTGTCAATTACTGCAGGTATCTCTAATAGTTTATCCATGTTTCGTTCATAAGAGTTTTGAAACATCATATTTTTCTTAATAGGAGTCGATATGATCATTTAATGATTCTTTTTTATACCCTGTGATTGACCAGAATTGAATATTTTGTAAAAATTCGATTGAATTCCGATTCCGAAGAAAACCTTGATTTAAAGTTTTTAATTCAGTAATAACGGGATTCAAAAAGCCTTCGGTATTGACATGCCTACACTGTATTAATGAGCATACATATCGGGGCTTTTATAGTCTAGAACCAGGAATGAGAAATATAAAGATTACGCAAAGTGGCGTTGAAAAATTGCCTCTTACGTGAGAAAGTGATGCAGTCGATGCAAAATCTGGGTTGTGAACTTGATTGTTTTTTGTTTGTTTATTTTGTAGGTTATTTGTTGCTCATATTTACAAACGATTTTATGTTTAACATTAGTAGTTTTAATAGAGCAATAATATTGAGTTGCATGCTTTTCGGTCTGCTGGCATTATCAATATTTTCGAACAGAAATTTAATTTATTATTTTTTATTTAATTTTTTGTTACCAACTCTATATGACAGAAATTGAGAAAAATCACTTTTCAACGTCACAATAATATTGGCAGCAAAGTAACGGACCTGGTCCAGAAGCAAAAGGTGAATTGAGCGAACTCACCTCAATTTTTGAATTATTTTGAAGTTTGATTTTTTAATTTTGGCAACAAACTACGTTGTTGTTTTAATATGCTTAATAATTTTGTAGCAACCACGACAACTAAACAAAAATTTTGTTTTCAAAGAGAGAAACAATATCGAGATGAAGAGGAATAATTTTCTACTTTCCTCGCCTTATATTTATTACACCGATTATAACAGATTTCGTTTCTTTTTAACACATACCCATGTTCACCAGTCCACTCGTATTGTAGAGTGTTCCTAAGTGTGGTCCGGAAAGTGAAAGGAAAGTGTGTAGACGCGTTAGCAGTGGTCGCATTTGTGGTCGTGCTAAAGCGCTTCGCACTATTATTGTTCCCAAAGAGTGTGCTACGAATGAAATACGTGCTGGATTTAGACCACAGGTTTCGATATGGTAAAGTATTTCATTTACTAGCCTGCAAGAGAAACAAGTTACTTCAGTTTATAATTACCAAACTATCATAACATACCTATCTGTCATGGTGTCGAAATCGGAGAATGTGTCTCCTTGATTATGCTCCGACATGAGGAACTCCAGATTGACCCCTGGTAGTCCCAGCTCGAGATAAGTGCGCACCAAGCGCAGATCTGCTGAATTACCATCCAGACCATGAACACAAATTACTAAATGCATGCCATGCGGCGAGAAAGTTCGATACTCGTCGCTTATAAAGAAATATGGTAGTTCTGATGCAAGCTTAATATAGTCTGAGTAAATGCCGCCGGTATACTTGACCTGCTTTCGAAATTCTTCGCGATACTTTTCAAATTCCATTAGTGAGACGCTAGATTCGTGTCCCTTTCGCTTTGATTTAGAACTGCTTGATTTTTGACTGTCTGATCGTGAGATCGCTTGACTTAAGTTATTGGTATTTTCCTTGTCTTCGTCCTCAGCACACTCGGGTGATTGTCCGATAGATCTTTCGAAGTAATGATCATGCCCGTTCAATGATATATTGTTTTTGCCATTCTGATGTTTATAATTTTCCAATTCTTGGCTACGTTTAAGTTCCACAATACTCTGTGATTTTAATACAGGTTTATTCGTGAAGATTGCTGAAGTTGTAATCGGTTTCAGAGATTCGTAAATGTGATAAACTGGGTTATCAATTGCACCAATGGGTTGTCGGTGCACAAACGCCTGTGACGGAAGTTCTTTAAGCGGAGGTGGTGGAGGAGCCTTAATTGATATTGGGGTTAATTGATCGGTATGGACTTGAACAAAAGTAGACGTCATGTCCTTTTTTGGACTAATGTTGAAACTTTTATTTGAATTAAGTTTAGATTTTGGCGTTTGTAGTTTATTTGGAATCATTTTGGTTTCTTTGGTGTGCTGTGTTGTTGTGGATGTTATCAATGTCTCTCTGGTAGAGGGTAAAGGTGGATCTCTAAATTCATCTGGAGGCAGCAGATCGTCTTGAAATTGTTGCGGTGGTGGTACACGAACATTTTCAAAATTATTTGGTGCTTTGATATTCGTCAAATCAAAGTCGGACTTGGATTTTTCACATTTTGAATGTTTGCCTCGTTCACGCCGGTACGTCGGATGTGGTCTTTCTTTGTCTAACTCCTCCACCTCTGTTGATTCACCATTCGGCAGGTTACGAAGATATCTTTGTACGTTCAATTCGGTTTTTGTACGTTCCGATTTCATCTTTAATGTCACAGAAGAAACTTTCCTTTGAACAGCAACTTCTGTATTGCGGCCAGAGTTAGTTTTACGATTGTGAGCGGTGCTGTTTGCTGTATGTCGTTGTTTTTTGGTCTTGTTTTGTTGGTCCAGTATTTGTTGCAACTTTAATCGCAATTGTTCGCCATTCAGTTTGGTTTCCATCGCACTGATATGTGTTTTCCTTCCTTTTTCTTCGTTTGTAATTGTTTCGGGACTTGAAGGACCACATGAACTTCGTCTGCTTGATACCCAGCCACTTTCCTCACTTAAGGAAGACGTCGAATTGCTTACTATGTTCTTCCCCTTATTGGCATCTTTATCAAATTGTAGTGGTGGCACTAAGTTCGGTAGAGATTCACTAAATCCACTAGTATTTTGTTCGGTGCTTGTTGTATTGTATGACTCCAGTTTAAATGGGACACTAGCCGACGACAAAATTGTGCTCTCAGCATTTGATATTTGAAGAACTTTCAAAGGTATATCACTTTCAGAGCTACTTGATTCCTTCCTAAGTGTGCCATTTTTAAGCATTTCCTTGAGGTCTGAAACTCGAACACGTGCTATTTCAACGGAACGTGGAATTGTTGATGAGTTGTGTTCAGATTCAAGTAGATTCTTTTGCCATAAAGCTTGAGTGGAATTGCTGCGTGGAATCGTTTTTTGTTGCACATTAGCAACAACGTTAATTGATGCATTTTCAACGAAACCATTTATCTTCTTGGCTTTGATAGGGGGGTATGAGTTCCTGGGTGGGTCAAAACCAATGGTGACACTCTTAGGTAATGAGTTGTAAGATGAAATAATGCTTTCATTGAGACGCTTTGGCGGATTAAGCATTTTGATTTCGTGTAGATAGTCGAATTTACCTGCTGGCATTTGCTTTCCCATTTGTCGGTTGAATACGCCGCCGACATTATTGATGGTGTTGTGGCCCATGTAGTTTCTATTTAATGTGGAGTTAGTGGTGTTGTTGCCGCCGATGTTGGCTTGTGATGGCACTTCACATTTAGCTATTTCTTCAGAGTTTTTATACCTAAGACGAAATTCCGACATATTACGCATTAAATCTTCTGCTTGTACTTTTGAATGTCGGTTGTTCGAGTTGCTTGGTACAGTTGTAAGTGTATTAGATCTATTATCAGTAAAACCTTTGTAGCCATGTTCAGCTTGAAAATGTTTGGTCGGAAACGACAACGTCTGCGTTTGGCCATGCGTTCGGAGGGAAGGTGTACTGTGGACGGTACCACCATCTAACTGATCCAGCGATTTACTGTGCCTTGCAGGCAACGTGCCACTGCCTTTCGAACAGAGGACACTTATATTTTTGGACTCAAAGTCGACGTTATCCAAAAGACCTGTTACAGAATGTCTAGACATTTGTCGTGGTTGTAGTTCACAGTTGGAAGTGTTCGTAGCTGCTGCTGCTGGTGCAATAGTTAGACTGGCTTGAAGAATATCACCGCCTAAAGCGAAACGAGGCGTCAATACGCCCGCAACACAATTCGAGTTGTTTCTGTATTCATAGTTGATGCCGCATGAACACTCCTTAGAATTTTGATTACGTCCATTAAGACTGTTTATAGAATGGGTCTTATCTAAATGCAACAAGTTGTTTGAACAATTGAGTTTCTGTTCGTTGTTTGGAATCCCATTTAAATGAGGATCGCTGCCTATGCGTCGGCGCGTGCAATTCGGTGGTTCGACATAGCGGTCCTCAAATATAAGCGGCAATGAAGTTGTGTCTCCATCAATTGGAGTACAATGTACGGGTAGTGGTGGTAAAGACTGCATGTATCGACTACGACGCGCCATCTCAGCAATGGCGACGTAGTTTTGATAATTGCTGTCATAGCACCCAGCTGCCGAGTGCCGTGGATTCTCCATAACAAAAAATCCCTCAGCAAAGCGCCGTACTCGCAAAATATGATGCTTCTTTGCGAGCAGCGTGTGCACGGACGGTTGAACTGACACGAGTAAAATACGCCGCCAGAGCATAATGCATTCAGCACACAGTTGAGCGATGTCGGAGTTGGCGCGAATGGCAAAGTCCTCTTCAGAGTCGTGCAACTGAAAATATTTATGATTATTTATATCTCATGAAGCAGATTTCCTCACTTTGCTTACCTTGGCCATATCGGTTAATTGTTTCAATCTATCACAAGTATCATTCTCACGTAGAGGCGGCGATCCAATTTGACTGTTTAAGCTTGGCGTCAAAACTGTGCTGAATTCATTTAGAGTGACTTTTAAGTTTTCAATAGCTCCCAACAGCAGACAACATATTTCTTGATGTATTTGTCGAGATTGCAAAAGTCGACCTGTCGGGCCACCGCTGCACTTTGTGGTCCCACCCACTTGTGGTCCAAAGAATACAGCCTCAATGGGACCGGGCGACATGCTACCCCGACAACTTAGTTTTCCACTGCTTAGCCAAGGCTTTGAACTTTTCGGAGCACTGAAAGAGTTAAAATTTGCATGTATAAATTAATTTTGATTGCTGCTTATTTATTTAGCAAATCTAATGGTCCAATTCTACAAAAAGCTTTTCGATAACTAATTACATAAATTATACTTTGAGATTTAAAAACTAAATATTATTCGATATTCGTTCTCTAAACGCAATTAAAAGAGTTCTACAATTCGCACTCGTTTGTTTTCGAACTCATCCATTCGAGCATTTGAAAAATTAAGTTATACACCAAGATAAATTAAGAAGGTAATAGCAAAAGTCAAATAAAACGCTACCAAATAAATCAAGTGTCTTGTTTAGTGTACACAAATTTTACTTCAGCAAAAAAATTTATTGAATCAGAATATCTGAATTTGAAATGTATTTTTTTTTATTGCTGCAACAAAAACATTTCAAGACATTCGATTAAAGTAAAATTTTGTAATTCGACTTTCGTTTTTAAACGAAAGCATCCTATCGTTTTTCTTCATTGCCACCTCTAAATAACCGAATTAATACCTGGTTAATTCATCTCGGAAATATATTTATTCCTGAGAACAAACAAACATACATTAATTCATACATACATACATACATACATACATACATACATACATACATACATACATACATACATACATATATACATACATTACATACATACATACATACATACATACATACATACATACATACATACATACATACATACATACATATGTACATTCATACATACATACATACATACATACATACATACATACATACATACATACATACATACATACATACATACATACATATATATATACATACATAACATTTCTAACTCTGACTACATTTATTTATCAAGGTCGTTGACTAGACAAGCAAGATACATAGGAAACAATGTAACAAATGTCTTATCTTACCATAATTTAATGTAATGAAAAAGTGATTTCCTTTAATAACCAATTTTATGATAAGTACAGATAAATAAAAATGAGTTGAAAATTTTTTTAACTTTAATAAGATTTCAAAAGTGTGATTAATATACTGCGAAATAAAAACATACATGCCCACAAGTTTTAAACTTAAGTAAAAAAAAAGTCGATTATATAGCTAGTAATGCTACTAAACAAAATTTGGTAACTGTCGACATCTTTACCAAAAAGGCGCGATCAATTATTCGCCCATCTGAAAGGAATATGGAATCTGCCACATACTCCTATTTAGCCCACAATTAATTAAATTAGGTAACAAAAAGCGATTATTTAGCTAATATTGCTGCTAAAATTCAAAAGTTTGGTATCTGAGTGGGTCACTACCGGAGCTTCACTAACAGTGGGCGTGGTTGGATCAATTTAATGCTCGCTGCTGTAACGCAGAACCGTGATACTCTACGATGAAACAAAGTTGGTATAAAAGTAAATGTCGACGATTTCTATAATCTCAGAAGAAGTGGGCGTAGTACAAATATAAGCTTGACGCCGGCGAGCATTAGACTGGATGGAACATTTTGGATGATATTGTTTCAACACATATTAATTATATTTTTAATTTGCTGAGTGCCGCCGGATATTATAAGCTTGTTACACATACAGAAACAAATTCAAGTAATATACTTATACAATATTAGACAAATCCTTGCACAATTATTGTAATAAAAGGGTGACTGTGTAATGAAATGTTTTAGCAAAATTTATTTGCACTAAATATTGTACACACTTATAAATTTATATATAATATTATATATAAAATTATTTTTAACATAAAACAATTTGAACATTAGCAATATCTGAGACATTTGTCTAATTAATTTAAAAGAGTATTGCGAGTCAGTACAAACTTCTTTTGAATTAAACGCAGTAAAAATTGAGAATTCCAAAGAAAACTCTTCGTAATAATCGTCAATAGCGTCTGCGTCTGCACTCTGTACATGGAATTGTGAGAGAACAATTGATTCAAGTCATTAAAATTAATTACAGAATTACGCGTATAACAGTGCGGAAGGCAACATTGTTTATGTTGCGTTGCAGATACATTGGAAAGTGTCAAGTTGCTAGCAATGCTACATTACTCGTTCATATTTTCAAATACTCATTGGAGAAGCAATTTTAATGAGTCTTATTTTGAGATTGTATGAATGTAGAAATCATGGTTAGGAAAGTAGACTGTGCGAACTCACCTCGATTTTTGCCTTATTTTTGAAGTTTGTTTTTTCGATTTTTGTTGTTTTTATTTATTTAATGTTTTTGTAGCAAGCATGGCAACTGCATTAAAATTTAATTTACAAAGAGAAAAACAATATCGAGGTGGAGAGGTAAATTCTTCTACTCTCTTCACCTTAAATTTATTACACCATGGCACAAATGTACTTAATGATAAGACAAACATTTTCCGTGACAGTTAAAATATAACTCTAGTGATTTAAACAAAGTGTGCCAGCTTGAGAGCTCCAATTCTCTCCCTATCTGCAACACTTTGTTAAATACATTTTGTATTTATAGGTCTAGTCTTTTAGAGGTGTATGTATGAGAAAGTTATTACATTGACCCAAGGCTCAGTGAAATTGTGCTTTGATCTGTTGGTCATGTGTTTTCGCATAGGAAATCCAAATTCGATGAATAATTTGGAAACAAACAAAAATATAAATAAATAATACCAAAAACTCTTGTGAATCTAAAACAAGGAAATAAAAAGAACTTTTTAATGGTGTGAACTGTGATAATTCGAATCAAAGGTGTTATCATTGATTTGGCGTTGTTTTTATCTGGGTGTAGGCTTAATGTGCTACGTAATATCTTGGCAATATAGGTTTTTGGATTAAGGCGTATTGCAAAGAAATTTATATCACTTTAGAAACCATTTGAAAAAGTCGTACACTTCCATAGCTTGTTGCATACATGATTGAACGATCTGATTTTTATTAATGGCTTTTTTTGTCACGATTGTCAATATTCTTGCTCGATCGGAAATACAATTTTATGTACACAACTTCAGCTCAAAATATAATGACAGACGTGCATATGGATAGACAGATAGGCAGATAGACAGCTAACAGACAGACTGACAGACAGACTGACAGACAGACAAACAAAAAGACCAAAAGACAGACATGACTAAATCGACTCAGTTTTTATTTTTGATTAAGAATCGATTGATTGAATATTAAGTATTTCTATACGTTACAAACATTTGATTGAACATTTTATTTACCACAGAGTGGTCCAAAAATAATTATATACATTTTTGTGGTATACATAGATACTTACTTGATGTATGGCTGATGAAGTGCCACAAGACTAGCGTGAATTCCGACACTAATAGCTGCCAGGTGAAAATAATCAAACAATACCGGCAGATGATAGTGCAACCCTCGTCCTGGGTGGAAATTTAGTTGTAGCGTTCGAGTTGAGGCTAGCGATAAATTGCTGGTGCCATTTTGTTCGCCAAACCACAATTCAAGGTTTAGGGAAAACTCTGCACGTTCAATGGATTCCTTCAAATGCCGACTATCAACTAAAATTGAGAAGCGATCGAGAAATTCAAATTATTTAACAACCACCGTAGATCATCTCTAAAGTCCTTTCGACTTGTAGAATAAGGTACTAGAACACTAATTTTAAAGTGAATCATAGCTCAAGCATAGATGTGGAGAGTTTAAGTCCCGATGTTAGCAAAATTTCATATATTTATAGTCTACTCCATACTGAGTTTGGTGTTTCATAAAATATGACAATATTTACACAATTTTAAATGATAATAAAAATTCAAAATTCACAGACTACCTCAATAGTTTATTACATTACATTTATGTAACTTTGCTTTAGCATATGCAAAAATGCATTTTAAGTTATATATTGATTAATGCATTTGTCCGCATACTCACCCAGCAGATGTGTTCGAAAGTGGACGAGGTCATGAAGCATCACCTCCTCGTTCCGATAAAGTATCTGAAAGACGCGCGATGCCCCTGTACCGTTAATTATACACGCGGATCCGGTCTGCACTCCATTCGAGAGCATGTCCTGCGGATGCTGTAAGTCCGCGGCATCGTTTGTGGTTGACTTTTGGCCGTTTGTTGTCAGCAGATTCGTTTCGGGTATGATAGTCTCCACTTGAACGGGTAGTCTCGGCGAAACACGTAGCGCACACCGCACTTGGTATAGGCTGTAAAAAGCAAAACACGAACAATTTTTTATTAAAAACGAAAACTATTTTTCTAAAAAAAAAGATGAGAATTGAAAGAAAAGTTTTTGTGAAATTTTTGGGAGTTGAGCTCAAGCCCGTAAATGTGTTAAACAAAAAAAAAAACGTTTTTTTCGCAAATATTTCTCCAAAAAATTCTAAAATTTGGTATCTGAGTTTGAGTCTATTCAACAACAAGTTGGATCAATTTAACGCCTACCATAGAAATATCTCAGATAAATTTTACGCTCAAAACTTGATGCGTTATATAGGAGGAGAGGAAAGCGCCTGAAAGGAATAACAGGCTATATAAAACGCCTACAATTTTTTAAAATTTTATGAAAATACTCCATTATTTCACTAAATTTGTTCCTAGTTATCCGAGGTATTTGAGCCCAAAAGTGGACGTGGTTAAATATATTTAACGCCCACCGTGGGAAAGTATTCCCACCGCCGGGTACTTGAATGTAATTAAAAAAGTAATTATTCCAAAGTCTTAAATTGTTTCTGATGCATTAAAATATGACTTAAAAAAAAGCATTTTGCCTTCCAAACGATCTTTGAATTTATTGCATCTATGGACTGTCAATGAGAAATACCTTTCAGCTTCGATACTTATTGGTTGAATTACCATCATGACAGTGTACATATACTTGTACATATATATTTTGTTCAATTAAGCATCTGACAGGCTAAATGTTATTTTATTCGTGGAGTGGGGAGTGGGGTGTGAGCTGAAACTAAATTTAAATTCTCTTTTAAATTTGTCGCTCCTTTTCCTGCAACTTTGTTATTATTTTCATTACAACTACTCTCGCTGTCAGGCTCATTAGGAGAAGTTCTGACGATCCCAGGTTTTACATAGACTAATCTCGACATTTTTCTAATTGCGGAATCCCCGTATTGACATCCCTAATACTATAAACGTTACATTTAAAAAAATACTATTATGTAAAAAAAAACTTAATTTGTGAGGAAATAAAATTTTTTTAAATTTTTATTGGGAAAAAGTGTTAAAATTTTCAAAATTTTTAGAACCTAATTTGTTTAAATAATTAAATATTTAAAAAAAAATTGTTCTCAATGAATGTTGGTTGCTCTATCTGAATATATCGCTGTCAGAATGCAAAATAGTCCTAAGCAACATTTTTGAAATTTTACTGCAGAAGCAAAAAACTTGCTTTTCATACTCTTTTTACGAAGAGCAAATAGTAACCAAACAAAATAAATCCGATTTTTTTATAACGACATTAAAACATTGGATTTTGTAATTTTTTTCTGATTTTCTACTAGGAACGTAAAAATATGGTGTCATGTCCACTTTTAGAATAAGCACAAAACAGATTTTAACTTACCCTCTTTGAAATAAGTCCACATTGAAAAATTTGTACAATTCAACTGAAAATTCAATTGTTGCTTGCAAATCTCCCATACCGCTCGGAAGATGTCCCACAGAGACTAAACGTATCCTTGATAATTATGCGTTTCCTGTTGGGAAAAAATAAATACTTTAATAAATTTTAATGTTTAATTTTGTATGCCAAAGTTTCTTCATAATCTTTGTGGTTCCGAGCGATTAGGGTCATGTTTTCATTCTTAACTTTTAGTATTGATATGTCAGCTTTTTAGATAACTGTTTGGAATTTCATAAAACTGGTCACACCATTTATTCTTAGCTGCCCTGGAAAACAGTCAAAGTGTGAAGGAAAACATTTGTAATTTTTGCGGACTCTTTTGTACAACTAAATATAGATAAGGAAAGTAGATGAATGTCCCTCTCCCTCTCCAGCTCGATATTATTTCTTTTTCGTTTTTTGTACCTTTAATTGCAATAAAATTTTGGGAACTTGGTGTGCCCATAATTTGTGAAACTAAGTAAATATAATCGATTATTTCGCTAATATTGCTCCTAAAATTCTGTCGACACTGTCGACAACATCATTAAAACTGGGCGTGATTGGATCAATTTAACAGTCACTTTTAATATAAGGTCGGATCAATTTTACGCCCATTCACCGTTGCTGTATAGGAAACATGCACCGGAAAGAATAATTGGGTATACAAATTCTGCCACGCCCACTTATTACGCCCATAATTTTTTAATTAAGTAAAAATATTCGATTACTTTGATGATAATACTCTTAAAACTTCGATTAAATTCGGTATCTAACTTTGCGTGGTCACTCTCGTTGTGGTTGGATCAATTCAACACCTACCGCCATAGCTCAGGATCGCTACAACGGGCAATTCCGGGAAGTTCCGCAAAATATTTATATTCAAAACAAAACCAGGGCAACGTCGGGTACTCTAAGCTACTGTAAATTATTTTTATGTTCCTAAATAAAGATTACCTAAGCATTATTCAATTAAAGTCATATTAAACTAGTAAGAGAATTGTCTTTGGCTATGCCGAAGCTCAAATACTTAAACGATATTTTTCTTCACCAGCTCCATACTCGTAGTATTATCTTACAATATACAATATTTTGTCTATGAGTTAACACTATCGAATCACCCATTCTCTTATCGAGGCATTTTATTAATCGAGAGTTTTGTGAAATGAGCAAATATTGCGCTGTAATAGGTTATTTAAGACTTAAAAAGACCTTCTCGACCTAGTAAGTATCCGTCCTAGGTTATGGGGTCAATAAAAGCTGTCGACAGCATTCAACAAAAACAACTACAAGAACAAGTACAACAAAACAAATATATATGTAATATATAACTAAAGAAGCCCCAACAGAATGAGGACAAGCAACTATGGCGGATAAAACTTTTAATCGCCAAAGCACCAAAACGATAGTAATACAAAAGCCCCTCTCTAAGGCAGGGATGGTGGTGGGTGGGTGCCCAAACATCATGGTGAAAGTATACTATTTATTAACACCCAACCACCCAACCGACCTTCCTCATTCCCATCTTTATGCTGGGCGCGTCGTCGCTTGTTGACACAATAAAACAGAAATAACGGTAAATAGTGGAGCTGAGGGGAGCACCAGTGAGTCATTGTCGAAGTAGGGTAACGTGCGAGGAGTGCGAGAACTATAAAAAAACCGAACAGAAAATAATGCAGCGCCAGGGATAATAGGAGCTGTTTAAGGTGGCAAAGAAGGAGAACCGCACAACGTACAAGCCGTGTCAATGACAGCCAAGTGAAAGTGATGACGCCGCGTATTGAATCGCGGGCGTAGAGTTCCAAGTAAACATCAAGTTGTGCGAACGACTTTTCAAAGCGATCTACTCTACTTTCTCGCTTAATTAATGACGTCTTATTTCGTTGGCTCGGTTTTGTTCGGCCTCAATGTCTGTCTGTATGTCTGTCTGTCTGTATGTCTGTCTGTCAGTTAACGATTATATTGTTTTATATATTATACTTACATGAGCATCGAACAGAAGTAAATAAAATTTAGTTTATAATCGATTTATTTCTATCTATAAAAAGGTTGGAAAATAGCTTCGTATGGGGAAGTGACTACAAAACCGCAAAAAGAGCAGCAATACGAATACGCCTTATAATCTTTTATTCTATTAAAAAGCAAGACCTAGACTTACTGATTTCCAATATCGAAGGTGAATTACAATTTGTAGTATAATTGTATATTTATTTGAAAGAGTATTAAAATTAATTAATCAATCTTAATATTTCACATTTCTTTCATGTTAACTTCCTATTAATATAATAAATTTTGTTCTTTATATATTTTTGTTTGTTCCGTTTTCACGTTCAAAAAACTGAACCGATTTTCTTCAAACTTGTAGAATATATAAAAATATGTCTGGAAGAAATGATAGTCAACAGGAAATCTACCACGCCTTCCTACTACTGCCATAATTGTTTATATTAAGAAATAATTTCGATGATTTTGATAATTTTTACCACGCCCACATTTATTAGTAGTGATAACGTTTGGAAAAAGTGCTAAAATTCAGGTAAAATACGATCACCGAGAAGGTTTATTGTTACGGTGGCGAAATTTGGTATGGTCGTACATGGTGACTATGTCCACCAACCCACAAAATTGTTGTGAAAACACCCAAATAGCCACATATACACTCGAATAACGCGGAAATCTCAAGAGAAACGATGCTTCCAACATCATGTAGGGAAATACCAAAGGAATTGATTAACCCAAGAGCACACGATGCAGAGATTCATTTGTGCATATTAAAAACTTCTCCCACTTCCGAAACAAACTTTTGAAGTTCTTCAAAGTTGTATACTCGGATAAGTGCATATAAACATATCGATAAATTACATATTGACAAAGAGTTGAATTTTTATGACATTAAAATATGAAAACTTTTATAACTATTCGGTTCAATAAACCGGTTCAGGCAAACAAGTCTGAAAATCGCTAAGCTGACTTTTTTCTTTTACATCAATAATTGAGGAAAACGAATTTGAAACGAAATTGCAGACAGATGCAATACTTGTTTTTTACTGACTGCTATCCTGGTCGTTTAAAATTGCCCCGCCGTGACAATAAAAGCAACAACAACAACAACAGAAGCAATCTCGATTCAAAAAGTTTCTAACTTGTACAACCAAACAAAAGCTCCACCAGAGGAAAATACAAATTGAAATATGTTTGTAGCATGGTTTTGCTCTTTTACAAAAGAGTACAAATATTGACTTAAACTGCAAGGATTATATTTTCTTTTAAAAATGTTCCTTTTTTTGAAAAGCTGCACAGTACTTTTCCTTTAAAAAAAAAAAAATTATTTTCTTATTATTAATAAAATGCAAAAGAAGCACTGCGACCTGAAAGATCCGTTCTAGAATTCGTTTTAGGCTTAATTATAACTATGTGATTTGGAACTAGAATCCCACTGCCTCGGTAGTTAAATCTGCGTCTAGCCACCACTGGACAAGTGCAAAGAACATGTTCAGCCGATTCCTGCTCATCTTGCCAGAGTCGGCATGAATCATTTTCTATCACTCCTATTTTCTTCAGATGGTATTTGAATTTAATTGTCCTGTTAATAGCTTCCCCATTAATAATAATAATAATAATAATAGCTTCTACCTTGATATATACTGGGTCAATAAGTTATAAGTATAAAACCATATGTACGAATACTTATAAGTATGTCATTTTTAAGAAATTTAAGTTCTGATGTGAGCTTGAAATAGAGGCGAAGAAATGGATATGATGACCTTAGGCAAGGGTACAGCCCAAATCCACAACCAACAACCAACAACCACTAAACTAAATATATGTTTTTGTGATTTTTTAGGTCGCATTGGTAGATGCAAATATGAACGACAAATTTTCAGGTGGAAGAACCAAGTGATGGGCAACCTAGGTCAAGTCAACTGGTGTTAGTGTGCGCATTGGGAACAAAAGCAGCCTTTTGAATCGACAAACAATTGCAATGGCAACCTTAGTAAATAAGTAAACAGGACGATAACAACTTCCACATGCCACTTTTTTCAGTACCACTTGAAACTCAGTATTTAATATTTAAACCACAACCGTAACATCACAAATGAACCGAATATATGCAATTGACAATAAATCGATTTAACTTTTGGTAAAATCGGGAAAAATCCTAAAATTTATTTAAAACAGCTCAATGAAGTTTTACCACCCAATGAAGTACTGTGCATTATATCAGAGTCGCTACGAACATTTCGCATTAAATGCCGTATTCAAAATGTTGCAGGGGGTACCTTAGCAGAAAGCCCGTAAAAATGTCAGGTTCGACTCAAGAGTCGTCATGTCACACAGGAGTGTGTATGACACGTGTGAAAGGCAGGGAGGGATTGGGTTGTTGTGAGTGGATAGCCAGACGATGGCTGCGTATCTCGGCACCCTCCAATAGCTCCAAAAGTCAGCAGTCACGCCAGGAGATTGCAGGAAATTTGTAATGCCCTTTAATATCCTTAGTGTAGATTTTTTTGTATCCACTTTTATTTTCAATTCTTTGAAAGTTCTTTAAAACAACAACAAATGTATTTATAGTATAACTTGTTAGTATTTTTAAGAACCTTGACCTGTAGAATTTTTTTTTTCATATTATATTATATTATTTTGTTTGTTTTATTTTTATTTTTTAAATATACTTGAAATATGTATTTTTGAGTAAGGGCAACGTTTTCAAGCACTTGGAAGAGCACAGAGTAATAAACAACAAAACAACAAAAAATAATGTGTACAATTTATTTTTATATTCTCTCACTTTGCGCTTTTGTTTTAAAATTGTATTTTTATAAATTGAATTTCCACATTTTGCACTTTTAATTTGACTTTTGTATTTCGGTTTTAAGTGCGAGCAGCCTTCTTAAATTTCATCTTAGATTTTTTTCTTCTGCACGAATTGTATCCGCCCATTAAATTAATTAGGGTATGGCATTTTGTACATGTCAAAAGTACATAGCTCCGAAATTTTCAAGCTTGTCGCAACTTTCAAGATACTCCGTTTCAAAGCGATTTCACGCGTTTCATTTGTTTGCTTCGCCGACGGTTAACGCGATTAGAAAAAATATTTTACATAATTTAAAAACTTGTGCAGAAAATAAACAATTTCTGTATGTGAAATTATATTCTAAAATGAAGAAGCAAACTGAAAAATGCGTTCCGATCTGCGTTCGTACACGTCCGAAACCGAAAAATGTCTACAAAAACTGCGAGAAGCACAAATTTCAGTTCCCTGCCAGAGCGGCAAAAAGTTGTCAATTTAGAAAAAAGTTTATATTTGCGTAAATAATGCGAGAACTAAAAAGGAAAGCATTTCTTTATTTGACAGATTCTCTTTTTTAAGAGAACACCTCTGGAGACTTTTTGAAGGTGGTTCAGTACACAAAACTCGTGGCAATTTAGTTTAAATATAACATTTACGATTGCATTCAATTGAGTATTTGTGAGATATCGTTGTTGTTTCAAGAAACGTTATGAACGGTAAATGTATTTGAATTTGTAATGTAAAACTTTACATGAACATGAGTAGTTATGCTTGGTTACTTAAGAATCTATTAGCTTGTCTCTTTAATCACATATGTATTCAAAATTAATATTTTAACCGATTTCATTTCGAAAATTGTGGATGTAGAAGATGGGCGTGTCAGCATAGGAAATAAAGAAATAAAGATATAAATAAGAAAATACAATAGATAAATAGATGGATAGATAGATAGATAGATAGATAGATAGATAGATAGATAGATAGAAAGATAAATAAATATATAGAAATATTTATTTATTTATTGTATATAATTGAATGGATGATAAAAAAACCAAAACTGTACGAATACGTTGTTTTAATGGCGTTATTTTCAGTAACGTTTTCCAAGAAAAACAAAAACCGAAAAAATAACGTTATCAAAACCGAGAAAAGAAAAACACGTTTTCGGATAACGTTATAGTAGATACAATAATACAAAACTTTTCCGCTCTTAACCAAGCAAGTATTCACTATTTGCAGAAGGCTTTATGAAGAATATGTCAAATACTTTAAATTTAAAAAACATTTACTTTATTGAACTTCATTCTCTGTGACAGATTAATTTTCCTTATAAACAGCATTTTTAGTAACACTCGAAAGTGCTTTATGAAATTACGTACTATATAGTGGTATCTATTGGGTTTTGGTCAAATGTTTGTAACATAAAGTAATACTTAAGATAGATATAGGCATATATTTATATTCTTTATCAGAATCAAAAACTGAGTCGATTTAGTCATGTCCGAGAGAACTGGTAGAGATATTAAGCTTACACTTACACTTTTTGCTCCTTTGTCCTAGACAATCTGAATAGACTTTGAAGTCAATCCACCCATGACCAATCCAACTATTACAAAAAATTCAGATTTCTTGTTAAAACTATATCTTGAGAAATATTGAAGATATTGGGTTGAAACTTAGAATAGGTTACAACTAAGTAAATTGAATTTTTACATACTTATGTTAAAATTAAGCTCTTATAACTGTTATTTTGGTAAACAAACGATCTTAAATAAATTTAGTAATTAAATTAGAGTGGTTCGTGATTCAAAATTTTTAAATAAATATGTTCTTAAATAAAATTTTATTTAAAAAAATTGTTAATACATTTTTTTAAATCTCTCGTTTTTGATTGTAATATTTCACAACGTGGTGAATTTGAATTTTTTATCTGATTTTTAAAAAGTTTTGACAGTTTTATAAATTCTGACTTCCGTAAAAATAATCCATTACAACAAAAATTCCGCCCGTTTTACAGCACTGACGACAGTATGTTATGTTTTCACAAATTCTCCCTATCTTCAAATAATAGCAAAAAAAAGAAAGACTCTTCTATTTCGGGCTTGCGCACAAGTTCTCCAAATTTTACGAAGAGAACTTTTGCGAATTTTTAAATTTGCAGGCGCAAGTAAGCAGCACGTTTTAATTGGGTGCTTTTCCGAAGCACTTGGCGTATAGAACGCTCCTCAACAGAGCTGCTTTGTCTGCTAAAAGACCGACGACAGACAGACAGACAGATACAAATTATGTTCTTGATGTTAAAAGGTGGAAATGCTCTAAATGAGAACTGCATCCGTTATCGTTATAGGAGACTGGGACACTTGTTGTTGTTGGGTTTGAAAAATACTGCAGAGAATGAAATTCAGTTCATGTGGTTGCGTGTGAGAGATGAACCATGTGGCCAACCACCTTATACGAGTAGTCCCAATCTCAGCTGTTTTTTGTTGCAATTGTGGTGGTTTGTAATAAGAAGTTATCTTATCCTGGGTGCGGGCGTTGTAACTTTCATTTTTATCATGTTGTGAAGTGGGCTAAACTTTTGAATAGTGCATTACAGTACTTCGCTTTTTTAGTTTTTTGTTTATCCTTGGTCGAGTAGCACACTGCGTGTATGTGATATGTGTCAACTTACTAATACGAGTATCAAGTCAATTGCTGACACGCTAAATGAATCAAATGTAGGTTTGTACAAGTTGTCAACCGTTCCAAGTTCAATCATGATTTATTTATTATTACACATTTCTGCACTTCACCACGATCGAATGAGGAATGTGAGTACATTTATATATGTATAAAAGTTTATAATATCTTTCACATACGTATATTAAAAAAAAATATATATATTTTGATTTACATTGTTTTTCCTTGAACTAAGATTGTTGTGTACCAATTGAGGTAAATCCATATTTCTTAGTGGATTATAATTTAAGTGAGAAATTAATGAAACTAGAGTACTGTAACTCGAAGAAGATTGATTTAATTGTGTTATGACACGTAATGCCCAAGACACGGTGTGGGACAGCAGCAAGTGTAACAGACGAGCGACCAAACTTTATTCTGGCGAGTAATCTTTGCATTAAACAACTTGGCAACAAACCTACATTTGTAACTGTTAAGGGATAGGAAGTGGTTGATATTAGATTATCTTACAGAATACTTCGTGAATCAATCTCAACTGGAAGGCTCTTAAAGAAGACTCACTATCACATCATATGTACATTTGAATACATGTGATACGATAGTGATTGGCTTATGAATGAGTGCACGTGATTGGACACATATGATAATGTGCAATATGAAATAAAACTATTTTAAGCATAAAAAATAGTGGTGTATTAAATATAAGGTGAGGAAAGTAGATAAATATCCCTCTCCACCTCGATATTGCATCTGTTTTTTTTTTAAATTAAATTATTGTGTAGGTGCTATGGTTTCTTCAAAATTATTAATTATTAAGTAAAATAAAACAACATTGAAGCAAAATTCAAAATAAGACAAAAAAATAAGCTAGAAATCGAGGTGAGTTCGCTCAATTTGTATTGTATTTGCTACGTTCTTAACCTTATTATTCAGTCATGGTTTGTGTATTTTTCAGTAACATTTGATGGTGTATTTTTATGCTTTGTTTAAATGAAACCTATTTTTTTATATAGGTAAAAAAAAATAAATAAAAAAATATAATAGTTTTGATAGAACAGTTTTTATTAATTAATTTAGAGTGTGGATTCTAGGTCATAATGGTTAATTTGTTAAAAAGATTAATAGCGAGCAAGCGTATTGATAAAATGATGACTATCTCTTTGGACCTCATCCTTTATCTACTAGTAAGTACTACATCAATTTCTAAATTTAATCATTTACAGGAATACAAAGATGGTAAACAAAAACTAGATGCAGTTTTTAATAGAGAAAATAAGCCAAAATCCTGCAGTAGGTATTTTCACGGGACACAACTCACGTGAGAGTCATATAAATCCCCCTGACCGAAACCATCTTGTACGGTGGCTGCAACGACGAAATAGATACCACGGAACCCTATTTCAGTGAGTGCCCAGCTTTCTTACTGGATTTTTTTATTAAATCGATGCTAATGAGTCTTAGCATTCGATTTAATAACACATATATAAATTATAATAATATTATAAAAATTAAACACTTGAATTGGTTTAATTTATTTATTAATTAATTTCATAGTTTTTTAACATGAATTACATGCTTCTACGTTTTATAGCTAAGTATACACAAAAAATAAATACATCTATCTAAAATACAATGAAATTTACACTTAAAATAAGGGCAGTGCTTCTATCTTGCCAAGATAATGCATTTTTTTACATGATTTTTAAATTTATTAGCATTATTTTGATAACTTCATAGTTTGAGAGTACAAGTTACAAACTGTATTAGGGTTACCATGCCATACAAATATTAACGTTATCAATACTTAATATTATGCTGGTAAAGCTTCTAATAAGTTTTTATAATTTTCAGTTTTCAAGCTTGTGGATATATGGTACAATACACACTCAAATACACACATTTGATGAGTTCCTAAATCGCGAAAATGTGACAATCACACGTAATATGACGAGGTGTTAAGTACTTTACGAGTGGTGATCTATTAATTACTAAGTACATATGTACATACATATATAAATCATTCAATAAGTTCAAAATTTGTTTTCCTAAAGTCGTGCTTTTTCGCGTTCGTTTCCTTAGTTCGGCTGAACTTCACAGACGAAGTACGTCTCGAAACTGCACGGCGAATCGTTCCACTTCAGACCCTTGCCATCGCGGTTCCACAGTTCCAGACAGTTCTCCTCTTCGCCATTTTCGTAGCGGAAGTTATTTGGTTCGCCAGCGTTCCAGTTCGTGAATGTTATTGGTCGACCAGTGGCCATCCAGAAGAAGTTTCCTTCGTCAGCCAAATCGGTGCCAGATATCCAAAAATGTTCGTGACCCAAACCTAAAAATAAATACAACAAATAATTACTTTTAAAATTTAAAGAAACGGAATACGATCCGGAATCGCCTTAAGTCTGTACTATTAATATAGAGTCACAAAATTAGATTCGGCTAGCATAAAAGTTATTTTAATTTTATTAGAATATTTTGTATTTAAGCAAGAATAATTTAATATAATATAACATTAAGGGAATCTCTTAACGACTTTAATTTTATTTAAAGTCATTGAAATCAAATCGCCGCAATAGTAAAAATAACTCTGAAACGTCACCAATCGAGGATTTTGTTGCACTCGACAAATACTATCGATCTGTCTTGGCCGTTTTCGGATTGGAAAAATCTTTTACACAGTATGTATAATCTGTTAGCCTTTCAGTTATGTACATATGAATGTCTGTATGTCTGACTGTCGTTTTGTGGGATAACAATGTCAATGCAGCTCCCTCGCGTGCATTCACTTTTTAATTTCGTTCATTTGCTGAAGTGTGCAGAGCTATAAATACAACATTGCAGCGAATGCAAAGCTTTTGAAAACTGCACAAAGCTGGCAAGTAATTTGACCACGACACACCGTCCGTCTGTCCGTTAATATCTTTCACCCTTCGCTAGAAAGACAAAGAAAATATGGTTGGCTACATATTTCCGGGTATATGGAATGCGCCGCAGAGCGGTGCAACGACTCTGGCCGCATTGCACCTAATAAATTTCGGTGTAAAATGATTTGGAGCTAGTTGCTGAAGCTGCTTATGCAACGGGTCAAATGAAAAGTTTTGAAAGTTAAACTGGTTTCCATTGTTTAATCTTTATTCGTCTCTTTTATTCCAAGCGTCTTGCACAAAAAGTTGCGTCGATTGCTTAATTGACCAAGATTCTTAGTACAAAACAAGGAAGCAATTTTTTGTTGTTTAAGTTTTTTAGTTTTACGGAAGACTCGAGGCTTCCGAGTTAAAAATTTAAACACAACTGATAAAACAAAAGCGCTGCTTTTAGATCTGAGATAATGTAGAGACAAACTAAGAATAAAGTTGTATTTTAGTTTACTTTTTAGATACCAAGTTCAAGATTGCAATTAGAAACAAAAATTATTAATCCAAATCAAAGAGAAGCAAATAGTTTATTTCTAAAATCATTCCTTATCAGTGGAGTAAAGCTTGATAGATTAGAACTTAGGACATCTTTGATTATTTTACGAACATATTTATATACACAACTAGATTATAGTACCCGGCGTTGTTTGGATTTTATTTTAAATATAAATATGTAAGAAGATTGAACGACCAGGTGAACGATATAGGTAAGTCACAAGTAAGCAAAGCTAAATTTAAGCTCTATCTCAATCGATAAACTTCGAGTCGTTTAAGGAATTAGTTATGAAAGCTACAGATTTATCAGATTCCAAACAGTTCTTTTACTTGAACAGTAGCACGCAATAAACTTGGAAAATGGGTTTGGAAAATGGGTCAAACTTTTTGGTTTTTTACTTTTAGGATCGTGTGCTGCTAAAGCAAATCGGTTTCTCAATACGAGAGGAAGCCCATAAAATGGCGATAATTTGGTTCAAGTTTAAAACCAACGAATTTTTATTCGAAGAAATTTAGTGTTATTAAAGTGTGGATTTGAAATCATTAGTAAAACAATTTATGTAAGAACCTATATCTTTTGATACATCTTTCGATTCATCTAACTTCTAACTTTATAAGAACTTACCAAAGTCACGAATATGTTTTTCCAGTCTGTCGTTCTCTTCTTGCGATGAAATACTTGCTAAATGCATGCCATGATATCTGCAATATTGTGTGGCCTTAAACCAATTTGCCTGAAATAAAAAGGTTAACATATACATTTAAATAAAACGCTTAACATGGGATATTCAATTAAAGACCCAACAACTATTAGATTCAGTTGTCCACACAAGTGTCCGCATATTCAGGCCTGACATTTTACGTAACTGAATTAGAGTTAGTTTTAGAGTAAAATATTGTTTGTTTGATAATTACTCCATTATTTTGATTACTTCTTTGTCTTTATGAGACACTCATTTTTAGATTATTTAGAGTAAAAAATTAAAAAAAATATTTGATCAAAATTTGGCCGAGTTTTTATAATTTTTATTATAACTAAAGACTTCCGCTGTTCCTATTAAATTCATTCATCGATGTGCATGGAGAACAATTACGTTTGGCTGCAATGACTCCGTTTCAAAATATTTTAATATGATATGCAAACGTGTTTACATGTTTACATAACTTGACAACAAAACCGACATAGTTAACCTTGAACTAGAATCGCAGATAATAATTAGCATTGCAGTTCACATCGCACAATCTTAAATCAAATCGACATTTCTAAACACAATATTAACATTTTTGCAAATTACCATTTAAACACTTGGAAAAGCGAGGCACACAAAAGCTTCAAGTTCAAGTCCATTTTGTGGCAGTTTTAAGTTAATAATTTCTTCACAAAAGTTTAACTATTTTTAACAGCCTTCAGTTGATGGATAACTCGTAGTTAAGGAGAGTATTACAAGAATAATACGAATAATTTTAAATTATTGTCAAATGTGTTAATGAAAACTAAAGATATTAGAGTAATAGAAGATTAGAGTTGAAAAAGACATTGTATAGAAAAAATATATGTACATTCAGATCCAATTTGTTAATTTCATAATCGGTTCAGAAACGTAATCAAATTTTAAACGACTGCTAGATTATAGTTGCCAGAGTTTTGTTCTGAATATAAATTGTTGTAGTGTTTCTGAGATACGGCGGTGGGCGGTGGGTTGAATTGATCCAATCACACTCAATTTTGGAGAAGTTATCGACAGATTTTTAGAAGCAATATAATCGAATATTTTAACTTTATATCACAAATGGTAGGCGTAATAAGAGGGCGTGCCAGATTTTACATATTTCTTCCCGGTGTATCCCTATTTATTTTTCCTATCAAGTTTCTGAGCATTAGTGGTGGGCGTAAACTTGATCCGACCTATTTCTAAAAGTGGGCGTTAAATTAATCTAACTATGCCCGATTTTAGTGAAGTTATTAGATACCAAATATCAGATTTTTACGAGCTATATTTTTTTTTAGCAATATTATCGAGTATTTTTATTTAATTTCACAAATTGTGGGTGTATTAAGTGGGCATGGAAGCCCAAAACATAAGCGGGTGTGAGCACAGTAATTCCTCAAAATTGTATCCCACGGATGAACGGTATCGACGCGCATTGGGTACAAATGCAAGAACAAACATAATATACCCCACGGTACGTGTTTGTGCGTTTCGTAGAGTATAAAAACGCCAATGGGTGATCTCTCGTTCGTTCATCTATCTTAATCTATCGCAAAGTTCGACATGCAAATCCAGTCTTCTTATATAAAAAAATAAAACAAGTGTTCACGCCAAGCTTGTTCTTGAAACAAGCATAACTTATCGAATTTAATAATATGCATGCCTCAATACTTACTGTTAAGATTCAATACAATACAATAAAATTGCTTTTACGATGAATAAAATTTTAGCTAAAACTGATTTTAAAACCATTTCGATTTGTTTATGGCTGCAGAAGCTTCGATTCGCATGCAATGCTCCTAAACCGTAAGATCACCAAACATGCGCCTTCTTTTTTTTTATTGATATGTAAATTTTTAATTCGGATTTTATTTATATTTCACATGAAGTTTAAACCGC
Source organism: Suillia variegata (assembly GCA_949127995.1). Classification (NCBI taxonomy): domain Eukaryota; kingdom Metazoa; phylum Arthropoda; class Insecta; order Diptera; family Heleomyzidae; genus Suillia; species Suillia variegata. The sequence goes on along the minus strand of OX421845.1, from coordinate 15,926,147 downwards.
GAATGTGTTAGGCATTCGAATCGTCCCTGAACTTTAAAAAGATCTTGTTTGGCGGAAACGCACATCAGAGTAGTTTGTTTGACCAGTTTTAAGTTTTTTTTTGTTTATTGTTAATATACATATACTTATACATATAATTTAATTTATTGTATTTTACTGTTTAAACAACAGCAAAAGAGGTATTTCTCTTAATATCTAAAGCGGAATAAAGAAGCAAGCGCAACGGGAAAGACCGAATATGGCAAATGATGTCTGTATATATAAAGCAGTTTGTCTGTATACACGTATGTATAAGTATGTATATGTATACAAAACTGCATTTTTTTAATCGAACTGAAAAGATCAACAAGTTAAAATTGACTATTGTTAATTTTCTGTCTCCTACCGGTACGCCCATTTTTATAGAATGATCTCAACTCGGATGAGAGTTATGACTTTGAAATATTTTATCAAGAGTGGGCATGACAAGCTCATAATGCATGCATACATACACTGTAAATGCAGGTTTTTGCTGTTTGATGTTCAACTGAATTTTATTAAAGACTTTCATTAAATTTATACATTCCTCATGCAAAGTTTTATTTTTCTAATCAAATTATATTAAACCAGCTAAGATTGCTTGTGTATTTGAATATATATAGTTATGTATTTGTATTTCTATCCAGTATGTTAAGATCGGCTGAAATGTTTTTAAATAAAATGAGAGGTCGGATTTGAATGCTTTAAATTCTTGTTATTATGTCTTCCATTGAGATTTTTTCAGAACTTAAGAGCATCCCTTAGAATTTTTTATGCAAATCGGTTCCGTTGGCACTAAATAACAAAAGAATACATGTGCTTTTTCAAAATAAAATTCCAATGAAATTTCTCTAGAACCATTATAATTTTTTTTTCAAATTCAAGTAAAAATATGTAAATGTAGTATGATTACATATTATGCCGAGCGAACTATTCTATTAGATAATTAAGGTAAATAGATACGATACGATACGAACCAAACAATTATAATTCTAACTTAGAACTAAAGGATCGCAGATTTCTAAAAATAATGGACATCACTAACAATTTAGTTATAAAAATTGCATACCAATTTTACTACTGTTAAAAATTACCACATCTGTTACTAGGTCCCAGAGGAAATACCGGTAAGGATAAGAATTAACAAAATCAGGTATAAAACATACTAATTGGGGTAATATGCAAACTACACCAAACGTTGCGATTCAGTAAATTTAGCACATTAATACAATATAAGTTTATACATACATATATGCATGCATACATGCATACATACATAAATACATACATACATACATACATACATACATACATACATACATACATACATACATACATACATACATACATACATACATACATACATACATACATACATACATACATACATACATACATACATACATACATACATACATGAACAATAAATTCGTTTCTTTTAAATTAATTAACCGTTTAATTTAATCCTAACAAAATTCTTGTTGGCATTTTCATTCGCAATGATTCACAATTAATATATTCGCTAACGATTCTCGAAACAATAGCTTAAATTTGCAAAGTGGTTATTAACAAATTAATAGAAAAATGACAATTTTAGGATTGCCTTTGTGAACTTTCCAATAAACGAGTTTTTATTTTATTGAGAATTTTACTTGCTTATGCAATATTTAGTAGGTCGTTTGAAGTTGAGATCGAGAGTATCATTTTTTTGGCCGATATTGATATATATGCAAAATAAGAAAATAGCTTACTTCTCATGATACCCTGAGTTGCATGAAGAACTTGTATTTAAGTATTGTGAAGAGTTGTCTGTTAAACTTAAGACGAGCAGACCATCTTGAAGTAATTCGACCGAAAAGATCGCCCTCTACTTCAAAACTATTAAACAGTTTTATATATATTTTAATAACTATTTACAATTGCAATTTATATGGAGATCAAAAGTTATTTAACAAATATAAAAGAATTACTCATGTAGTTAATCTCGAATAGTTTGTAAGACCGACTTCAATTTCATACTAATACATTTTCCGGACAAAACCAACATTTTAAATTGAATATTGTAAAAGTGGAAATAAAAAAAATAAATATTCAATACTAATTAAGTAACACTTGTAGTTGCACTAAAGGTACTCGTTGGTGGTTATACATACGTATATATATTGTATGAATATGCATATGTGTGTGCTATTAAGATGGTATGTGGTTTACCTTAAAGAAGATGCCAAGATAATACCGCTTCTCGCCAAGTTTTAATAACGGCATCGTCCATTTGTTCGCATACTGAACCTCATCCACACAATTCGGACAATCTGTAAAGAAGCGAATACAATTTACATATTAAATCAAATCAATTTGCATTATTTAAAATTTAAATTTAAATACAGTATCTACTTGAAATTTAAGCACTTTTGTAGTAGTAGTGACATTTCAACTATGTATGTTTGTATGTATAAAATAGGCAAACCAATGTTTGTACATTTTATCGGCTTGTAGGTAATATTATTTTTCACATCGTCGTCGTTCAGGGAAAACTTCCCGCTTAAGTTCACAAAATATATTTTTGAAAAAATTGCATTTTTTCACAAATAACCATAAAAAATGGATTAATCATTGAGATTAAATATTTTTATTAAAAAATTATAAATTTATATTACTTCAAGCAAAAAGAATTTTTAGATTACAGATTAAAAGCATGCATCTGCAGGTGGTCATTATCACTATGCAATAGCTTCTGCGATAATAATTTTATATATTTATTCGAAAACCTGTGGGGATAGAATGGTTCAGGTTTAAATGGAAAATTCAAAATGCTTCTATATTCCAAATCCTGGGTGTCTCAGTAAACTTCCACCATACTAAATCTCCGATTCGGACATTGTTTAACGGACGCGAATTCTTTTGCAATAAAATGTATACACTAAGAGAAAAATAGCACTCGAAATTAAAGAACGATGGAGCTAGATTTAAGATTTTTTATTCTGACTCAAATTTAAATTGCTCGGTTTCGAATTAAAATTTAAAAATCTTTAATTAAGCGTAATTTGTGAGAGAAACTACACTACAGGGCATTACCTCTGTATGTGTCCGGTTTTTGCAAGAGCGATACTGGGTGGCGATGTGTTGAATGTGAATAACAATCTTTCTCTTCCTACCCCGAATCTTCTGAAATTCATTCGTAAAACAAAGAAGTTTGGGGAATAGTCTATGAACCTATCTTCTAATTGTCACCTATATCTTTATTATCCTAGGCACAATGGTCCATGAGGACCATTGAGCCCATGAATATGGGCTGCTTTGTTCCCAAAGCAGCCCATATTAAACTTTAACCTCTAAAAAGTACGAGAATTATTTTCGGCTAATCGAAGCTCAAATACCCTATGCACTGGAACTTTGTTTTTATAAAATTTTTCACCGCAAAAAAAGGGAGGTGGGCGGTTTTCTTATTCGATCACGCCCACTTTTGAGAGTTGATTTGTATTACTACTGTTAACTGCTAAATATTGAATTGGAACGAATTGACTTTAATTAACACTTTAGTAAATTTACGTACACTTGTTTTTTTTTTGTGACTAATAGTTATTAAAAATAACAATGCAGAAAATTTAATAACAACATCACTCGGAAATTTCACATCTACAACACATCAAAAAGTATGTTTAAGTCTGCAAGGTCAATTGCCATTGTTGCTGCAATATTTAGCAATAAACAATATACTCGTACTAACAATATTAAAAAAAAACAGCCAAGCAGAAAATGTTTATACCGTTGAAGAATTAACTGCTGGAAAATCTAAAAATTCTGGCCGCAAAACACGGTTGAAAACTTCATAAAAGTATCTGCCTATCCAGGCTTGAGATTTCAATTAACTGATGCAGCTCTCATTTACTCCTGAAAAATTAGCCCAATTTTCTAAAGATTTCCAGCGCCAAATTTGCTAGTGAGTTGCCCAAGTGATCTAAAGATTTTCTGCTGGGAATCTTTACAGTACAAGCGAATCCATACAATCACACGTACACTTCCATAGCTAAGTGTTTGATAATATTGCCTCATAATAGGCACAGAGGTTGTTGCGGTTAGGTAAACAAAAAGTTATTCAACTTGTGTGGAAGATGAAGTTACAAATGTTTGTTTTAAATCGCTTTTTGCAGACTTTCAGTGTTCACAATTCAAGTTTTTCATTCGCTTCATTCGCTTCATTCATTAACATTATTTTCAATCAGTCTACGAAATGTTAAAACAATGCTTCTCGATTTTTTCAACTCCCAACTTATATATTTTTTCTTCTCAAGGTATTCAGCATTGGTAGGTGTCTTGTTTGCAAAAATACTTGAGCACTACGCCTGAAGCGATTCGCAACTTTTGTTATTAATACTTTTAAGGCACTTCAAATCAATGTCGAACTAAATAGACATGCCATGTTGAGCTGATTTTCGGAATGGAGTGAATAGAGGAGTGCGAAAGAAGAGGAAAAATATATAAATACATACTGGAAGCTCAGTCAATTGTTCATGCTTTTCGCTAGTCGCCATCCTACGTTTTCACGGTCTTATTTTGTGGCTAAAATTTTGGAGTTACAATTGTTTGCTACATACGCTTAAGAGGCGCTTGCTTATCAGCGCAGACAAGATTTTCTGACAATCGAGCGTATGATCTATCTCAAGAAACAAACTAAGCATCTTAGCTCCCAAGAATTAAGGCAAATATAAAAATTAACTCCTCAAAGAAAATTCCTATACTTGTCTTTCATTAGAGAAACACCAGTAAAGACACGGTGAAATGTCGTTCTCCTGTGATCTCCGGATCTCCTGTGTAATGAGAGTTCTGTGTACCTTTTCGAGTTCTTCGTAAACATGTTCCAAAAGATCTTTTGATTTATCAAATCTGATATGGTTGCAAAAATGCCCAAAAAGTTGACGGGTTCGAACAACTGTCACTCTTACTATATAAACTTGGATATAACTTTGGTACTATGTGCATTGGAGCTTCAGCTTTGTAAGATTCTAGACATACATTAACCATTCCAAATTTGGTTTTAATAGGAATTCATTTTAAAACCATTAAAAAAGTCTTGTTTTACAATATTTATAGTGTAATAGCAGTTAGATTATGTATATTATATAATCAGTCCATTTTATTAGGCGGTGGTCTACGCCTTAGAGCATGTGTCAGAGAATGTCTGAGGACATTGTAGACTAAATTACCATCTGAAGAAAATAAGTGTGCTAGTAAGAGATTCTTACTAAGAGAAGCAGGAAATGACAGAGCATATTAAATGAGATTTATAAAAAATCTAGAACTGTTTTAGTAGGATTATGAGTCTGCTCAATAGATGTCTTAGGTCGCGGTGCTCGTATTTCCTTATAATGATAATTATATTGCAGATAATCAACCCACAGGAGTTCTTTTAAATAAAAAAAAGTATGAAAAAGTAGGAAACTTTTTCACATTCCATACAAACTTAATCATTATAAAAAAGTTTTGTAGCGACAATCACCTGAAATTTGGTATTTAACATCTAATTAGCTACTAACCAACACTAACAAAAATTTAACCGGATCGATTTAAAACAACGTCTACTTTTGTATATAAATTTATCCATTTTTTCTATTGGCTCACGTGATAACAAAATATATCTTCTCCATAATAGTATAACATATTTGAGCTTTGGCATATTCTGTGCATAGTTTTATATTATTTTATTAAATTAAAACTAATGTTTGTATAACCAGTATCGCAGCTAATCATTTAGATTCGACGTCGGCTGCTTATAATGCTAATTTGCAAAAAATTTAGAATAAGCTAATTATAAAAATCTTCTGCATTAGCATATCGACATTAAATTTACCATACGTGAATTGTTAATTTTTAATTGTATACGAACACGAAACATTCTTCTCGTTTTCCAAGAATTTTCGTGTTAGTTTTCAAAAATATATTATATAATCTAACTTTAACTTTGTAGTTTGCATGAAAGATTTAAAATTTTTTCTTACTTTAGCATTACAAAGTTTAATTAATTTATTGCATACAGAGGAGAAAAAATGTGGTAGAAAATCCCCAAAAGAACGACTGATGTAGTTTTTAAATTAAAAAAAGTGTAACTAAATATTTATTGCAAAAAGGTATTTTTAGTTTTTCATTGAAATAATCTTAATTTTTTATAATTAGAGGTTATCAGATGGCTTTAAGACTCGAAAGCTTCTTAATGTTTAAAAATATCTGAACTCACTTGAAAAATACTTTTGAAGGGAGATCGCAACGAAATCCTTCCTTATTGTTCGCTTTTTGTAATGATCAACTGGGAATATTTCACATTCGGAAATTTGCTCATTATTATTATACACATATATATATATATATATATATATATATATATATATATATATATATATATATATATATATATATATATATATATATATATATATATATATATATATATATATATATATATATATATATATATATATATATATATATATATATATATATATATATATATATTTATATATAATAGTTAAACAAATAATAATAATAACTTCTAAAATGTTGTATTACATTAGTTGTTGGTTATTTAATTTTAAGACCAATAATATAAAAACGATAGCAATATCGTATTTCAAATTTTTCCAATTTTCCAACGAACCTGACCTGATGGCAGATCTCATTGTGTTTAGAAGGATCTATTTATGTATAACAAGTTGAAACACAAAAAATAGTGAAATGACTTGAAAGATACTTTGAAAATTTATTAACATCAACAAAAATAGAATTGATATTTAAATACTAGCTTTGAATTTATTATGACTACTTTTTTTTTGTTAGCTGCCTTTGGGACTCAAAAACGTAAAATAATTTTATTATGTATGTAGCTGCAAAGTATCTTTGTCACTTGGTATGTATGTTTTCCCACCCTAAAACTGGTTCGAAATTGAAAAGCGTGAGCTGTTGTATCGAACAAACGCATGGGCAAAGAGAAAGTCTACCAGACACCTTCTCGTTCCGCATACAGGATGTCGATCCAATGCAACGTCGCGACGTTATGCAATCGATCGAAGATCGAAAGACTGCAAAAAATTTGAGAAATTCCAATGCAAGAATCGTGTCAGTTTTAAATACAATATATAAAGAAAAACCTTAGCGTGCCTACCTGTGACAGCCGGAACCGAAGGAGTCTTATTTGGTGCTACCGAACTCCCACCGATCATTTGCAGATACAGTATCACAGTCAGAATTAAATACTTTTGCATTTTGTCAGATTAGCTGAGAAGCAGAATTGTTAAAAATCAATTTTTTTGGTTTTTTTTTAATTTTTGATAAAAAATCGTAATCGTGAATATATTTTAGATGAGTATATGCAAATTTTTGAAGAGTCACAAAAACAAAATAGAAAACAAAGTTCCGCGCACTTTTAATTTTGGTTTCCAAATGAATTTCGCTGCGTTACAATACAAATAATTTATTCACAACATTTTTCGATAAAAATCGTTAATTTAGAGATGAAATCGCATAGGGAAATATCAATATTTATGAATTTTTTTTCGTTTTTTTTTTGAAATTTGAATTTTAATCTGGCGGATGCACAACAGCAGAAATCGTCTTTTAAATTCCTGAGCGAGTTTTGAGGTAATCGCAACAGCTAAACCAACGGTTACGACGCTACCACACAAACAAAACAAAAAACAAACGACCAAACAAAATTCGAAGATGAAAAGAAGTGAAACTGTGTGAATGAAGGCAGCAAGTTCGAGTTCGAAATGAGACGAATCGAAATGAAACGAAACCGAAAGTTGCTAAAATGTGCGCATGTGCGCCTGTACTGACCGTCGACGAAGAACTAATTTGTGGTAAGGCAGCCTCCAATCAGCCTGAGACGGAAAACGAAGTAGCGTTGCGATGGAGCAGTTTCGCTCTCCTCTCACCAGAGCGAGACTATATACAACAAAATATAAAAAACTAACAAGAGAAACGGAGCAAATGCTGCTAATCATCCAACAATAACCAGTCTCATCTGATCGCGAGCGAATGTTTGACGGTTTTCAAGAAGACTTGCTGCGGACTGGTTTCTTTGCAACCATTAACACTGATGACTCCCTCAAGAAATACCAGGTTAGCGGCAGCAGAAGTAGCAGCATCTTATGCGCGTGTTAACCGTGCGTATCCAACCAAAAGAACCAGTACGGGCGGTTTCGGCCTGAGATGTTTTCTGTTCATCATCCCTGCTGTTGGCAAGTGGTGGTTATACATATGTTCCAATGCCTAAACAGAATATAAATTTTATGTTTGTATTCTGTATTTTAAAAGTACGATCGTCAATTAAATTTCTCGGATAAAAAAATCGCTGTGGGCGTAGTTTAGCCTTTGCAAAGCTTCTACCGCAAATGTATAAATGCGAGTGTATTTACTAATTTTTTTTTTGTTCGGTTAAGTCTAAACTTTTTTAGATTCTGGACAATTTTTTTAAGGATTAATTTAAAGGTAGATAAAGATTTTTTGTCTTGATTTATTTAATAATACTTTAAAATTTTGCCGCTTCCTGTTTGCCAAGAGCTTAACACAGGAAAGTATGTTCTTGGAGCTTTTCGAAAAGTTACTCTAAAAGTCATTAAGAAGGAAGTCTTGCAATTTTGAGTCATTTCATACGAAAGAGAAGGGAATAAAGAATCGTAAGCGAAAGAACATATGCTTCCAAAAGAAAGACCAGTAGTACAATTTCCTCCTTTTTCTGCTATGAAACTAACGCTCGTCCTATGTAATCGAGCAGATAACAAAAAAAAAATAATTGAATAAATATAACTAAATATGCAAATACATAGAAAGAAACCTCATTTGAAAGTTTATTCAGAATTAAAAAAATAACAACAAATCTCGTTTCTTGCGAAATGCTCTGGCAAACATTTTGTATGCGGCTTTGCTATGTATGACACATTCGCGCCACCATTTGACTTCGTTTTCGTTTATTCGTCTTTATTTTTGCGATACTTGTATAATTCCACTGCCGATTCTTACTTTTTAATACCCAAGATGACATAAGTCAAACACAAGCAATGTCTCGGAAATAACTGCATGAGTGTATTCACAAACTCTAAAATACGAGGGTAATACATGAACGGATAACTCAAAAATTCTATGGAAGTTTGATGACGATACTTTGTTCAGTAATTGGCTGACATCTATGGGGAACTTCTTCCTAATTCCGACACTATCTTGGGTATAGCATAATGGTCCATGAGGACTGAGAGCTATGGTCCCATAACAGCCCACACTCAACTTTAAACTCTAACATGGAACGCTCTTAGTAAATTTGTAATTTGCTCTTAGTCTAACCAATAGTTAAGCCGAGCTTTGCTTCTACTCTGAAGATTTGTATATAGGTTTAAACGGCGCCGTGCAAGCTTTCAAGACGAACTACGCCATGGTGAAAATAATTTTAAATAAAGAGATGGAGTTGTTGATGTTGGAACATCGCTAAACCAAATGTATTGAGCTATACGAAGACTATGTGAAGAATTTAATTTTATGTGATATATTTGTTAGATCGGGTACCTCTTAGACTGCTCGTGCTCATTTGTATGGGTATGAAGTTGGTTTTGTATCTTACAATTTATGGTATATTTTTAATTCCAGGAAAAGATTTTCTAGTAGCAGCTCATTTAATAAGACAAATTACATCCTCTTAATCCATAAGTTTAATATTTTAACTTTAATACTCAAAATTTGTTTTTTATTAATATTACAAATTATATTTTTGTATTTTATAATCAAGCCTAAACAATTCAAGCGATTATTGGTAATATAGAATATATACAGATAAAGCTCTTCCATGGCCTGTAACGCCTCTATTATTTATTTTATGATTATTTTTTATTTATATTTTTAAATAAACGAATGCGTAATTTTTTCTAAAACAAGTTTTATAAGAGTAAACAAATCTGAGTATACCGAGATCACAACCAGATTCTAATGCAATTTTAAGGAAACAATATTTTATAGGAAGTTTAAGTATCTTTGACTTGTAAACGCTTTTCAAAGCGATTTAGTTAACATCCACCTTAAGAGGAATCTGTATGAGAAGTGCTAACAAAAAAGAAAAGAAAAAAGACTGGCAAATATTTTGTTTACCTCTTTCAATTTTTACTTTTTACATACTACAGTTGTAATTTGCAACTGGCTATTACAACAACAACAACAAAGTGTTGAAATGCCGTCGCAATAACCTTCTCCAAATCTGGCACACAGCAGCAAAACAACAACAACAACAACTAAGTTGATACCAAACAAATTGAAATGCAAAATTGCGCCAGTTGCAAATGTGGCGCGGTAGGCAGCCGTAAATGCAACACATCGTATCGCATCGCATCGCAGAACCTGTCCACGTCAAGTCGCAATTTTCAGCGTCCGATTCAACAAACCATATTTGCCACGATTTCTCGCTCATGGCTTAAGTTATGATAACATGCAAGCGGCAAAGAGCAGAAAGGCAGGTGTACCGAAGATGCTGTACTCATGCAGCGTGACCAATTCCAATTCAGGCTTGCAGAGCTCAAGCTGTGCAATTATGTAAACAAGCGAAACAATTTTATATACGAGTATGTGAAAAAACTAAAAATTGCTCATCATTGCAATAGCTTGGTCAGCAAAGAGTTTGGAATTTGTTTTTGTAAATAAACTGTTTTTTATAGACCAGTTTTTGTCCTATAAGCTTTCTATAAATTTACTATGTAAAATCTGACATACAGAGAGGAAATTTATTTTATATGTCAACGCCAAGTTAAACCTCTACCGAATGGGAACCCGTTCAATTTTCTAAACCGAGAAGAGAAACCTCTTCTCGAATTCCGAAATTTAGTAATATTACGATCCCAGGATTTTTCTCATTAGTAACAACCATATCAGGCGTTCTAACAGGATATTGTGTCTTAGGATGTTCCAATTGATTTGAATTCACACAAAACTACATATTTGCATTGAAACTTTAAAAACACAAAACCATTTTTCAATTACGGAATCCAAAATTCAGGGATTTAGAAACATCCAAGAACCCAGGGTTTCGTTATCCTTGATGATAAATGTTTGGTGGTTAAAAAAAGCAATTGGTGATTTTTTTCACAAATTTTAATTTTGAAGTGAATAAAAAACTGGTAAGAGAATTATTTTCGACCAAGACGAAGATCAAATACCCTCCGCCATTTCAGTGACACTAAAAAAAGTGCTTCTTTTAGCACTTTAGTGCTACATATCTCTATTACAATATAAGTGGGCGTTGTTCTTATCTTTTCCGCTTGGAAAGGAGTGGTTTGTATGGGAGGGTAGAAGTTTCGGTCCGACCTTGCCCACTCACTTGCGACTCAATATTCGACGCTGATTATTTATATATAAAAATTGGCATACTTACCACGCCCCCACAAATGAAAGAACTAACTCAATATACCCTTCGGTAATGGTTAATTTATATAAAATGTAAACCATAATTTTTTTGTAATTGTAATTTTTGATAATCAGTTGTCATAGAACTGTGGTGAGGAGATTAAATTTTGTCGAAAATCAAAACGCAAACACTAATCAAAAACGAAAATCGTATAGTTCATAGTTTTGGCAATAGATAGAGCCCCAGTTTTAATTCACCTCTCGCGGGAATTAGCTCTTTGAAATAATAAATTTAAGTTTAAAAAATCACACAAATTTTAACTTAGTTGCTAATTTAACATAGTTAATACGTGATTTATTTATAATCGATTAACAAACTATGATAAACATTTCACAAACAATAAGAAAGTTCAATAAAACCATTGCCAAGGTTAAATTAGTATTTGAGTTGAAAAAGTGATTAATAAGTATTTATTTTCCAGCCGAGCAATGACCCGCGTCTGCAAATCAAGTTCTGCCTGCTTACGCGAATGAATGCAAATTCGTTTTTTAAAAGGTTTCTTAATTCTTTTCTGTTTTGTAAATTCATTGTATTTCTACTTATACAATTTTTATTGTCTTATTATAAGTATAAGTAGCAGTTTAAATAAAATATTTTGTTCTTTAATGTGTTTACATTTTGAAAAATTTATAATTAAATATTTTAATTAGGTTGAGCAAATCGCTTAATAGAGTTGAACGAATAAATTTAATAATAAAAAGAACTGGTAAGAGTGTAACGGTATTCTGGGGTTAAATATCAATAACTGTTATATCAGTTCATCCAGATTATCAAGTTCATCCAGTCCCAACTACTTTTGCATGATCGACAGTGACCAAACTAACTTAAAAAAAAACATTTCGGAATTTGTAGAAGCAATATTAGCGAAATTATCAAATTGTTTTGAATAATTATTACCGTTATAATTGGGCGTGGCAGATTTTATAAAGCGTATTTTTTTCCAGGCGTATCTCTATATATGTTTCCTATATACGTTTTCCTGGCGTAAAATAGATCGTTCCTATATCTATAAGTAGGCGTTAAATTGATATAACCACGCCTGTTTTGTTAGTAAAGTTGTCGACAGTGACCATACAAACTCAGCTACCAAATGTATTTAATTTTTTTAGCAACCATGGCAAATTTACAAAAAATTCATTTTCTAAGAGAGAAACAATATAGGGGAGGAGAGGGATAATTTTCTACTTTCCTCACCTCATATTTATTACACCATGGCTTAATTTAAAACTTTCTCTTCTACCCAGAAATTATTTCTTGATTTTATATCCAAACTTATAATTGGCCCGTTTAACAGTATTTTACAGAAAAAGAACATATGTATATATTTTTTAAATTATAGTGTACTTGACCATACTGTGGTTTCAAAAGTTTAGCTTTACAATTTGCTTGTAGCAGAAAACCGAAAAAAGTTATTTACTGTCGGATGAGTTCGATCGCTCGCATTCAGGGTCAAATTTAGCTACTTTAATGCGTCTTGAGACTTAAAATATGTGCATCCATAAGAGAATTTATACAAGTGTGTTAAAAAAAGTAATAAATTAAACGAAGAACGAGCTGAAGTCGGCGGCATAAAATAAAGTATACTCGTATGTGTATGTATGGTGCGTAAATGTATGGTTGTCACCTTAATAACGGTGCGAATGAATATGTAAATTCCTCAGCACATGCAGACACATGCTTGAACTAGTATAGTACAATATCAAATGAACCTTGTTCTTAATATGTTGAGGCTTTTAACGAAAATCGCAAGTATTAAGAAGACATAATAGAATAATTAATGAGTCTCTTCAAATATTTGATACCATAGATAATTTATTGCGTAAAAAATAGATTCGTATTCGGTTGAATGATTCGCGTAAATTGCACTTGAAAATTTAAATTGATAGTAAATTATTGGGAATTAAATTTATCTACATATATACATATATAAAAATGAATGTATCTTTCTTTTTTTCTTTGTACCCTATGCGCGTTTTTTCCGATTGCGATTGGCTCCCTCCGGGAGCCAGTAACATCCGCCCACAGTTTGTTTGCAAAAACTATTTCATAAATATTGTTCTTAAATACTTTAATTTGGTATATGAGTTTCTATAACCACTGTCGACTACTTCACCAAAAATGGACGTAGTTGGATCAATTTAACGCCCACTTTTAGAAATACATCAATTTTACGCGCTCTACCATTGCTCAGGAACTTGATGCGCTACACACAAAACATATAGAGATGCACCAGGAAGAATAATAGGCAACTCGGAATCTACTACGCCCGAAATTTGTGAAATTAAGTGAAAATGTTTGATTATTTGCTAATAGTGCACTTAAAAATCTCAAATCCAGTATCTTTGAATGGACACCGTCGATAACATCACCAAAATCGAAAACTAAACGGTTCCTGTTTTAAAATAATATAAGGGACTATTCTGGACTTTGACAAAATAAATAGCTTAGAAAAAAATTATTGGGACATAGTTTTGTTATAACCGAATTAAAGTGGAATTAATTATGTCTCATTTCAAATATTTTATGTAACAGTTAATTTTGTTTTTAAATTTAAAATAGAAGCTACCAGCTATATCTAAGGAATAGTCTAAAACAAGAAGATTATCTTCTCCAAATGAACATATGACTCGTTAACTTTGATTTTCCAAGGTCGAATGCAGCCAAGGAAGCATTTTTAATTAGGCTGTGACCAATGTGTGATGTATGTAAATATGTATTTTATATTTTGAATTGAAAAAAAAACTCTTTAAACTCTTTTCCTCATTGACTTTACTTTTCCAGTAAAAATTTAAATGAATTAGTTAATTAACCTTTTATGACTATTTGGAAACTACTTTTGCTTATCTTTTGGCTTCCGCGTTTTCGTAAAATATCGCTTAAAATAAACCACTTTTAGGTTTATTTAATTGCTGTGTAAAGATTTCGCACGTAAAAACAAAAAAGTTGGAGTTTCTGACAGCTTATTTCGCTAAGTGTCCAATCACTAATGGTGATTAATGGTGAAAAGGTATCATTGCTTAAAATGTTTCATTTCAATTCATACAAACATTTGACATTGAAAAGTTCGCTTAAATAAATAAGCCAATTAATTTATCAGAAATTTTCATGCTCACTTACCACTATCAATCTCGTTCTCACTGGGATCGCGATTGAAGACGTCCTTATAATATTGATCATGCTGCTCGGATTCAACGCTCTGCAGGGACTCCAGTCCATCCAATTCAATATCGTCGTCTGGGACTCTTTGAGAGTATGCATCCGGTTTTAACGTAGGAGAGGTTTCTTCATCAAATTCATCTTCATTCACGAGTTGCTGCTTGGGTTCGGTGCGGAAGCGTTGATTTTTGTTATGCTGTCCATATTGTTTGCGTGCCGAATTGGTCGCGGAACCGCGTTTCCCTTTTAGCACCGTTGCTGAGGAAGCAAATCCACGAGGACGCGGTCTTGGACGTGACGTTGTCGACGCTTTCGGCTTCGGAAGAATCTCATCGATGGTCGGTATTTTCTGATTTGCGCTGCGGTTCGGAAAAAGTCGCCGTTCCACGTAGTTGGCAAAAATCTGTTGTGTAATTTGATTCTGGCGCGCAATTTCGGATTGATCCAATTGGAAATTTGTGCCTGCAAAGAAAACCATATACTTGTATATATGTATGTAATTTTCTTAAAATGTAGGATCACGAATCAAGTATACAAGATAGCGCCCAAGGGAAGAACAAGAGAATTTTACAAAAGTTACATTTCCATGACAAGAACTCTACAAAACAGCGAATTCGGTTCCGCATTGATTCTGAATTTTCAAACAAAAAATAGGGGAGTTGTAGTGTCGGAAAAAGTTGACTTCCAAGTGATTTATCGGCGTGGACAAGTAACTCACATATCCCTCATGAAAGTCATCTATAGGTATGATATGATACGATCGCGAAAATGATCCATGGCAATCCAAATAACTTGATTTGATTGACAATTCTGTCGACCGTAAAGTGGACTACGTCTATAAGTATATAAGTAAGTTCTTCAAACTGAACGAAAGTAAAATGTCATAATTTGTAAACCGATCTTAAATGTTCATACTACATTTTTATTTTTTTTTAATTTTTCATTAGAGTGAATTTAAATAATCAATCCTAAATACAATGAGTAAGCATTGACATTAAAATTATACAAAACCACATAATTTAGTCAATGAAGTTTATCTAATCGATTCAGTCCAGCCAATACACCTGCCCACTTTTTTCCTTTTAGTCCAGTATAGACCAATCTGGACTACTCTGAGTATGATTTTTCATATTGGCATTTGTACTGTCCCGAATTTTCTTTTTTAGATTGCTCCAATCGACATTAATAGATCCCAAGTTGTCGTTTTGCTTTACAAATAATTTAAAAGAATGGATTACAGTTTCTAAGACACCTCCGTGTCGAGTATCATCGAAACTGTGAAGTGTTTCTACTATGAGTTCATGCAAAATGGCAATGGAAAACTATTAGTAGAAACTCATCGCATTTTTGACACGCAGGAGTCCTTGGAAATGTAATGCATCCTTTTTTTATATTGCCAAAAACTAAACAAACTGTTTTGTATGTAAACAAGATGTCGGAGTTACTTAAGAAACTTTTAAAACGTTCGATTTTAGACTTCGCAAGACTCTTTAATTTTTAGTTTAAAAGTTAACAAAGTATGCACAGCAAATGAAACCATTTCTTAGCTAGGCTTTACTTGTTTCAAGCGCCACCTTGGAACGACATGACGACTAAAAGACGTAAGTGCGGTTTAATTCGGTAAACAAACAAATGTCAAAGTTGCAAGGGTGGCAGACGCTTATGCGCGTAAAGCTTTGCGCGAACTGCTTCAGCACACAACTCAACGCAACGGCACAAGTTGCACAACTTTATGGAAATTTCATTTGTTATTGATTGCATTGTGATCTTTTTAAAAGGTGGCAGTCGTCCACGCAGCCACTTGAGCGCATGTTGGAACACCATATTAAATTGTTTTTTGATTTCATTTATACAATTATTGTTGTAATTATTGAATTAAACTTGCGCTTTTAGCTGTGTAGATTACGTATGTCCGCAATAAACTTTCGCCTTGACACACATAGCTGTACGGAGCAGTCTCCACCAGCTGATAGCGCCCTCTGCCGCTAAGCCTTCAATATCGATAAATGAAACTGACCGTAAATTACCAACTTCTCATTAAATAACAATAAAATACACAGCTAAACCCTTGAACGGCGGCAGACGACATCGGTACTTATGGTCACAATTGCGGCAGCATCCAGCAGCAGCGGGTAAATCTCTTCGTTTGCCATTAACATTATCAAATCAATCACAATTGTTTGAACCAACAATTCATACGGTATGTGGGAGCAATCTCTGTCGACGGTCGTTCGGTTGGTCGGTTTTTCGGTCGGTCGGTCGGTCAGGAATGGATCGGTGTGATTGTCAAAACATTTTGTTTGACTTTGATTTGCATAATAGCGTCGCGACGGATACTTGTCTTTTGATTGTCTACAGTGGTTCAAAGGTCGCACAAAGTTGATTTTTTTTTATTAATTTTTTAGGAGAAGAAGAACCGGCGTTGCTCGGGTTTTGTTTGGAATATCAATATGTAACAAATAATAAACGTAGCTTCTCGTTACTCTTTGTTGTAGGGTTTCTGAGTTATGGCGGTGGGCGTTAAATCGATCCGACCACTCCCCTTTTGTTTGAAGTTGTCGACAATGTTCATACAAACTTAAATACTAAATTTTTAGTATCGATATTCTAATATTTTCACTTAATTTCATGTGTGCGTTAAAAGTGGGCGTGGTAGACTTTGTATAGCCCATTATTCTTATCGGTGAACATGAAGCGAATGAAGTTGCTAAGGTGGTGGGTTTAATATTGATCTGACGTATTTCTCAAAGTGGGCGTTAAATTGATCCAACCACGCCCATTATTGTTGAAGTTGTCGACAGTGTCCTTACAAACTAAGATAACAAATTGTACATATTAAAACCAAGAAAAACTCCGGTAATAACCGACTTACACAGTTTTCGGTTTTGTTTCCAACAAAATTCGAGCATGGTGTTTTTTTTAATTATATTAAAATTATTATTAGATTTTACATGGCAATTTGTTAGTTTTACATTTGAAACACTAACAAATAAATAAAATGTTTCAATTTATTTCGTTATGCTAGCGTACGGTCCACTGTGCTCTGCTGACGTTCGTTTTCTTCTTTAATGGCTATTTCAAGTGAAGATTTGTTTAAGTGTTGTTTGCGCAGTTTAAACGGGTTAATTTGAAAATTTTAACATTACTTTTAATTGCGATTATAAAGGTCGAAAAATGCAAATATTGCATAATTTATTTTTTATTGTGGACAATTGATACAACTTTTGACTATACACAAACATGTGATGACAACAACAATAAAGCACTTAAAAACCCACTGTGCAACTATAAAAACGAACAAAGAGACTTGCATTTAAATACTTTATACAAAAGTGTATTAAGTCGGAACGAGGTTTTCAAATTCTTAAAATTTATAGAAGATAAATTAAAAGTTTATCTTTTTAACAATTGACAACTAAAAGTAATGTCATAGATAATGCTTAACAAAACAAGCTTCCGTATTTCTAAACTTTCCGAGAAGTGACTGGCAAACAAAAAAAACAGAAATCGAAATTTGCGTTTTCATCAATACTCTCCTAACCTTAATATTCAATCATGATCTGTTCCTTATTTCCTTATAATAAAAAAAACTTCAATTTTTAGTTTGCACAGAGTGAGAATTGAATGTCGGTTCCAAACGCACCGCTTGTGCTCAGTAGTGAAACGCACTTATCCAGCTGAGCTATTGACCGCCACAAAAACAATATAATACAATAAGCTAATCTGCATGTATAAAGTGTATAAAATTCATCGTAGTCCAAGAAATTGAAACCACAATAAATAACCACAATTATTGCACAAGCGCTTCCAAAGTTAACCACTACTGCTAATCCACTAAACCGATTGAAATTGTATGAATTGTGGTCAAATGTTGTTCAACATAAAATATTTCGCAACAAGAACACAAAAATTTACAGCCCATTGTTTCGCTGTCATTTTAACGCGCTTAACTCACAGAGGAAGTCCGCATGAAATCGCTAAAATGTTGCTGTTGCTGTTGCTGTAGCTTGGCTTGTAAAATAAATTAACGAGCAACATTGCATTGACTTAGATTTTTATAGCATGAGAAAAAGTAATATTCTTAACATTTTTGATCAAATTGTACATACATACATACATATTACGAAAATGAAAAAATAAAAATTATAAAAAATAAACTTATAAATGATTTATGTCCGGCTATGCCGAAACTTAAATGCCATACAACAAATTAGACATGCTTATTGTAGCATATGTCTCTATTATACTAAAGCGTTAAATACTAAATTTGAACTGGTTATCTACACTGGAACCATAATGTAATAAATATAAGGCGAGAGAAGTAGAAAAATGTCCCTCTCCACCTCGATATTGTTTCTGTCTGTGAAAATTTAATTTTTGAGCAGTTGCCATGGTTGCTACAAAAACATTAAGTAAATGAAAACAACAACGTAGTTTTTTGTCAAATATCAAAAATATAAAAACAAAAATGATGTGCTGACAAATAAGCAGTACATTTTGTTTTTGTATTCTGAATCGTTGGTTCAACCAAAAAAACGACCCTGCAATACCAACAAAGATCGCGATTTTTCTTTTGTTTTCTTTTGTGAAAACATTTCTTTTAGTAGTGTATAATTCGCTTACACTCTAAATGAAATTTTCACTTAAGAAACTTGCATCTTTGGTCGTTGATGAGGAAGAGTAGCGGCTTCCGAAACAGCTGTCCGACCTGCTACACTTATATATTTTTGTTGCCTAAAAAATAACAAAACATATTTTGTAATAAGGACCTTCAGGTCGAAAAAACTTTACAATGGGCGCTTCAAATAGAAGAAAAACTGAATATACCCTACGGTCCGTGCTTGCGCATGAGTAGGATATAAAAACGAACTCGAAAACTACAGATTTTAAAATATGCCGCACAACTGTGGGACAAATCCGATACTGAAACGGCAAGTTGTAAGTAGTTTTAGAGTTCGTGTTTAGATTGTCATTTTGCAGTAACAAACAATTCAAAGCAAAAAAAAACCAAAAACCATGAACGATTTCCAATATCGATTTCACGATTCGTCTGCAGTTTGTATTTATTGCCAAAGCTAACCTATTTCTGTCAGTTTTAATCTTGGCAATACAAACATTCGATGATAAATGTGGTCGATTGTGGCACAAACAGTGTTTGACTTAGTTGTTTAATTTTTATATTTGTTTTTTTATTAAGGAATATAAATTATTTGTTGTGAGATTTTGAGTTATTGTTGTAAACGACATTTATCATCAAAGAGAACAAAACGGATTGATTAAACTCTATTTCCATCAAACATGGGCGTAATATGAAAATATAATTCAAACAAGAAATCGAAGTCTTACCGGCTATTACAAATCATCATGGCTGAATAATCTATATATATATATATATATATATATATATATATATATATATATATATATATATATAAATAAAGAAGAATTCATTTATATATATATATATATATATATATATATATATATATATATATATATATATATATATATATATATATATATATAAATTAAAAAATGAATTCTTCTTTATTTATTTATTTATTTCTTTCTTTCTTGCTATGTTCACGCCAACTTAGGTTTTGGATAAATACAAATTTGCCACGCCCACCTATTACGCCCACAATTTGTAAAACTAAGTTAAAATATTCGATTATTTCGCTAATATTGCTCCTAAAAATCTGAAATTTGGTATCTGAATTTGTATTGGCACTGTCGATATCTTCCCCAAAAATGGGCGTGGTTGAATCAATTTAACGCCCACTTTCAAAAAAAGGGTGGATCATTTTTACGCCTAACACCATTGCTCAGAAACTTGATGTTATATATAGAAAACATGTAACGGGATGCACCGTGAAGAATAACAGGAAATACAAAATTTGCCACGCCCACTTATTACGCCCTCAATTTATTTAATTAAGTGAAAATATACGATGACATTGCTAATATTGCTCCTAAAAATTTGTAATTTTGTTTCTGAGTATGTATGCCGATAATTTCACAGCCGTAACTAACGGGAGTACCGGGAAGTTCCGTTACTAACGGAAGTACCGGGAAGTTCTGCTACCATTTTTTTAAGTGGCATTGCAACGCATGCCGGGCATTCGCTAGTAAGATTATAAAAGTAGAGATGAGAACGCAAATTGAGCGAACTCACCTCGTTTTTTGCCTTATTTTAAAGTTTTATATTTTAATTTTTGACAAAAAACTACGTTGTTGTTTTTATTGACATGTTTTTGTAACAACCATGGCAACTGCACCAAAAGGGGGGGGGGGGGGCAAAAGAGGGACATTTTTCTATGTTCTTCACCTTGAAATGCATCACATTATTTTATTACACCTTTTCTATATCAATCATGTATAATTTAGCCACTTTTGAGAGTGCAATTTTACCATTCTTGTAGTATTATCTTTATTAGTAGGCGTGTTTATGGTCGGATTATCAAAATTAGATCGGCTCACAAAATAAATTATTGTATAATCAACAACAACTCAATTTATAATTGTTTGGATTATTTTAATTCTACGAAATGTCTTTAAAACGTTTAAATATTTGTTTAGTTTATTTTTGGTTTTTATCTTCGTGCCTCGCATATTTTTCCGATTACGCTTACGTCCCTGCCTAATTGCCGCTTTAATGAAAAGAGGTCACTTAGTCAACCGCATTCAACTCAGTTCAAACGAAAAGCAGTTTTTCCTTTGTTTAACCAAAAATTGGTGATGCCAAAGCAATGATGACGAAATAATTTCAGCTGTACTCAACATTAATTACAAGCAGGCACAATTGCCGCTGCGAGTTCACAGTACTTTTGTTTCGAACGAAAATGGAACTAAAACCAAAAATTTTTAAATTTTTTATAATGTTATAAATGTAAAATTTTCAAGTTTTTTAGATGAACAAAATTATATAAAATAACAACAGAGCCACAGCATTCAAAAATAAATTAACATACCTATATGAGATCCTTTATTTTAACAAACAAATTGTATAACTTATGTGAAAATATGTTTGACAAGTATGTAGTATACTTGAGGCTAGTCTCGATATTATACTGTTTCGCATTATTATACTTAAGACTCCAAAACTATAGGTCTAAAATCCTTTTTCATGGTTAGGAAAGTAGAAATGAGAACGCAAACTAAGCGAATTCACCTCGACTTCTGCTTTATTTGTTTGAAGTTTGTTTTTTTGATTTTTGACAACAAACTACGTTGTTGTTTTTATTTACTTAATAATTTTGTAGTAACCATGGCCGCTACACAAAAATTCAATTTTCAAAGAAAGAAACAATATCGAGGTGGAGAGGGAAAATTTTATACTTTCCTCACCTTAAATTTAATATACCATTTTTTATTTTTTTTTTTTTATTTAACTAAATATATCTGCGTATTTTATCAAATAGATTTACTGTTATTTGAGAGAAAAATACTTTTATTGATATCGTAGTAGTATCGTTTCTGATTGATTTGGTTTCTCGGAAGCTGAATGCAGATTAAATTGTTCCAGAAAAAATCCAAAATGGTTTTCCACTTAATTAGTTTTTATATATTTCGTTAACTGTATTTTTTAATAATCACTTTGCTTGTTAATTTCCAGATTTTGGAAACTTTTTGAGTTACAGAAAAGTACTGTAGACAGTGGCAACGCAGATAATTGTTTCTTATTTGGTTTCTTTTTGTATCCTGTATACGAGCAATTGCAAGATACATAAAAACATAGAATTACGAATGTTTGCTTTGTTGCAACTTGCAGGTTTTAGATTAATTCAACCACTGTGTTGTTGTTGTTACTGAAGTCTGATATGCTGTTGGCTTTAATGTACTTATGTGTGGGGCCTTGTGTGTATTCGAATTCTTTAAAAAATTCATGAAATCACCAATGAATCAGCTATATATAAAAATAGCCTTAAAAAGGCGGACATTTGCACACAAGTTTTAAGATATCAACATTTGCCTAAAGCCGATAAGAGGGCTTAGTTCTTCTTGCAAGTGTCCGCCAAAGTGTTAAGTTGCTACTTGCATAAATTCTCTTATTCGAAAATTGAACTTTAAATTAGCAAAAAATTTAAATGTTTGTTCATACATATTTTAATTTTTTTAAATAAATAAATTTATATGAAAATTAAGTTCATTAACACTTCATTAATGAATTGAATTTACTGTGATCTTCAATTACAACTGAAAACATAATAATTAAACATAATTTACAAGTTAAACCAAAGCAAAACATAATCGCCTTCACAGGTTAATGCTATGGCACGCGTTTCTGTTCGACCGTCTGTCTATTGGCTATTTGAATGTTTATAGAAATCAAGCTTAACTAGGCGCGTCTGTAGAATGGAATCAGTTGGCGACTTCAAAGCCTGCTCGCATTGGTCTCAATTTACAAACGCGGCATGAGTGCGCCAGTCAGTGCGTTTTATTACCGCCCAATGCGGTTAACTTTCTGAACAATTTCGAATCATCATTCATCAGAACCTCAAATTCAATGCTAAGTCAAGTGGTGTATTAATATAATTTTATCGATTACCTTCCAGCCTTAAATATAACTAAACACAATTAATACGTGTTAGTAAAATTCGTTAAGAACATTGTTTAACAATAACAATAACAATAAATAAATAATAATAAATAAGTGATTGACCTATTGTGGGGGTTCCACTTTGAACTGATTTAATTTGTTTACACTTTATAAGTAATTCGGTTTATCAACTTTTTTTGAATAAATGAATATTCGTTAGCAAACATTTGAAATTTTTTTCTTGGAATAATAAAACCATTAAAAGCCTTAAGCCGAGATTTCCTGATAAATATTTGAACTCAACGCCTTTAATACTTGTTTTTTTTTTTCAAAACTATTTTTCATTTTGTAAAGACAAAAAAAAACAAGTAAGAATTATCTTCATCTATGCCGGATCTCGAATACTCCACACCATATTCGAATATTTTTATTGAAGTATACATATTTTTGAATAGAAGTGGGTGTTTTCTTTTTCAATCCAGCCCATTTATAGTAAGTTGGATTAGGTTAATACTCAAAAGAATTCGCGGGACTTTTGCACAGAATTTGAATGGAACAACTTTTCTTTACGTTATTAATGGTAGGATAATCATGCATAAACAATTCAACATTATAAATAGCTTTAATCAAATTAATGTTAACTTCAAAGATGCCAAATTCAGAATGAGAATACTGCATTTGGCATCTTTTCTCCAAGCATTTTTCAGATCTCTAAACGATTTATCTGGAATAAAATTTTTCAAATACTTCGCATGAAGGACTGAAACTTTTGTGATGGAACAGTACCACGAAGAAAGGTCAACACTTTTCTCTTTACTCTAACCTTACTTTACTCGTACTGGTTTTAAAACAAAATGAATGTTTAACTTTTTCTTTGTATATTTACATAATTTAAATAATATTTGTATGTAGTTTCATCAGTAAATTAACACAAAACCGGATACATACTCGTACTCGTATGTACCCGTAAATTATTTCATTAAGTTGTCCAACATGCTTTTAAATTATTACTTTTTTAAATAACTCATAAAAATGAATTTGTCCAACATGCAGATACATTGTACAATACATACATACATATACTAATTGGCAATAAAAGACATTCAACAAATTTCGACAAGTACGTCAGTAAGTATTATAAGAGTTTTTTTTATATATTGTATATTTCAAAATTAATTTAAATCTTAAGCGTAGTCACCTCGAACTAGTTAAACTGGCTCCTTATAACAAAAAAAAAGTATACTAAACCAAAACCAACATATAATATGTAGATAGATAACTGTTCAAGTTCATTGTTGTGCCGAAATCTAGTTTTTGAATTATTGTCAGCATTTTGCATATTGCACAGTGTAACAAAAGTGCATTACAACGGATTCATTAAAACTTAACATAAACGGAAAAATTGATAAACATTTTGAAAATACAAAATAATTCAAAAGAGATAACCAGAGGAATGTTAATTTGAAAGTTTATTTATGTGGATGTATTTTAAAGAAACTGTTTTAAAAATGTCTATCCTAATAAAAAACTTAAGCTGAGTTTACATTACAGCTTCACTTCACTTACACAACAAAAATACTTAATACAATTTTGAATAAATTTCTAAAAAATGTTCTTTGTCTAAAAAGAGAATTTTATGTTATTTCAAAATAAACTGATTAAATATGGTCAAAAAAAATACAAAAATATCTTTTACAAAAGTTCACAAATTGATAAACAAGATTTTAATATCTCGATTTTTTGATTGTCAATTTGTGCTGACATTTTTGGATTTATTCCAAAAATGGCCAAAAAGAAGTAAATTTGTTTGCTTGAAATTTGTATTTGAAAGTTTTCCACAATTCTGCGAACGAGTTCAGATGGGTACTTCTTATAACTTTATTAACCCACGTACTCGTATAAAAGCAATTATTTTTTTAATGGATTTTTCGGGGTTTTTTTTTTTAATAACTTTCAATTTAGAATTTACTGTTCTTTCGAATAGCAAAGATAATTGTTGATTTTTCTATTCGTTTTTAAATTAATTTAAGTCTTTTTGTACTTTAACAAAGCACTCGTAACTAATTTTCAGTTTGTTGAAGTCGTTTCAATTGTGACGCTTTTTCTAAATTGAATGTGATATGAGTTTGCTCTTAAATTGACATTCGATTCGATATGTATTTGAGTTTTGTCAGGTGCAGTGCTCCATACTGGAATGTTGACGGCCATCAGAATGCTTCTTTTGAATAGAAATGATTTATTTAATTGTTAACCAGTCTTAAGTTGGGCGGTATTAGTATACTCGTAAGTAGATACATACGAGCGGAACACATTCAAAATACATACATATGTATTGTACAATTAAAATAATTTAATGTAGTTATATTTATAAACATTAATTTAAAATCACGCAGAAGTTACGTAACAATAAAAAAAAATCGAATTTTTAATTTTGCCAATTGGCAAAACACGCCAAAAGCGTTCATTGACTTTTCTTGCTTACATAAGAACAAATCTTGAAACCATCTTAATTAAGCTTGGATCTCCGCTTCTGTTTTAAAATTATCTGCTGAATATTTATCGAATTTACATAATAACTGAAAGAATATTTACGAGTCAATGTTCAGAGTTTATTGAACTTTTTAACGCGAGTCAAGAGGTTATATAAAGAAACAAAACTATTATTAAATTTTAAAAAAGGGTATTCTGAATATTGAGCCAGGGGAAATACCTTCATAGGTATGTAGCTTTACCAGCTTTTTGTAACCAACGTTGCTCGGGATTTTTCAACAAAAACATATTTAAGTTAATTAATTGATTAAAGATGATGAATCACGTCCAATCTCGAACATATTTCCTAGAATTACAAGTATATGTTGTTGTTGGGTACTTCCACACATGCGTAACTTCCCATTAATTTCCGTTTTAAGTTGGTTAAAAAAAAGCCACCATGTACCATCAAGTTTCACCACTGTTAAAGTGGGCATGGCAGAAGTAGTTACTTTCAACCTTCATATCAAATTATATCATCGTCGATCGTTACGGTCCTACGGCAGTGGGTGCAAAATAAATTTAATCATGCAAACTTGTTTTTGGAAAAAAGAGTGCCACGCAATCCCAAATTGATCAAATAGAGTCAAACCCACTAAAACAGTAAAGTTAACTTCTTGATACTTGAGTTCTCGAGAATTTGAAATTTATATTTGAAAGTAAAAAAAGTTAGCCACCTGTCACGCAAATATTGCAAACTCATTCTAAAGTGACACAACTCAAAAGATAACAACCACTTTGTTTACAAAAATCAGTTCTACCAGTGACCATAAGCATCCATTGTTTTTTGTTGTAAATGGATTCCAAAGGCAATAAAAGTGGTGGGCAACGTACTTTAATTAATAGAAATAGTTCCAGTGTAATTCAAATTCGGTATTGAACAGAGCTGCACAATTACGTTATTCTAAAATACGTTATCAAAAACGTTATATCGATATCGTTATTCTTCAAAAAACGAAAAAATAAATCGTTTTCGGGTAGAAATTGATGTTTACCAGAGATTGTTGTTTTAACGCTACTTTTTGATAATAAGACATTGCAAAAACGTTTTTTATTTTTTCATTTTTTACATACTTTGAAGAATAACGTTATTTTCTCGTTTTCGTTTTTCTTGAATCATAACGTATTCGAGCAGCTCTGGTATTTAAGACTTCAGTAGTAACATGAATTTACTTACTTTTGATATTTCATTGAACGAACGAATTAACAAACTGAACAGGTCAATCCTTTCTATCCTCCTCCTCTCACCATTTATTTATTAGTTAGGAGTTGCAATCGTTATTAGAGTGGTTAATTAAGAAATTGTCGTAACGATCTAATTAATGATTTATATTTCATCTTAAAATTTTCATATTTATGTTTATTTTGAACTACGTTGTTAAAATGTTTATTAAAAGTATTGGTTAAGTGCGTTTAACAACTGAGCGATTGAAATCCAGATTAAATTTACAACTGTCGGAAAGTTTGGTAACTTAAGAAATTGATTTCTTTCTCGTTTTGCCGTTTGGATTTAAAGAGAAGAAAAGCACCCAAAACAAGTGTTCTAAATCTGTTATTTTCGAGTATACATTAATGTATTATATAATTGGCGACTTACCTCGTTTATCTCTCGGAATGGCTGTAGAGAGGTCCGTCAAATTGGACGTCGAAGTGATTGTGAAATTGCTTATGTGAGCCGACCCAGCAATAATCAAAGTAGCAAAAACTGTTAGCACTGAAAAACGTTTCATCGTATCCAATTCGAAAATAAACCTACAATTAATCAGTCGCTTAAATAGACTACTTTGGAAGAGTAATTAGGAAAAGTAGCAGATCACTTTTTCGACTTGTCACCACGCTCATTCGACACTTGTAAATCACCACTTCACGCTTAGAAACCACGTTCAAAATGAGGAGTTCAACTTATCACAACTACGGTTGCAAGAGCAAACTCTAACTTAAACTTTAGCGTTTGGAGAAAGCAGCTCTTAGATAGTTGTCATCCGTTACAAAAACGCCCGACGGAACATTTGAATTTACTATGCCAGTCCAACAAACCAGTTCCGTTCCGATGCGATGCGATGCGGCGGTGACAATCTCACTCTTACTCTTGTCTTTTGGCGTTGTGACCCGATGGAAATGAATTTAATATTATTATAATTATTCAATGCAAATGCAGCACGACGCGATCACTTTCTAAATTCTTCGATAAAGGCGATGATCGAAGCGCCATTAAAATATGACGACGCTAGGGCTGGTTACCACTTTGTTTACAAGATTCACGCTTTGGTTATTGTTATTGTTTTTGTTGTTTTTAATTAATTGAATTCATAACAATGGAAGAAAGCAAACCCTCTCGTTCGCCCTTGTACTCAATTCATCGATCGCGACGTTATGGAACATCTATACGAGTATTTAATCGAGTCTCATTCGAAGAGCTACGACAAAACTCGAATAGTTTAGGCGGTGAAATTGTCGTTCGTTGGTTTGATTATTTTATTTTAGGTCCGCCGCACGCGATGCGGTAACATTTACGCTTGCTAGATGATCTCTAAACGCTATTGCTCTTTCTTGTTTTCTAATCTCTATCGATTAATTTCTCTGCTGCTCTCGCTGAACAAGAATTGTGTTATTTCTCTTTTTTTGCATACTCGCTCTCGCGACGAAACACTTGTGCGCTCCAAACTGGTCTCGCTCTTTCTTCAACTTTAAGACCAAAGACCTTCTACCTCGGATGCAGCGAATGTGTTTGGCATTCAGTTGAAAGCCGTCTGACGATTCGCGACTATTTGACGCGGTCCGTTGGATTGTCTTTAAAAAAATATATTTTGATGCGTCCAGTGTCGTAAAACTGCTCTCTGCTTAGTGGCGATACCTTACGAACTAAAACGAGAAAACGCAACTGAAACACCTTCGATACACAATTCCTCTCCGGGCCTTAGTCGAAGCTTCAGTTGCTCGTTCTTACGTTGCTTGTGCCGACGCTGACTGGTTTTGCATTTAGTTTGGTTCCAGTAGTGGATCGATCGAATGTTGAAGGGGGACAAATGCTCTCCGCAGTTATACGTAAAAATGTGTCTTTGTTTTTGTTGTTTTTATATTATTTTGTTTGTTGGCTCTTAACAGACGAGCAGCATAAATAACTTTGGCAGACTTTAGTAAGATTGGCGATGATGCTTTTTATTACATCAGGCTTGGACAATAGAAATATAGAAATGCAGGTGCGGATTGAAAATCAAAAATGGTGGATCTAATCGAATCACGTCAGTGGCCTATTATAATTGCACATAATAGATATCTGTTTCTAGAAAGAAAATAAGTTTCGATTAAGTTTCCGAAAAGCATTCATGCTCAATTGATGGAGTACCGCATTCCATTAATTGGCTTCGATAAATTCAAACGCAAAGGCACTTTTATAAAAATGTATTATCCTTAAATGTACTTTTGTCCTTACATAATGTACATTACATTAATTAATCTGTTAAGTTATTTTTTATTTTTTTCATAAATTTATTTTCGATCTCGCATATCTAAGAACTCTTGAAAATCCGCTTGAAGATCACATACCAAATGTCAGTTCGATAAGCTACAACTGTAGCTAGGACAAATAGACTGACAGACAGACGGACTTCGTTAAATCGACTCAGAATTCGACGCTGATAATTTGTATACCGCGGCTCCTCATTAAAGGTACAAATGGAAGAACAAACTCAATATACCCTACGGCAAGTGCTTGGTAAAAAAGGATATGTAGAATGAAATTTCTATCCACCAATGTGGTCCATTCGTAATTGTCTATTAAATCACATTTAATATAAAATTGTTCTACAAAACTAAGTTGTATATATGTATGTAGTTTTTTCTTTGAATTAAATTGTTTCAGTTCGAAATTTAAAATTTTAGATAAATTTTTTGGCGTCAGGTGCGTCTTAGAGAGTTACCGCCTTTTTCACATGTTCAAGAAAAATTAATAATTTTAGTTTGAAACGGTATCTTTAATTTTTTATTGAGCCAATACTGCCAAATGAGAATTCTTAACTCAAATTCCGAACTGCGAACAGACGCAAGCAAACGGCCTTAACGAATCGCACGTGAGACCAGCCGATATGGTATTTGAAACTGTTCATACAACGACAACAACAACAACATCGAATCTGCGACGTGACTGAAGTGGACGGTTTTCTGGGCCTGTTTGACAACTTCCAGTTGGCAGAATGTAATTGTTGCATACTCCAAATAAATGTAATGGCTGAACGAGGAAGTCAAACTATAAAAAATTGCATTTGCAAAATGTTGCTTGTCACAACTTCCAAATACTTAAAAACGTCGGTTGCAGATATCACAATTCCTGCTGCATAACGATTAAAAAATGTTTTAAACATTTTTAAATAAAAATGTCATAAATATTTCAACAAAACATTTTCGCGTTCGATTTAAGCCGAGGAGATTTCTTTAAAATGAAATCAGCTTTTATAAAGCCAGTTTTAAAGTCAACTTATAAACTAGAAACTATTAACTAGCAAGAAGAAGAATGTTGATTTTTGGAAACTGTTTGCATATTCGGCTATTGATTATTTAAGTAATGTACTTATTGGGCTAGATTTTTTATACAGGGATGTGCGTATTAAGTGGATTTAAAGTTAAGGCGAGTTTGTTGGTTGGACATTTGTGTTTTATTATTGAAAGTGTTGAACTCACAGCAAATTGAAAAAAATAAAATAAAAGATATAAGCGTGAATTTTTTACAATTTGATTTTAAAATTTTTCGAGAAATATTTTTACAACATATCAATTTTTATTACTTTTTCTTTCCCTTTTTTCCCTTTCCCTTGCCCTTCTTAGCGCAGACGCCGGACAGCGCCGCATCCAATTCGGTTTCGTTAATTTGGGTTTCGGTGGTCACCTTTTGTATAGGCAGCTGTAAAGGCTGCTTAGGCGTCTTTAGCTCGATTTCGATGGAGTTCTTCTTCTTTTGACAGCGCTGCTTGCTACCCAGTTTAACTAGGAAAACGTCACTCTCGGTATCATTGCAGGTTTTATAGCAAACCTGAAAAAATAATACAAAATAAAATTTCTAACAAACATTGGAGATACTTTGAGATCGCT
Organism: Suillia variegata; assembly: GCA_949127995.1. NCBI lineage: Eukaryota > Metazoa > Arthropoda > Insecta > Diptera > Heleomyzidae > Suillia > Suillia variegata. Next base: position 15,895,389 of record OX421845.1, on the reverse strand, counting down.
GACTTCAAATCTGAAAATGTTATAAATGTCCTGACACACCATATAGCCAGGGGCAATTCGAAAATTCCGTTCACGCCAAGTTTTATTTTGAGAAAAAAAATATGCCAAAAAAATTACGCCCACAATTTGTAAAACTGCTAAAAATCTGAAATACGGTATCCGGGTTTGTATAGGCACTTTCGACAACTTCCCCAAAAATGGGCGTTGTAGGATCAATTTAACGCCCACTTTTATACGATAATATTGCTCAAAAAATTGTTTACCTGAGTTTATATAAATATTGTCGACAACAAAGAGTGGATCGATTTTACGGCTACTACCATTGCTCAAAAACGTGATGCACTTTAAAAATGCATGAATAACGCGACATGCAAAATCTGCCACGCCCACTTATTACGGCCACAATTTCTTTAATTACGTGCAAATATACGATTACATTTATAATATTGCTTCTAATAATTTGAGATTTTCATTCTGAGTTTGTACCGATAATTTCACCGCCGTTACTCAGAATCGCTACAACGGTGAGTACCGGGAAGTTCCGCTAACATTTTCTGTTTTTTAGGTGGCATTGCAACGCATGCCGGACATTCGCTAGTATATATTATATAATAGATTAATACTGCATTTTTTTAAAACATAAACCACGCTCTCTTGATTGCACTATTTAACAATGCGGTGCATTCATAATTGTAGGTAAGACCGACTTGAAATTCTTACTTGTTTTAACTGGTGATGAATTTTGATAAATTATTTATATGTACCCATTTGAAATTCATTTTTTTGTCAAATACAAATTCAAGTCCTAATGTTGACGGTGAAATACAAAAGCGGTTAAACTAACGATAATTTGATGATGAATAATGTTGCTTACTGCAACAACAAACGACATGCGTATGTATCTTTACCGTAGCGTGTGAGTTCCTCCGAACCCCAGAAGCAGCGAAGTTTTCCATTGCGTAAAATTGTTGTCAGAAAAGTTCTAATTTTCAATTATAAACCATTATTTAATAATTTTTAATTTTTTTTATGTTTTTTATTTAAAAGTTTCACTACGTTTCACAAATTTCTACAAATGAAAGATAACATGACAACAAAAGTGGAAACTGTTTTGTTTATAAAATTTGTTGTGCAAGTAATTATCGGAAAATCTAATCTAACTTGAAAACGAGTACAAAATATTGTATATTATAAATTTTGTATGTCTGGTCTTATTGATGAGAATTCAAGCCAAATCTTAATTGTGAATAATAATTTCGTGTTTCTTATCCGGTTTGTATCATATTCAAATCAGTTTATTAAAAATAATATTCTGTCCATCGCACCAGAATCATAATCATAATTTGTATGCCAAATGATATGAACCCGTTTTATATAAAAACTACATTAAAAGAATGAAAAGGATTCAAAACAATTTGTTTAAATGAATTCAAATGTGACTTCTGCTTAATAATTATAATTGTAATTCATTTAATATAAATATTAAATGAAAAGAAAATAGCAAGGTTGTTAATAGCTCACATTCAACTCGATCGCTCAGCTCAACAAGTAGATTGAGCTAGCTAATTCTGTCGAGTTAGTTACCTATGAGCTAGCTCAATTTTTTGAAAATCTTAGCTAGCTTACAATTATCAAATAACTAAGAAATTACACTGCAAAAGTTTTAAAGTTCATGTTCAGTTCAAGGTTATGGGTATCAAATGTTTTCAATGACTTCGAAGAACTATATTCATAAATTTTTTTCAGATCTGGTCAAGGTGGTTTTGACCAGAACCAAACAACATCTTCTAGTTATTTTTTTAATAAGTTCATTGGCAACTTTATAGAACCTAACAATGATACTAAAATATTGTATGTTTTGCTTGGATATGGTCACTTTGTTTGACCAACGCTTTATATGACTTCAAAGAAGCATAATTTTTAATTATTTCGAGAGTCTGGTCAACGTGGTCTTGATCATATCCACTTTAAAAATGTTTCAGTGTCATTATAAGGTACTAGTCAGTTTACAATGAACTTATAATATAATTATATAATATTATAAGATGTTTTTTGGTTTTGATCAAAACCACGTTGACCAGACCCGCCAAATAATGTTAAAATACTCTTCCATGCAGTCATATAAATCGTTTGATACCCAAAAAACAAACACACTTAAGTGGTGGTCAAAGTGACTATATCCACGTAAAAAGTGTTGCAGTGTCATTGTTAGTCATTATTCATTCATAGCCCATGAACTTATATTATACAAAAATTAATTAGAAGATGTTCACATTTGAGCTAGCTAAATCTACTCATTGAGCTGATCGGTTATACGTCTTCATAATAAAGTGTCCTAAGACTTAACGAATAACGCAATATACCCGTATAACATAAACAGGCAGCTGTCGAAAAGCATATTTTGAATTCTGTTCTAGTCGGAGGAACAGTTTTAAGGTAATCGCAGCAGTTGGAGATGCAGGCCACGATTACAACCCAAAACAAATAAATCTTTATATATATATCATTTATTAAATTTGCATTCTTAGTTGTCCAATGCTTTTTATAGTAGGTTTTCTAAACTATCGGTTTATCTACTTGAAAATCTTCCATTTATAAAAGCTCACTTTCAGCGTTTTCAAAGTATCTTATAAATTATTTTGAGCATTCCTTAAGATCATATTTTAAAGGAGCAGCCCAAAGAGTTCTTCCTTATGTTAAATTTATACGAAAATTTGTATCGCAATTCCTCATTCTACTTGATCGCGTCATTAAGTTACAGATAAATAAACTTTTTTAAATACGATTATGCCTTAAAGTTTAGAAAAAGCACAACAAGCAGAAAAAGCTTTTGCATGCGTAAATAAAGAAAAAATATTACAATAATTACGTCAAGTGGCCAAATGGTGCAACCTCATAAATTCAGTTTAATAGGATTAGCAATTCTTTAACTTTTAAAATTGCTCCACACAAATAATGGCTTATTCAGTGCACATGCACCAATTGCAATCTCCAGCAATGGAGCGCTTATGCAACATATCACACATAGAAAAAAAAATAGGTCGACTTTGGTTCGCAGCGCAGCAACAAAGCAATTTCATCGAATTCCAAATGAAGTTGGATTTACGTTTTTAGTTTTTTAATGGGTCGCTCGCGATTGTTATTTTTTTATCCTACAGCTGGATGCCTGCGTCTGCTTGCATAACATCAGAAAAAATACTTGTGAACGATCGTTTGTGAAATTTTATATAATGTCTGGAAATTGGCAAAATTCAATCCAAATGGCGTACTTTCTATTTTCGCTGCAGGTTATTCTTTTTTTACTTTTGTTTTTTGCAAAGGATATAAACTAGTTCGATTTGTTGGGAAAGGTAAAAATCAAATGAAGGTTTAGCTAGAGCAGCGTAGATCTTTCTTAGATTTCCCACTGACAGTTTCACAGTATCATAGAATGTCATTATTCTTATACATCATTTAATTTCAGCGGATCTCACAATAGTGAAATCGCCAGAAGGGTTAAATACAAAAGCAATGGAGCATTTGATTATGTTTTATGAAGATATGAATGTCGGTTTTATTATGGGTTGTGACGTTAACGTTAACATTGCTCTGAATGGCAAGCAGTAATGAAAACCGCAGAGGAGGGTCAGCGCTCGATTTTGTGAAGAGTTAAAGGAGATGGCGGATGCTCTCAAGTCGAGTTTTTCGGTTTTGAACCCTCGTATAGAACAATTAGGACTTCAATCGACAACTGGATCGATGAGTTGAGTCTGCGATTTTCTAAACCATTGGACTACACAATCAATTATTTTCTTTAAATTTTAGAATTTATTAAAACCAAAAAAAAAAAAAAGATTATATTGTCTTGACTAAATCGTTGAAGAAAATAATTTTCCGAAAACCCCGGAATGTTATTTCTGGCTAGGTGCTTAATTAAAACACTCAAATATTGTTGAACACTTAAAGTACATAAAACAATTTGAGACAGCTATGTAAAAATATAATAACTTATTTGTTTTTTGTTGATACACTAAACTAAAGTTTAGCGAAAGCAAAAGACCAAGAATTAAACTTGACTGCTTACATTTTAGGCCACCCAATTCGATTTACATACTCGTACATACCTCAATGCCCTTTTTCCTGGTATCCGCGTTTATGCCTTTTAGGGCATTCTTAATTTCGTTGGGGTCAACTTGAAGGCAACAGTTGCGTATGTCACCGTTGCGTTGGGTCGGCGCCATAGGGCCGCAGTCATCGCACGGCTTTTGCTTGCGGTACAAGTCGAGTTTGTTCTCCTGATTGTCGCAGTACTGCTTGATCTTGCTAAATGGGATATGATAGTTTTCGGGACAACAGGAATCATTGCCCGAATACTTAATGTTCGCTCTTATTTTAGGCAAACCAGGACCGTTGATGATGTGGCCGGCAGTGCGGCGTTTAATATGATTCCGTGCAAAAATGCTTCGTTGTAAAATTTCGCTGAGACTTTCGCATTGTGAATTGTTGCTATTCTCCTGCTGAAAATATTAAAAAAAAAAATTTATGTTGTTTGCGATATCCGATTTGTTTCGACCATTTGTTTATCACCTTCGGACACTTATCACAATCGCTGCCGCTGTCCTCGAAATTGTTTTCGGTGCCGTCGGTGACCGTTTCCACCTGGTGTGTATCTCTGAGCACGCGTATTGTCAGACCACTTCCGTTAAGGCACGCTTCAAACTCCTCGTATGCTTCGGGGCCCGGATCGGGTTGGGTGGGTGTGATGAAGCACGGTTGTATGCACACCTCGGACGTTTCTTCGCTGCACTCCTCTTGTTCTGCAAACAAAAAATTACACAAATACAATACGATAATCCACAATGCCAACCGGAGTAAGCACGCACAGAACATACCCTTTTAGTGTCTTTTTGGGTGATTTTCGCTTTTTATAAAATTTTGAACTTTTCTAAGAATTTTGAATTTTTTAATTTTCGCCACTGTATTTTTGCATTAAATAGCGCAGTTTCCGAAGGGCTCTAGCTTTTGCTACAATAAAACAAAAATATCGTGTAGGCATTGATTCGACAAACATTCTAATCAAGAATTTAATTAGAAAAGCATCTTTGTGATTAGAGAAACGAGGTGTTTGTTGTCTTTGAATTAGAATCGCACCCATTTCAAAGTCGCTTTTTTTTGAACATAACATACAATAGAATTAAACGTATTTACAGATACACTTACGTATATACGTATATACGTATAAAACCGTTTCTTTATTGTAGATTATTGGTACATAAATTTCATGAAATAGAATTGAAATAGATTTGTTTGAATAAATTCGTATAAGAGCGGTTTTTTTGCTTGTGGTCTATAATCATTCCAAGAATTTTGTAAAAATACTTTTGTGGGCGTAAGTTGGCATGGTCAAACAATTGCCACTAACGAAATACAAAATCCATGTGCTCTTCAAAAAAAGTTTTACTTGGATTCCTCCAGAACCTAAGCGTGTTCTCCAGAACTGTTCTATTTGCACTAAATAACAACAAAATCCATGTGCTCTTCAAATTTCTTTTCCTTTAGGATTTCTCCAGAACCTAAGAGTGTTCTCCAGAACTTTTAAATGCAAATCGGTTCTATTGGCACTAAATAAAAACAAAACCCAAGTGCTCTTCAAAAATACATTCCATTGGGATTAATGAAGATTTATGCGTGTTCTTCAGAACTTCTTTTATATAAATAGGTTCTATTGGTACCACGAAACCAATATACTCTTGTTATTTAAATTTCTCTTTTTAAATAATTAAACTAAAAATTCAAATTAACTGTAGCATGATTAAATAATCTGCCGAGCGAGCTCGGTCTCCCAGGTACTTTATATAAATGCGTGTTTTTTCTAATCCCTAAATATAAAAGGAAACTCTCGTGTTAACCCGAGATAGGAAACACATATGTAACTAGTATAATAAATTTGATATCAAAATTTCTTAAATTAAATGAACGGACAGACGAACATCGTTAAATCAACTCATTTATAGGGTGACTACAGCTTTTCGCAAAATATGGTTAATAGAATGTATGTCCAACTGCTAAAAGAAATTATAATAAAAACTAGTAAGAGAATTATCTTCAGTGACACCAATAAAAGGAACTACTTTAAGCAGTTTTGTGTTACTACTGAAGAGACCAAATCTACCACGTCCTTCCATACAAGCGAAACAAAAAATTAATTAAAATAATTCCACTGGAGATATTCGGAGGGTATTTGATCTTCGGCATAGCCAAAGATAATTCGCAGTACAAACTAGACTGCCAAGCTTCTTACTTCTTTGTATATATGCCCAAATTGTAATAGGCATGAGTTTATTCAGTAATTTTGCCAGTGGACAACTAAACACCTAAGCATAAAACCACAAAACTGAGAAGATGCAACAAAAAAGGTACGATCCATTCGACTACTTTTAATCTATGCTTACCGGCCTCGCATTCGTCCACGCAACTATCGCAAGGACAGGATCTCTCCGAATTGTTATTAAAGTAGCGCTGGCAAATGTCAGTTTTCGTATCCGCTGACTTGCACGGATCCTTTTGCGGGCAACATCCAGAAGGTGCTGGTGTAGGACGACAAGAGGAACACTTATTCTTCTGCTTCTTTGGACACTTAACTGTTGGGCATTCTGCTCGAGGAAGAAAAGCGTTACAGTGTGAACGCTACAAAAGAAAAATTGTCCACTTACCGCGATCGCAATCGTCTTCACATTCCTCGCATGGGCAACCTTTGTCAGCATTGCAGGCGAAGTAGCGACGACAGATTGACTTGGTTGTTTCCTTTTTGCAAGGATCGACCTGAGTGCAGCGACCGCCACCACTTGGTGGTGATTGATCCTGGCTTTGGCCAGACGGACACGTGGGACAGGGTGCACTTCCTTTCTTGGAACACGTGGTTGAACAGATCTTTGAGAAAGGGAAACTAGAGACAATCGTAGGCCCATTGCAGACAAGACGCATGATCAGCACAACGTTTCCCGTTTGGCAGTGCTTCATATTGAAAAGCGGTAGCAGTCGCTTTGTCAGCTCAGATGTTGGACACATCTGCTCTTGGCGGCCCTGCGATACGTCATCGCAATCGTTATCGATAACAGTTGTCTTCGACGGTGTCTTTGGGTCGGGCAGGCGGGCGTTATGCTTGGCAAGTGCCTCCATCCAGTTGGGATTCTCTATGTTAAAACTCTCGGTGACTTTGTCAAAGAGCGCCTTAATTGGGAGATCGGTGGCACCTATCAGGAACTTGCATTTCTCGGTTTTCTTCTTGTATATGTGAATGAGCAGGCGATCCTTGTCAGTGACGGGTGACTCTAACGAGAAAAGACAGCACTTGCCGCACTTTGGTGCGCACGTGTCGACGCACTGTCCAAACTCCCGATCACAAATGGACACGAAAACACTAGACCGGAAGGAGATCTCGCAGCAAGTCGGATACTCTTCGGGGGCGCAATTATTTGGCCGCGTAATTAAAAGATCGTCGACCACAAATTCAAACATGTACAGAAAATTTTGCGCCATTTTGTAAATTTAGTTTTAGGGCGATTTTAAAAAAATAAATCTGATTTTTATAAAATGATAAAATTTTTCTGTTGAGATTGAAAACGAAAACTTTTGCTGTGAGAAAATTTTTTAATTGAAAAGCCAAAATTGCAAAGAAGATTCAAACAAAATTGATCGGAACAAGTGTTTTCTCAACGTGTGTGTTTTTTTTTAAAGAAGCATCCTTATTATATCACAACACAAAGTGGAAGTGGCTGCAGTTCAGCCATATAACATGTCTACACTTCCAAAAAATTAATACGATTTACAAAAAATTTGGTTCCTCCAGAAGGTGCTGGAGGAACCTAATTGCCCTCTTAGGCAATTCAGTTCCTCCGAAGTTAAGAAAGTTATGATAGATACTAAGAAGAGCCTTAAGTCTTTTATCATTTTTTGTTCGATATCTGCAAAAATCTTGAAGTTATAGCCAATAATTTACAAATTTAGTGGATTTTTGACTTAATGAGTTCATTTCACTTCAGCAACTTACCTTGACATTTTCCGTACATTTCTCAAGAAAATTATAAACCTTTAGTTGTCTCATTTATATGTGTTTTTTAACCTTTCTTTAAGATATTCACTTTTTTATTTTTACGGATTTTTATGTTCAGTGACCTATAGTAAAAATGAATGAGAGACATTTGTCTAAAACATGGTAACCCTTTGTAGGAAACTGTCGTACAGACAATTTCATAAGTTTAATATTTCAAATGCATAAAAGAAAACATGTTTTGTTATATCACACCGCGATCAGTAGCGGGCGAACTTAAAGGCCACATTAAAAATGAATATTTGGGGTATATGGAAGCTGAAATACCCTACATATAATAATCTATCTACATATATAAAAATGAATTCTTCTTTCTTTCTCTCTATCTATCTTTGTACCAAATGGGCGTCTAAACCATTCATCCGATTGTGTTGAAATTTTGGGGAATTGCTGTGCTCACGCTAAATTAGGTTTATGACAAAGAAACTTTTGCCACGCCCACCTATTACGCCTACAATTTGTAAAACTAAGTTAAAATATTCGATTATTTCGCTAATATTGCTCCTAAAAATCTGAAATTTGGTATCTGAATTTGTATGGTTACTGTCGATAACTTCCCCAAAAATGGGCGAGGTTGGATGAATTTAACGCCCACTTTTAAAAAAAATTTAAAATATGCGATAACGTGGCTAATATTGCTCCTAAATATCTGAAATTTGGTACCTGAGTATTTGTATTGGCACTGTCGAAAACTTTCCCAAAAATGGGCGTGTTCGGATCATTTTTACGCCTAACACCATTGCTCAGAAAACATGTAACGGGATGCACCGGGAAGAATAACAGGATATACAAAATTGTCCACGCCCACTTATTACGCCCTCAATTTATTTAATTAAGTAAAAATATACGATGACATTCTAATATTACTCCTAAAAATTTGGGATTTTATTTCTGAGTTTGTATGCTGATAATTTCACCGCCGTAACTCAGAATTGCTACAACGTTGAGTATCGGGAAGTTCTACTAACTAACGGGAGTACCGGGAAGTTCCGTTACTAACGAAAGTACCGGAAAGTTCTGCTACCATTTTTTTTAATTGGCATTGCAACGCATGCAGGGCATTCGCTAGTAAACATATAATTCTCAGTAGATTATACGATATCAGTCTGTCCGTTTGTCTGTCTGTTCCTCTGTCCAGGTATTAGAGGTTCAGCATAGCCAACATATATATTGTAGATGGAATAAAATTACATTGATTTAAATACTTGACTTTTTTCGGTTTTACAATTTATCACTTAAACAATTTTTTCTAAATGTCTAATTTTATAGGTACTGTACTTTCGAAAATATTTTGAGAACGACAGTTAAATAAGTCATTTACGACTTATACAAAGCTCTTAATATTGTGCTTTAATTAAAAATAAAAAGCTCTCTTTCAACGCTGTTTCTATTCCCTTTATCAAAATGTTAGGCACTGTGATAAAGTACGGACCAATCTATATATATAAAAATGAAATTTTCTATCTTTCTTTGTCCCCTATGCGCGTCTAAACCATTCATCCGATTGTGATAAAATTTTGGGAAGTTGTTGTGCTCACGCCAACTTTAGGGCAAAGAAAATTATGCCACGCCCACCTATTACGCCCACAATTTGTAAAATTAAGTTAAAATATTCGATTATTTCGCTAATATTGCTCCAAAAAATCTGAAATTTGTATTGGCACTGTCGATAACATCCCCAAAAATGGGCGAGGTTGGACCAATTTAACGGCCATTTTGAAAAAAATATAAAATATGCGATAACGTGGCTAATATTGATCCTTATAAATCTGAAATTTGGTATCTGAATTTGTATTGGCACTGTCGATAACTTCCCCAAAAATGGGCTAGGTTGGATCAATTTAACGCACACTTTTAAAAAAAAGGGTGGATCATTTTTACGCCTACCACCATTTGTTTAGAAACTTGATGTGCTAAATAGAAAACATGTAACGGGATGCACCGGGAAGAATAACAGGTTATACAAAATTGTATAACCTGTTATAACGGTGAGTACTGGGAAGTTCCGCTAACTAACGGGAGTACCGGAAAGTTCCGCGAACATTTTTAAGTGGTATTGCAACGCATGTCGGGCATTCGCTAGTATATAGATAAATAAAATGTCTAAGTGGTGTAAAATTCATCTACTAACTACAGCTATCAAGCAAAATTCTATAGCGACATTTAGTACTATTCATTAATCAATAAATTTATAATATATTTGAAAGCATAAAGTCCTCTATCTACAGATGTAGATAGGGTAGGGCATTGCCTTTCTTCGCAAAAATAAATTAAATAAATAATACAATCTTCGTAAACAAGAAATTAAAAATGTTTGCAGTGATTAAAACAATCTATGGGAGCACAGATTCGAACAGATTCATTTTTTAAATGTATATTTAAATGTTTCGGTTTATGTAGATTATTTAGTCGCGTACCAAGCTACAGAATCTTTGTCTAAAATTTATTAAAAAAAATTCTTTCCATATTTTGAAAATTTAAATTCTACACATATGTATATTTAAAGATATATGTACATACATATATGTATTTTATTATAGTTATTTGTTTTCTTGATATATTAAAGCACCAGATGATCGGTTTAAGTTATTTGGTTATTATCTTTTCATTTCCTGAATTTGCTTGAGCAAGAGTTCCATTCGATCCTTCATTAATGGTTGACCACGTTGGGTTTTTTTGCTGATGGCTTTTGTTTTTTCCAAACGTTTCTTTTTGTAGCTTTTAATGCGCTCCTCTTTCTCGCGTTGAATTCTCTGACTTTCAGACTCGACCTCACCACTTTTTGTTGCGATTTTAATTTGTTTTTTTTTTAATTTTTCCTAAAAAAAGGCTTCATAATAATTGATCTTGTTTTTTTAATTTGCTACAAAGGTACTTACGGCATCCAATAATTGTCTTCTGTGATTAGTTTTGCTCATTCGTTCGCCATAAGATGTCTTCGCCTTAACAGGTGACTTATGCGCGCAGTGGTACTTAGTTCTCTGTTCTTTTTGTGTTTGCTTGGATTGAATTGTTTGTTTCTTTGCGTTCTCCATTTTAGAAAACAAATATTTTTTTGAATTGTATGACTTGTTATTTTCAATTGTTTGAGTTTTTGTTAACTTTTCTTTTTTTGCTCGTTTATTTCCACTTTGTTGTCGATGCTGCTTCAGGTATTATTGCTAGAATATTGTTTAATATTTTCTGCGTGTTTTTTTGGTTAGTGTTGGGAAAATCGGCTTCGATTTCTATCGAAAATCGATTTTGAGTAAGAAAATCCGATTTTTTCGTAATCGACTTTTAAGGTGCCATATTCGATCAAAATCGATTTCTGCCCTCGATTATTATCGAAAAACGCAAGTCTCTTTCACTTATTATAAAACAAACGGTAAATAAACGTTTTAATATTTTTTCACAAATTTTCGGAAAAATGGCTCAAAGTGGAATTTGGCAGTATTTTAATAACACCAGTTATAAGAAAGCCCAATGCTGCCTGTGTTCGAAAGAATTGGCTTATTGCGGGAGCACAAGTAGTTTTACCATTTATTTAAAATGCACAAAATCGCTGTATCAAGTAAAAGAAAGAAAAAAACATGCAGCTGCAATGACGATGACGCTCCTTCAACATCGAAAGCTAATGTTTTGGAAGTAGAGGATTCGGTTAGTACATTTATTTCTTTTTTGTTTATCAACTTTATTAATTGTTTGATATTTTTGTTAAAAGGATTCCCAAAGCGAAGAAACCTCAGCACCAAAACAAAATTGTTTTAAAATGTCAATTGAAGATACTAGCCGCTGGTGGTGTGCCTATACCTCAACCGCCCAGTTTGTGATCGTCTAACGAACCCAATAAAAGAGTGGGAGGCTACGAAAAAACTTTATCCTACTCTTTACGAAATCGCTCGAGAAAGTTTAAGCGTTTTAGCAACATCGGTTCCATGCGAACGGTTATTTTCAAAAGCTGGAATAATTATAATAAAAAGACGTAATAGCTTGTCTGCGACACATATTGACCAACTACTTTTTCTTCAATCCGTGGAAGAAAGTTTGTGGTTCGAAGAGTAAATATTACTTTAAAATGTTTTTTAGTACAGTTCTGACTTGTAATTTGATATGCAATTTAATGACAAAAAATTTTAAGAACTGTTTTTTTTAATGTAATTGTGAAGTGTTTGTTTTTTTTTTCATTTTAATGTTGCGTTTCATTGATCTCATTAAATGTATTTAAATAGTTTTAACATTTTTCTGTGCTTTAATAATAAAAAAATGAATTTTAATTGATATTGCCTACTGTTTTTTATTATTATTTATTGAATTTATTAATTTTTTTATTTAATTTTGTGTACTTTAAAAAAAAAGTTTCAAAAATCGATTTTTCCCAAATCGACTTTTGACTGAACAAAAGTAGTGATCAAAATCGAAAATCGATTTTTCGATTTGACGAACCCAACACTATTTTGGGTATGGAGCAGAGATGCCAGACTGTGGAGAATTTTTCAATATGTGGGATTTTTTGTAGTGTTGGAAAGAGGTTAATAATTTTGTTTTAGTGGAAGTATTATTTAGTTATTTTGACAAGGACTCCGTATTATTTTTATTTTCATTAAATAATATATTTTTATCGACTGATTTATTTTAAATATATACACTGAGATCAGAATGTACTAAAAGTTAACTATAATATAATATGACTACGTAGTAATGGAATTTTCGTTGTCAATCAAATGTAGTTAAAATCAACTAATGATAATCTATTTGTTTAAAATTTTTGTTTAACTATGTGTGAAGAATAAAATACTACAATACAGTTTTATTCAACGACTTTTGTGAAAAAAAATAACTATAACTTATTGAATACAAAGACTATTTAAAATTTTTTAAATATATATAACATTGCATTGAATTTTACTAAGTCGCAATGGAATTATCTGAGGGTAGAAACATTCGACTAAAATCGTCTTTTCAAAATTTAGATATAAGTGCCGCATCTGACTAATAACTCTGGAAGGCGACAAAAAAGCTGAAACGGCCAATTCAATCACAACCACCATTAAGAAAACACGACGGTTCTTGGCAAAAAGCTATGTCGAAAAGGAAAAAACATTCGCTCAACATCTAAACGCAGTTTTTACTCCAAATCCAGATCCACCATCTGCGGAAATCATAGATAATGTGGCATTGCTTTTAAATTAACCATTTCAATTGGACTTATCTATAAAAAGTTTACAAAAAATGAAGTGTGCTTAGAAATCATAAATCTCAAACAAAACTAGTCTCCTGGCTATGATATAATAACCGGAAACATTTTGAGAGAACTCCCAGTAAAAGCGATAACCATTTCGACACAACTTTATAACGTAGTGTTGCGAACATGTATTGTACCACAGCATTTTGACTAGTTGCTCATATTGTGCCACTTACTTTGGATAACATATGTTGCTCATATGAAAGGAAGAGGCTTTTGTCTATAATGTTATGTTAAGCTTGTTGGTTACCAATTCTAGATCATACTGATTGTTCATTGCTGCTCTCTTGCACCTTTTCTGCAAATTTATCTTAAACGTAAAATTAACTGGCATTTTTTTTAATTTAGTGTTAATTGTCATTTTCACAATAATTTACAGCGTAGCTAATTTGTAAAATGTCGTATATTTTGTAAATAAAACATAAATTTCATATGCTATGAGCAGAGAGACTTTTTGATAGGGACCATGGTACAAATATCCAAGGAAAACATTATTATTTTCTAGTACCAACAGACCTCTACAGACGTAGAGAACTGTAAAGGCCCGGATTATTATATTACGTCAATCTACATAGTTGTATATTGAAAAATGTACTATTTAAAAAAAATGTAAAAGACATGTTTTGTATTACTAGCTTTCTACTCATATTAACATTATTAGTTCCGTTTAAATTTTCTGTAATTAATATATATTAATTACAAGAGATTTGATGTTGAGCAGATTTACATATGTTTTCGCAATCACTTTTCTTTTACACCTTTTTTTACCAAAAAATATATTTAATATATTATTTTTTACGCTCGTCTCTTTTCTTTCACCTGCTCAACGCCAAATTGGACGATAGATTAAATCGAACTGATGATTAGGCTTACGAGCGCAAAACCTCTATCATAAAAATTACAGTTAGAATTTGTATAAGAGAGTAAACAATAAAAGTAAGATAAATTCAGTAGAAAATAGTTTTGAGTAAACAATAATAAATATAAAATTTAATTACATTGTAATAACATACTAATTTAGAAAAATTAAAAATAATAAAAAATATAAGTTATTGATGTTTCTCCAACAACACCTTTAAATAATGTGCAATAGTATTTATACAAAGTGTTTTAAATTTAATTTATATTTAAGCGTAACTGTGATTTACATATAATCGCATTACTTTAAAATTAAATTTTCTTTTTAGTTTGATTTTTATATAAAGACACGTAGAATTTGCTATGAAGGGTTGTATTTTTCCTCCCCTGTATGTTGAATACTGTGATGTAAACTCACCTTTATGTTAAATAAAAAAAACTAATTGATTTGTGTTTCTGTGGCAACTCCAAATGTGAATAAACTAGTTGCCGCTTGAGGCGTAAACTGAACGAAGTTCGTCAAAACTGAAAAAAGAACGCATAAACTCAAACGGTCTTTTCGAATTGGCGATTGTTGCAAGTTTTGTTGGCGCCGATTGGAATTTGTATTGCCTAGAAAGCAATAGATAATTGGATAAACGTTTAATCAGAAAAAAACATAAATTGCAAGAATGAATTCGTCGAGTGGACTTGGAACCAGTGGAAATCAGCAGCAGCGCAAGAACTCGAATCAAAATATTCAAGTTTATGTGCGCTTGCGGTAAGTGCCTAACCTATCCCCTCGCGATTTGATATATGCGCTGAGTCTGAGTTTTGCTTTTTTGTGTATATAATTCTTTTGTTTAGGCCACTCAATGCTCGCGAAAAGTGCATCCGCTCCTCGGAGGTCATCGATGTAATCTCACCGCGTGAAATTATGACGAGACACAGCGTAGACTCAAAGTTGACCAAAAAGTTTACATTCGACCGCACATTCGGCCCAGATTCGAGGCAGATGGACGTGTACAGTACTGTTGTTGCACCGCTCATAGAAGAGGTGCTTTCCGGCTATAACTGTACTGTCTTTGCTTACGGACAGACGGGCACCGGAAAGACGCACACTATGGTGGGCACCGAATGCGCCGAGCTAAAGTCGTCGTGGGAAGATGTAAGTTAAATTTTACTTATTAAAAAGTTATATCCACAACTCATATGGGTATAAACAAAGCAATCAACTTAAAATAGTCTTCAATAAGAGGATTAAGTTCCAACGCATGCTGGGTATCAAACTCAATTTTTGGAGATTATTTAAAGATTCATTGTAAAGTTTGTTACCTGGTGAAAGAGGATAAAAATCTGCATAATTGGCCGAAAACTAAATCTAAAAAAAAAACATAGAAAAACGGCTCTATGTGCGTATATTTTTAATGGTTTTAAGTCTGTAAGTTTTAATATTTGTTTTTTTAACTATATATAGACAAATAGTTATTAAGGAATATAAAGACAGTAAAGTTTTTTATACAATATTATTTTTTAACAAAATTCCGCTAAGTTCTAATTAATTACTTGATAATCGCTTGCATATTTATTGAGGAATTAGTTTACAGTGGGTATAGTTTTGTAACATTAATACAATAAATTTGTAAAATATATATATACTAATGGATACAATTTCGGAAATAAATATCGGTTGTTCGAAATATTACGCAATTACCCAAAGCAAACATATTTTGTATGTATTTTGCATTAAAAAATATTACTAATACTTTTGAAAAATATTTTTAATAAAACATGATTTATCATAAAAAATTATGAGATTTTAAATTCTTTCAATATTAATTAAAAATCACTACGTGAAACTTATTTACAAAAGTGATCTAGTTGCATTGTTGTGTTCTTTTTTTTTATAAATTAGAATGATTTTCATATGCTCAACTATAAAATAATAAAATTCAAAAAAAAAGAAAAACAATAGAATTTTCATATTCCCTCTACCATTTCGTGGTTCTTATCCGGTCACGCCCAATTTTTTGAGCAGTTTTGTATTACTTTAAATATTAAATTTGAACTTAGCCCCAGGTTGAAGAATAGGATATCACATACTAAATTTCAGAATTCGATCTGAAGGTTGTATTAAAAAGAACAAACCCATTCAGATGTGCACATGCACTTGAGTATATTTTTCTACACTATTGCATCGCGTTATAAGATAAATTTAAATTAATTTTCAACGATCGCCGATTACAACGTGTGACACACAACAAAATCAAATCCCAAATTCTCTGAACTTTTAAAAAATATTAAAGATATAAATGGGTAAAACAAAAATATTTTAATGATGTTTTAAAATTTGAATTCTGAATATTAAATTTTCTAATGATAACGCTTTTGTTTAAAGCGATTGTATGGCTAATAAAAACTGTGCCTTATGTAAGCCATAAGTAAATGATCTTAAAAAACTAAAACTACATTTTCCTTAAAAAAATTATAACAAAAATATTAATTACCTTAAACCCAAATAATTGCTAAACAAATTTCCTCAACTACACGTACTCATATTTATAACTCCAGAAAATGTATCTGCAACAGGAGAGGAAATTCTAGCCTGATTACATATAACGTACGTTCCAGAAAATGATATCCGCTATTTTCCACGTTCTCTTAGTAAGAAAATGTTTACTTCGTAAAAAGTAATCGCAAACAAACTTTCGTTAATAATGTATTTGTTATTATCAAAATATCGAATTAAAATTATATCATCGATTTTTAAAACATGTAATAAAAATAAAATAATATAATGTCGATATTGGTGCAAAGATATCAATTTAAAATATTTTTTGCGTCTCAGATTCTGTTTTAAAATTCGATATAGAAGTATATAAACTTATATTTTAATTGTGTAGTTATTTTTATACCCTTCGCAACGCGCAAGGTTATTTCGAAGTTTATATTGAGTTTGTTCTTCCATTTGTAACGCCCATAATGAGTTGTGGATATGACATATGTATACATTAATGATCAGCGTCTGATTCTGATTCGATTTAACGATGTCCGTCTGTTTGTCCCAGCGATTACAGCCGTAGTTTAAGATATATCGAAATTTGGTATATAGCGCTAAGCTCCTAAGCGTATTACAAGTTCTAAAATGGGCAAGATAGGTCGATAACTACGCCCCTCCTATACAAATTCTCATTTTGATGCGTAAAAAAATTATTAAAAATAGTTACGGTGTAGAAAATCAGCTCGAATTTTATTAACATGCAATTACTCGCAAAAAATTTGACATAAATGTATAAAAATATAATAAATAAACACATTTCCATTCCAACAGTACGTCTTGTTTTTACGAACAATTTTAAAAATTTTGTATTCTTTAAAATCTAGTTTTAATTTGTTTTCAATTTACAAGTGTTTTGATTTTTTTCTATTGTCTATTGCAGGACTCAGATATTGGCATCATTCCGCGGGCTTTGAGTCACCTCTTTGATGAACTTCGTCTGCTGGAAATGGAATTCTCAATGCGCATTTCCTATTTAGAACTTTACAATGAGGAACTGTGCGATTTGCTTTCCTCGGACGATAACACCAAAATCCGCATTTTTGACGATAGCACAAAAAAGGGCTCCGTTATAATTCAAGGACTCGAAGAGATACCCGTCCATAGCAAAGATGACGTATACAAATTGCTTGAAAAGGGAAAGGAGCGCCGAAAGACCGCCACCACCCTAATGAACGCGCAATCGTCTCGCTCACACACTGTGTTCTCCATTCTTGTGCATATCCGTGAGAACGGCATTGATGGTGAAGAAATGCTCAAGATTGGTAAACTCAATTTGGTGGATTTGGCGGGCAGTGAAAACGTTTCGAAAGCGGGCAACGAGAAAGGCATTCGAGTGCGCGAGACGGTTAATATTAATCAGAGTTTGCTGACGCTGGGACGTGTAATAACGGCACTTGTGGAGCGAACACCACACATTCCATATCGCGAATCGAAGTTGACACGTTTACTGCAGGAGTCACTAGGTACGAACAAAAGGGTGATCAAATTTTGAGGTTTAGATTTTTGTTTGTAATAATATATCTGCCCTGTAATATTTGGTGGAAGTTTTTTATATTAGTATAACATACATTTCGTCCATTTCGGTTAATTTCTTTCGTTAAACAAAAAGAGAACAGACTGTATTTATTATTTTGTACACTGCTATTGCTTTTATACCGTGATTAAACAGATTAGCGAATCGATCTACTCTTGCTAACCGTATTTAAAAGATGGTGTATTGTTATAATCAAAAAACTTGATCAGTTCAAAGCTGAAATAATTAGAAATTCGTTAACTTGGTTACCTTAAATGTGAAGAACTTAATTTGGTTATTTATTCTACTAGGTGGACGCACTAAGACCTCCATCATTGCGACTATTTCGCCGGGCCACAAAGATATCGAGGAGACGCTCAGCACGCTGGAATACGCTCACCGAGCAAAAAACATTCAAAACAAGCCAGAGGTTAATCAAAAACTCACTAAGAAGACTGTACTCAAAGAGTACACTGAAGAGATCGATAAGTTAAAACGGGACCTTATTGCTGCCCGAGACAAAAACGGAATTTACCTAGCTGAGGAGACTTATAGTGAGATGACTCTCAAAATGGACTCACAGAACCGCGAACTGAATGAGAAAATGCTGTTGCTTAAGGCACTAAAAGATGAATTGCAAAACAAGGAGCGAATCTTCAATGAAGTTAGCTTAAATCTTGTTGAAAAAACCGAAGAATTAAAGCGCACCGAGCAGAACCTCACGCAAACTAAAGGAACATTGATTCAAACCAAGAAAGTATGTAAAACATGGTCTTTAGAGCATTATAGCTAGATGGTGGATTAAATTTAATTCTGTAATTTATAGATTCTGCATAATACGAAAAAACGCTACAAAGAAAAAAAAGTGTTGCTTCAATCTCATGTAAAAACTGAGGAAGAACTTACAAATCAGGCTTCGCAAATATTGCAAGTTGCGGAAATTGCCACAAACGATACTCATGAGTTGCACGTAAGTAGTTACTTCTTTTGTTCTTTTAAGCATTTGAAGTTCCTAACGAAAGTGAGTTAAATGGCTGTAAGTTGCAAGTAAATAGCTTTTATCCATTCGCTTTTGTTGAGCATAAAATTATTCACATTGACTAAATCAATAAAAATGCATTTAGTCTGCCTTTGTGAAAGATTTTAAAGTATGAATCATTTGTTAAATCTAATCTTTTAATTTAGTATGTCTTATCTGTTGCTGATGAAGAAATATTAGAGTGTAGTCCTAGAGTAGAGTTTATTATGTTTGAAAACAAAAGAGGGTCATTAGCTGCTAACTATTTTTCTTCAAACATAACCATTTAGTATTGCTATCCAGTGTTATTCGCACTTGTATAAAATCGAAAACATTATATGTTTTTCCTGCTTTTGTTTTTCTTCTACAAAGTTAATTTTTCGGTTAGTAAATAGCAGATTACTCGGAATTGAAATTATAAACAATAAAAAACCAATTAGATGATTCCTTTTCACTGCTAAAAAATCATGTCAGCAGATGTTCCTTCTAAGTTTTCTGATTCTTACTCACTTTATCAAAATCAAATCAAAGGCAACAATTCCTTTTTTTTTTCTAAAAAAAAAGTTCATCTTGCTTCTAAATAGGCTACAATTTTATTATATTTATACACTTCGCCAAGTGCAAGTGCACTTACCAAAGGGTTTATTTAAAAGAAGTTAATTTTTTGGTGTCACTGAAGTGGCGGAGGGAGAGTATATGAAGATAATGCGGCATAGTCGAAGATAATTCTTATTTAAATAAATATAAATGCTCTTCTGTAAAGCAGGAACTCTACGTATAAAAATTACTATGTATTTTTTTCGAAATCTCAGTTAGTTCCAGACATTAATTAACGTTAATGTTAAATTTTGTACTTGCATCAAATAAGTTGGTACTTTGTATGCACATTAAGAATATAGAATGTTAAAGTGTAATTGTTTAACTATTTCCGATTTTTAGAGTACGATTGATCGTCGAAAGGATGTTGATCAGAAAATTAAAACTGCTTGTGAACGTTTTTCCGATTGCATGCAGGAAAACTTTGAGCTCATGGATGAAAATTTAGATGACTTGCAGAACCAACATAAATCCTTATCCCAGCTTATTTTAGAGGAATTCAGTGAGTTTTTTTTAAATGTAAAATAAAATCAATAAATACAAATATTAACGAAATTTAAAATTCACAGCAAACAGTACAAATGCCCAAAATGCTAAGCTAAGCGAATCCAAACAAAAAATTCAACTGATAAATGACCTGTGTTCAAAGTCACTGGCGACTACGAGTGCCATTACTGAAAAGTACGCGACCACGTTAAACAATCTGAGCACCGAGCATAAAGCAATGCTGATTCAACTCTTTGGCGATTTAAAAGACAAAGAAATTGAACTGCACACACAAATTAGTTGTAATTTGTCCGAGCTGTTAGCTCACAATGACGAACAAAAATCGACAATTGATGCAATACGCGAACATGTTCAGCAAACACTGCAGCGCAACACCAGCGAAATTTTAGCACACGCAACGCAAATGCAAGAGCGATTTGTGCAAATTGCTGAAGTCGCAGAGACCAGTGTGCAAGAATTGGCACAGCTACAAACAGAAATAGCACGAGAACGATCGCTTGCCGACGAGGAGCAGGCAACTATCGACGAATTTGTTAAAAAAATGCAAACGATAAGGCAGCAACGCATGGCGTGCGTCGATCAGATGGGACAGATGACCGTCCAACTAAAACAGAACTGCCAACAGACTCAGACCGACCTCAAGCAGAGCGTCGACTGCACGCAAACATTTTGCAGGCAGCGTGGTGCGGAGAACACGGCAGCGCAAGATGTGCTAGAGCAACAGGCCACCGCTGGCGTTTTGACCGTTGATCAAAGTCTCGCCAAGTGTTTAAAACTTCAAACTCAGTTGAATAATCTCGGCCGGGAGAGTGGAAAGCGCATTGATGGTTTCGTCGATACTGCTACGACCTTGTGGACCCACACACAGGAAACGGTGGAGGAGCACGTAAGTGTGGTAAAGCGTATGCGTCTGGAAGACGAACAGAACTTTGTGGCGGCATGTACGACCGTTGGCGAGTGTCTGGACAGCGACACACAAAAACTAAAGGCACACATTGCGATAGCTAGCGGCATTGCTTCTTCAATAAAACATCAGATGCGCGACTATGCTGGCGTCTTTAAGACCAACATTAGCAAATGCCGTGATGATTTGGCTAAATTTCAGCAAAACGAATTGCAGACATATGCGCCAACTGGTGCGTATTTAAATTTACTGGTTTTGTATTTTTAGTGTACTGTTTTATATATGTTTGTAATATATATGTTTGTTAAAAAATAGATATACACGTCTACAAATGCTTGATTAAAACTAACAGTCGATCTAGCCATGCCCGTTTATATATCTGTTCAGCATGATTTCAGGTTTAATAATATGAAATCTGTATTGCCCACATACTACGTCCATAATAAGTGAAATTAAGTAATAAAATTCTATCAATTTTCTAAAACTACTCCTAAAATTGTATGTGTTGACATGTCCACTGTTCTGATGTTCTACGACGATAAAATTTGGTATGGAGGTGTATATTGAAAACATCTACCATCTCGCATGGTTGTGTCAATTTTACTCTATAATAATTTGTTGCATATTAATTATATCTGACCGGAAAGTGCTGCTACCATTTAAGTTAAAAATAATGCGGTTACCGGGAAGGTTAATTGCTACAGTTGAGAAATTTTGTTTAGTGGCACAAGTTAATTATATTTAGAAACTCACAACGGAAAGTTCTTATTAATTTAAATCCCTAGGTTGTTTATTGAAACAATCCTAGCTTCGCCGGGTACTCTAAGCTAGTATATACATAAATTGTATATTCCCACCATACCTCCTCTTAAATATTTGTTTTTTTAACCATTACCATTTCGTTTAATTAATTTAGGTACTACACCCTCCAAACGGGAATATTCGTATCCACGAAAATTAATATCGACATCGCCACACAATCAAATTGTGCAAAGGTTTCGTCTGGAGAACGATTGGTCTGATTTGGACACTACGGCGGCGACTATTGATGAGGAGGTATTTAAAAAAAATTATATTACAAATATTTTCTTATTTTGCATTGTGATTTCGCACGGTCCACAATAATAGAAAAAAAGTAATGGATGTAACGCTTCGAGAATATGTTAAAACATATTTTTGTTGTGTAACTACATTTTTATTCCCACCAAACGATTGATACCTATTTGCATTTTAGATGAGTGAAACCGAAGAAGAACCGATTTCCGTACAGGATTTGTCAGAAACTGAAACTATTTTGAATTCGACTCCCCAAATAAATGCGCCAGAAGTGATGCAGCAACGCAATAGCAACTCCAACGTCAACGTAAACAGCCGAAACTCGAATTCATTAAAGCCGCCGCCAATGCAAACTCGTAACAGTTCGCTGTCGCAAAGGGTGTCGCCTGGAAAGAGATCACCACGCAACTCTCCAGCTAATTTAAAGGTGACAGAGAACATATAAAAATATATATTAATTGTATGGCAGTTTGATTAATAAGCTTAACTCGGAAAAAGAATAATCTCACAATAATTACGTTTATAAAATCAGTTTGCATTGCATAAATGATTTATTTTAATTTGGATACTCCATTGATATATTTTTCGTATCGTAATATAATTTTGAGACTTAAATATGTTTAATTGAGAACGCTTTTGATAACATATAGAATTGACAAAAGTCAAGTTTTATAATATCCAAAATAAATCGTCGGCTTTAGTATTTTCATTAAAATGCCATTAATTTAATTAATAGTTTAACAAATTTTTTAATGTTATCTGTTTTTTTTTATCTTTGTATAGGAATATAAGGAAAACGTATCTTAGCGTCTCATCAAGCTGCGAAATAATCCAACGTTCAACATTTGACATAGATAAGATTCCTTTAACATATATTGCTGAATTGGAATTTACATGTTTTCCGTTTTTCGATTGAATTGTTTAGTGTAATATAAATTTGTTTTGTGTTTCTTCCTTTTACTGTAAATACAATTTATTTTAAACTTCTTTCCGACTTTAATTTAGTTTATAGTACATAAAAACGATATTTGCATAGATTTACTCGTCGTCTTCATCGTCCTTTAAAATTCCTAAACGCTTCGCCACTTCCTTCACATTAGCAATAAATTCTTCTTGTACTAAGTTGAAACTCATGGCCAGCAGCGCTATGCCAAAAAGCAAATACAGCGAACAGAGTGCAATGGTTGTGTTTTGTTCTGTCGTGGTAGCATTCTTTGCGTTGGCAGCGTCCTTTACTCCCTTTGATGGCACGAAATCGCCAAAACCTGTGATAATTAAATGTTGTCTTAGTTTCTACTAAAGATTAAAGAGCAGGACTGACTGTCCGGTATAATATAATAACATTGTGAGTACAATAAATTACCGATAGTTGTCAGCGTAATGAAACAGAAATAGGCAGAATCCAGGAAAGACCACTGCTCCCAGTGGGCAAACAGTGCTGCGCCGCCTAGAATGTAACTGATGACAAGGAATACACATAGCCATATTGGCACCGGTCGATCTTTTGGAGAAATATCACCATAGTAGTCACTCCATTCATCGCCATACATCGAATCTTCGTCGTAATCGTAGTTGGGACTGGGGCGACGTTTAATTTGCCGTTTAACTGCAAAACCCATTGGAGACATGATACGTGGTGATGGTGGCAGTTTCTCTAAAAATTGCAAATGGAAATTTATACGTCGCTAATAAAAATCGCAGATAAGTTAAAATTTTCATAATTTGGAATGTTTTTAAGATGTTATAATATTCTTTTTTGAAAAGTCGATATTTTTAATCGGGCTGAAGGTCTTTTTTAATATTAAAAAAGTCGTATTGTTTTTTTTCAAATTTGTATGGCATGGTGGAGTAGATGGTTTTTAGTTAAATTTTCAGGACCTTGGCGGCACCTGAAGGACTTAAGAAAAAAATATTCAAAATTATTAATTTTCGATGAACTTTTTTGTTTCAATCCATGGTGTACTAAATTATTCAACCATGTTTAAAACTAAATAAATAACTTAACTTTTAAATTTGTTTTTTTTTTATAAGGATCCGATATTTTTAAAATAAATCATTTTTGTCCTAAACGACATTGTTATAAAAACAGTTCCGTAAACGAGCAATAATTATTTAATACTAGCGAATGCCCGGCATGCGTTACAATGCTACTTAAAAAATAATATATTAAAAGAACTTCGCGGTAATACACGTTGTAGATGATTCTCAGTTCCGGCGGTGAAATTAACGGCATACAAACTCGGAAACAAAATCTTGAATTTTTAGGAGCAATATAAGCAATGTCATAGTATATTTGCATTTAATTTAACAAATTGTGGGCGCAATAAGTGGGCGTGTCAGATTTTGTATACCCTGTTATTCTTCCCGGTGCATACCGTCACATGTTTTCTATATAGCGCATCAAGTTACTGAGCAATGGTGGTAGGCGTAAAAACGATCCACCCTTTTTTAAAAGCGGGCTTTAAATTGATCCAACCACGCCCATGTTTTGGGAAGTTGTCGACCGTGCCTATACAAACTCAAATACCAGGAGCAATATTAGTGAAATAATCGAATATTTTTACTTAGTTTTACAAATTGTGGGCGTAGTAGGTGAGCGTGGCAAATTTTTCTTTGCGTGAGCAGAGCAACTGGTTTAGACGCCTATTTGGTACAAAGATAGAAAGAAGAATTCATTTTTTTTAGATTGCAAATACGGATTATACTATGGATCTCTGTAGAGGATTCAGACGGGGGACAAAGCAGTTACTGAAGCGGAATCATTAGTTTTAACATACCCGATCTTTCGCGACGTAGCCTTCGTTCTCGTCGAGAATGATTGACTGGATAGTCATCATATCCGCCGCCGCATTCAACATCGTTGTGGTCCAAATAGGTTTCGTCAAACTCATCATCGTAGACGTCGTGACGTGGCGAACGACCGCGCCTGCCGTGTTGCGTATGTGGTGAAGTAAACTCTGGCAACTCAAGACGATCGCCGAAGCGCGAGTGTTGTGACGACAGCTGCTGGCGTCCATAACTGCCACGTTGTGGATTAGGGTGCGGTGAATGATGGCGTGGCTGCTTATGGTGTGGTCCGATGCCGTTTTGGGCGTCGCTCCGGTTGTTATTGTAGTGGTTTTTGTGATGGGCAGAGCGTGGCATCGATTGGCTGCGCATCGTACTTTTTGGTGACTTGTGATTTGTTTCCTCGATAACGTATCGATTCGATATGATTGGAGTCTTGCGAACAACTTCTTCGTCAACGTCTTCATAATGCGGAGCTGCTGATGCACGCGGATCGACAGATTTTGCACGTCCGCGACCGGCGGCAGCATTTGGTACAGAACGACCGCGCATCATATTGTGCGAGTTAAGCCGATTGAGTTCTCTTGATTCACGTGACTCACGCGTGATCTCATCGCGCCGCAAATTTGGCGAACGCACCGAGCGAACACTAAGAGTGCGCTTAGCTGGCAGCGCATTTAAATCCTCAAACGAGTCAAGTTGACGTGTTTGGCTGATATAGCGTTCACGCTCCACAGTATGGCGATCACGAGTTCGATCACGATTGCGTTGACGACTGCTAAAGCGGGAGCCACGGTTTAAAGTCTGTGTGTAGTTTGCCGCAACGTCGGTATATCGTGGGTCTTCATAGGGCGCATGTTTACCACTACCGCCACCGCCACCGCCTCGCTGTCCCACTGGTGGAAGCATTTGCTGATGACGCTTGTTGCCACCGTACATGCGATAATCCCCTCGACCGCCTAAATCGAAATCACGCTCATTCGTACCTCGCCCGGCGGAACGTAATTCAGGATCGGAGTAGGCGTGCGATAGACCGACGCCAGAGTCATTCGCTGAGCGCTGTGTTAGTTTCATTGAGCGGCGAAACGGTGGCGGCTGTGAACGTGCGCTATATCGATGCGGCGCACGCATTGAACGCTGACGTGAGCGACGCGGTCGCTTAGCGGTGCGTGTACAAACGTAGCAGCAAATACGCCAATAGATGAACCTTTAAAATTTCGTTTAATACAAATAAAAACATATCAATACCAAGAAGCGAATACCTAAACGTAGTAGCCATAACATCGCCGATGTTCGAAAGACACAGCAGCATCAATGGTATTCCAACGATGGCGTAAAAAATCGTCGTTACTTTACCCCAATCGGTATGTGGAGATATGTGACCATAACCTAAATTTACATGTATATAAATTTAAATATTTATTGATTGTCATTTGAATATCTTTTAATTAATGATTTTATCACGTTCATGTTGTTCCCCACATGATACCAAACTGGAATTATGGAATCCCTTCCATTAAGTTTAAAGAAAATCATATTTTTTGGACAGGTGAATTGCAAAACCTTTTGGAGCTAACTGAAGTGTGTGGCTCTTTTATACATTAATTTTCAAGGAATATGTTCCTTCCTATTTGTTGAATTGAATCTATGACATGGATTCATGTTGAACTTGACCAGAATAAAATATCTTCCATATGATTTCTAAACATAAGAAGTTAATTCGCGACATGAGTAGGACTTATCAAATATTTCAGTATATTTGTTGTAACAATTTTATTTATTCACTTGCCTAATCCTATGTGGAACAGTAAATTTTTGAACCAGGAACCTGCATACCATATTTTGTCAATACAAGCACGCGAGTGAGTGTGGCACTTTGAAAGGATCAGTTCTCAAATTTAAACATTATTACACGCATTTTACATAAAATATAGTTATGTATGTAAATTGGAAGTGACAGTTGTGCAATACCGCCCACTTAATGTGTTTCCTTAAAATTGGTTTATTGGTTCAGAAGATTACCCTGCAGATATATAGTTACAAACATATAATTATATTTATTACTAGCTTAAACTACCCAGCATCACTCGGGTTTTGTTTCAAACATACATATGTATGTACTTGTATATGTATGTAATACTTATATTTTGCTCAGCGTGTAAAAATTCTAGTATCAAAAGAAGAAACTGTGTATTTGTAAACTAATACACATAAGCAACTATCAAATAAATCCAGTGACGTTTAAAAAAAAAAAATCAATAAATGATTTGCAAAGTTGAACCTGGCGATAATTAATCAATTAATTCGTTTAAAAAAAAATCAATTTATACAGGATTATCGAAAAATTGATTGTTATTTTTTCACAAAATATAATTTTCTGAGAATGATTTAATTGCCGCCACTGAAATTTTAGAATTTTCTATTGTCAGTTAAGGTACATTCGTCTATCGGTTTTCACGCTCATAAACAACATAAATATGTATCAGTACTGTTGTGTTGCGACAATGTACCTTAAGAACAGTAACAACCTATAACCATATAATAATGAACTGTCTAAACTCGCCTTCTTCTGGAATTATGTACGTAGCTAATTTTATTATCTTGGCAATGGTAACAGCCATTGTGTATTTTGGCAGCGATAGGTAAGTTTTGTGGGTATTAGGACCTTGCTAAAAAGTATTGTTTTTTGTTTTTGCTGTATTTAAGCCAAGATTTTGATTTAGACAGGAACGTTTTGAATAACACGAAACGTACCAAATGATGAAACTTTGGTTTGTAATGTAACAAAACGTACAAACACAATTACATTACCGTAAGCTATGTTAAATAATATCTCCACCAGGAGCTGAGTTCGCGACGTAGCATATGGAAGGCGACCTTTGTCAAGCTGCGAAAATAGTTTTAATATACTCGTAGTAGTTCGCTCGATTGACTTTCAAACAGGCACCAGAAAGTCGTTTTCGTCGGTTCTACCCTTCGACTCACGGAGAAATGTGTACGAAAAGTTTAAGTAAAAAAGCAGTCAAAAATTCATCGCAATCTACAGTTCTGTCGAAAGAAGCAAGTCTTTTGTAACGACGATAGACATTTACTCGAATTCTGAAATTTATATTAAGGAGTGCTTAAAAAAAGACCAAATCATTTCCCAAGAAATATTGCGTTTTTGGTGCCTCGAAAGGCAGATTCGCAAAACTGCCCAGAACTGTGCCCAATAAAAATATTCAGGAATTTACTGGAAAGTGAAATAAAGGCAACAAAGAATGTGGCATGGTTCCCGAAAATGTTTGGTAAAAGTGGTGGTCTGCAGCTCGAAGGGTATAGAATAATGTCATAAATTAATTTTTATAATTAATTTAATAAAGTATGTGTAAATATAAAATAATTATAATACTTAAAATAAATTGTCCAGCAGATTCTTTAATTTTTGAGTAATTAAAAGCAAAATGATCATAATTGTATCTACATATGTATGTATCGAGTTTAACCTTATAAATGTCAAAAAGGAAATTCGAATATACATTTTCCATTTCGTAAGTCAACTGAAAACTGAATTTTATTGTTGGCATGGATTTTTATATCAGCGTAGAGTAAACCGCGAAATTAACACAATTATCGTATTAACTTAAATTTTGTAACAGTGTTTACTTATGTTTATACACATACACATATTATTACATGAAAATATTTATCAGAAGTCAACGTACGTCAATTAAAAGTTCACACAATTTTTAAAACATGACTTTCGGAAAAGCGTGTTGCGACTTCCGCACTTATCAAATTGGGTTAAAAAGTTATTCATATCAAGAATTTGGCACTTTTCTGTTTACGGTCGTTCGTTAAGTCGGTTTTTTTTTGACATTGTTGCTGTCTATTGTGAGACCGCTTAAAACCAAGATTTAACTATATACCAACTTTGGGCATTAAGCAATTTTTGGTTCTCACATGTTGGCTTTGCTATGATGTGCTGAGCTGACCTTGTGACTAGTTGGTTTAGTGGGTGTATAACTCTCGGTTTTGTTTTGATTGTTACAAAATAACTAAATGCGATTTTAGAGGTCAATCACGTGCAGAGGCCGGCTAGAGCGTTCACATCTCATGTGCACCAAACTGTATCGAAAAAATAAAAACACTTGCTTTTCTAATAACAACCACAACAACAACTTTTCAGATAATATCAAATCAATTATCTGCGTCATCAATTTCCAAATTTCCCATATTCGAATTTGTAAAATCATCATACATACATATATATGTATATAATTGTCCAATGGTATTCCCAGAATATTCACATTGAATATTCGGGCTGATTTATTATGGCAAAGCATTTTGGCGACATTTAATTGATCGTGTTGCACCACAAATTATAATTATTAATTAGAAGAATATGGCTAAATGGCTACTTGACTGGCTGTTGTAATTCTTGGGTGGACAGTAAATGAAGCGTGCAATCGCGCAACATTGCAATATAGAGTTCTCGTCTCGCTGTTAGTCCGTCCGTCTGACATAATGAATGAATTTGTGAACCTTTTAGCGATACGCTAAATTACCACATCGGACAACATTCTGTGATTTGGCATATTCGCATATTCGACATAGACATGCCGACTAATGTTAACGGACGGACAGACGGATGGATGGACTCAGCAATGCATGTCGCTGGCCGTCTTGTTGCTCCGATGACGGTGCGATGACGACACAGTTGAGTGGGTTTGCTCGCGTGGAACTTAATATAAGAAGCGTGTGCTTGACGAATTCTGATTTATTCTAGTGCCACAAACTCAGCCGAACAAATCGGCATACGCGAAGGATCTATAATAAAAAATAAAAACATCATTTTGTGTGTTTGTCATCAACGAATTTCGGATGGAATCTTAAGAAAAGTGAAAATAATTGAAAACATAAAAGAACATATTGAAATTCTTTCTTTAAAGTGTGATTTTAATCCCAGGGTAAACATAATATATAATTATATTTTATACATACATATATGCTAGTATCATAGTATAACAGTGAAACATTTTCATCTAATTTCTAAAAAGTTTTTAGATGTCATTTTTATATGAAAAAAATAGAAAAAGTTTTGTTTTTTTTTTGGATTTGCTTTTGAACTCAGGACTAGATGTCAAGTAACAAGTGTCACACTTAACATGTACATGGGAAAAACCAAGTCTACTTGAGCATTGGAGAGCCCAAACAGTTATGCGGCAGTCAAGAAGACTCATTGACCCAGTACATATTAAGGTGGTAGCTATTCTAAACCTTAGCAGAAAGGACATTAAACTCTTCACTGAACCATTAAGAGGACACTATAAACTCAATTACTATCTGAAGAAAATAGAAGTGATAGCAAATGATTCATGTCGACTCTGCCAAGAGTAGCAGAATACGGCTGAACATGTTCTTTGCACTTGACCAGCGGCTTCAAGACGCAGGTAATTGGGATTATAGTTCCTAATCACAAAGCAAAAATTAAGCCCACAACGATTACAAGATCTATAAATAGTCTTAAATTGTGTTTTTCGATAAACGAGGCTGCACAATAGATCTTTCAGGTCGTAGTGCTTCTACATCGTACAAGTGACACGCTAATTTTTGTTATGTAGTTATCGAGAAGCCTTGTATTGCCTTGGTTATAAAATGTTGTGTGAATGTTATTTTGCACTAATAAAACACAATGGTAAAAGCAATTTTTGTCCTGAAAACGATGTCTATAACAAGAACAAATTTACTTTTCTGCATATATGCCAGCAGTGACTAATATAGTCCTACAGGCAAAAATCCAATACGAAGAAGTGTGTATATAAGAAGTGTTCCCTATTCATATTTTGTTTTGTCTAAGAGATCTCTAGTAAAAATGGTTCATTGACATTTTTTTTTTATCAAAATTTTCATTTATAATATGTTTAAATATAATAAAATAAAAATGTTTTCAACTTTCTAGAATGCATATTAAGTACGCACTTTTAATCGCAGCCGTTATGGGTTGTGCTCATGGAGATGATCGCTGGGTATGGTCCAATCGAAACCGACGTGAACGTGCCTCCCACAATGACAACATAGATACGAGTGTTTCCTCAGTTAACGCATACAAAGGTGAGCTGTACGCCCGTAGTGAACGTGAACGTGAACCGACAACAAAAAGGCCACTACCTGGAAATCCACAAAACGATGATATAGAAGACTATCCTGACCAGGATAACACAAACTTTGGTACACGCAACTACCCGTTCTCTCCAAACTTCAACAATGGTCAGCTGTCTGGTTTCAATAATTATCCAAATGTCGGTGTTGGTGGTAATAATGCAGCGAATGGTATTTTAGTGGGTCCAGGTGGACCAACAGGCATAATCGGTAGACCACAGCAAAATTTTCCGGGTGCTAATGGAGGATTTCCTCAGGGTTTCGGTGGACAAAATGGATTTCCGGAGCAGGGTTCATTTCCTGGTCAAGGCAGATTTAGCGGGAGTCAGCCTGGATTCCCAGTGCAAGCAGGAAGTTTTCCAGGATCTGGAATAGGGTTTCCAGGACAAGCTGGTGGTGGTTTTGGTGACATAAACGCATTTCCGGGAGGTTTTTCGGCTCAAGGACAACTTCCTCAAGTAGGATTGAATAATGCATTTGGACAGAATCCAAGTGGTCAATACCCGAGTGGGCAATATTCAGGTGGACAATATCCCGGTGGACAATATCCCGGTGGACAATATCCCGGTGGACAATATCCCGGTGGACAATATCCCGGTGGACAATATCCCGGTGGACAATATCCTGGTGGTCAATATTCTGCCGGTCAATATCCAGGAGGACAGTTTCCGGGCGGACAATATCCAAGTGGTCAATATCCCAATGGTGGTCAATATCCCAATGGTGGACCACAGTTTACGGAAGGATATGGACTAGCATATACTAACGGATATAATGTCGGTCCAAACATTAACCCATACAGTTCATTCGGTGGTGGTATTCCTGGCTATGCAACAGGTTTTGACGACTACAATACGAAAAGAAAACTACAAATTGAAGGAAAAAGTGTAGCCGTAGAGAGCAGAAATCTTGTGAACAATAAAGTCAGTGATAAGGTTAACAAGCATGAAAACAATGCGTAGAATGACTGATCTGACCGTTCATCGAATGTAGGCCAACTTTGCTAAAGTTATCAATCCATTTGCATTTAATCATTATTTAAGTATTGTTTTACATATCCCATCTTTATGTTATGTTTTAAGCTGTAAATACTTGTATTTAGATCTTTGCGTTTAGATTTTATATGAATTCTTACCAATTGTTGTAATCACAATTATTGAATAAAATAACGATCCCGCCCATGTCCATTGCGTTTTGTTTGGGTCCTCTTCGCCATCCCAGCCATTCGTTTTCATCGCCGTCAGAATTTGTTGCTCGAAATAAACTAATTCCGGCAACACATTTAGTTTCCAATCCTCCTCATCTAAAACAGACGCATTGTCGGAAACTCTCCAAATTTTTTTTGTTAAATTGAGACGCATTCGTGGAATACTCTTTTTGACCTACACATGTAAAAATACGAAATAATAAAATATTTGACATATTGTAAAATAGTAAATAAATACAGTCGTGTCTAAGTATAGTGAACACCCGATTAAAGCTACTGAATCTATTGAAAATTTCGATAGAGCTCTCGCATGGGCTAGGGCCAACATTACTGATTATGCTGATATAATAGCACTGCGAAGTCTACGCTTTGTATTACGCTTGTATTATAGTTTGTTGTCAAAACTCAAAATAACGCAGAAAAATAAGGCAGAAATCGAGGTGAGTTCTACTTTCCTAACCTTATTCTTCAACCATGTATTTTTCTATAAATTTTTTCTGACGATCTCTTCCATTTATAGTACATGCACCAATGTGTATTTCGTGCAAATTAAAACAAGATATGTCAAACTTGATATAGCGAATAACCTGAATACTCTGAACAGTTCCTGCAATAAGGAGTTCACTATTTCCAAACACGAGAGTATTGTTTCTTGTAAGTGAAGTAAATAGGTAAATGTTAATGAATTGGTCGTTGTTATATGAACTTATATATTCATTTTAAAAGTAAATATGTATGTTGAAATTCTTTTTAAAAAATTCGGAACTGTTTTCTCAGTGGTTCAGATCTTTTAGTGGCGAATTAAGATCTGATAACGGATATATCTTTCTACTTAGTTTATACAAACTCGCAAATGATTAAATTCTGAGTCTATATAAAGAGTTAAAATTCAATTGATAAAAATTTAAAAACTGATATCGTGACTTAAAATGGGCAAAAATAGAAGCGCCTTATTTGCACTTCAAATGGTATAAGTAATAAAACTGCAGCTTTTAAAAAAGAGCAGAAATTGTGCTTTATGATGAGTGCTTCCTTCGATACGAAGCAAATATTAAACTAGTACGAGAATTATCTTCGGCTATGTCGAAGCTCATATACCCTCCGACATTTCAGTGAAACCAAAAAATGTGCTTCTTTTAGCACATAAGTGCTACATATCTTTATTATAAGTGGGCGTTGTTCTTTTCGGATCACGCCCTTTTTTGATCAGTAGTTTTGTGTTCCTACCAAAGTGGTTAATACCGCATTTAAAATGGTTATTCACGCTGTAGCTATTTTTAATAATTTGTTTTCGCATTGAAATGGGTGGTTTTATGGGGATGAGCGTGGTTCTTAACTGATTACTACCATTTTTTGTGAGCAGTTTTGTGTTACTACAAATTTTTTTGTTTCGTATGGAAAGGGGTGGTTTGTATGGGAGGGGTTAGAAGTTTTGATCCGATATTGCACATTTTAGAACTTAGCCTCCGCTTGGAGAATAGTAGCTCACTTACCAAATTTCAGACAGACGGACGGACATAATTAAATCGACTCAGAATCCGACGCTGATCATTTATATATATACTTTGTCATACCTACCTCGCCCACTACTGGGAGTTACAAACGGAAGAACAAACTCAATATTCCATTCGGTACGTGCAATTGCACGTGGCGAAAAAAAAGAAATGCTTCTTTCGTGATTTTTCAGGTATGAAGAAGAATCGTTGCTTCTTCTCTGATTTTGTTGAAGTGATTGAGAATCATCTAACATATTTTAAGAATGTACAGAGGAAGTACAAAGGAATTGTCTAAATGTTTATTTTCGGGTGATTGTGTATTGATTTTTTATGGGAACGGTGCAACTTTAGCTCGTACGAAAATGAAATTATTGTTTTAAAGTCAATTGAAAACTTCAAATGCCATTTTGAATAAAGAATTGAAGGCTGAAGTCGGGTCAGTTATTCATGGTGAAAATGCTTTAAAACTATCGATACTTAGATCGCAGTCTTGACAGAGAAATGTTTTAATAGCAATGACATGTTGTATGCTGTGATAACAATAGTATTTATAGCAGTCACTACACTTTTATAAAATTTTTGTATTATACTCATACATACTTCCTTCTGTTTAGTTATAACCAACCATCAAACAATTTTTTTGCTATTTTAGAAGCAGCTTTTGTTTCCTCCACCTTTCAAAATTATCTCAATATCAGCTCGAGGCAACGAAATCTCTTTGGGTTCCTTTCTTTTTTGCACTAATTCCACATCATCTTTCTACTCCTTACAAAATAATCACAAAATCAGCTTAAATTAACGAAATTTTCTTTAGGGTGCTTCTAATTTCTTTTTTTTTAATTGCACCAATTCTGCATAATCTGCTTCTTACTAACAACCAAAAATGCAACTTTGTAGCAGGAAATAGGGTGCTTCCATCTCCCTTCTTTATTGTATCAACAATTCAGCAAGATATGATGAGTGAAATATTTCTAGTTGATTCCACCTCCCTTATTTACTACTGTTTTGGAAACGCTGCATTAAAAGTGCTTTGTTTCCCGCTTTGAATGTTCTCCCCCCACTAGCGTGAAATTTCACAGTGGTCACGTTTGCGGTTTTCTACCTTAAATATATTCCAAAGTGCAGTAACGAAAATTGTTATTGTAATTTCTCAGACTTCCACGGCAACTTTGGAATTTCGCATCAGTGTGGAGGAATCTTTTTTCAAAATTTAAAACCATTTCATATTTAAATTTTTCATATGTATATTAAATCCGAAAAAAAGTTTAACCCAACCGATACTTTAAGTTAACAGTCTGCAAAATTTTGTTTATACTCGTAGTTATTAGATTGGAAAACTTTTGATTTGTTTCTTACTTCTTGTTCGTGTTCTCCTTCTAAACTTAGAAATAGATAAGCACCACCGACGCAGTAGGAAACCACCAGCAATACCAGCGTCACGTGCGAGACGATACAAGTGAAGACCTTCCATGAGAAACAGATACAGGAGATACAGCGGCCACGCGCCGGTCTCCGCTCGTCGTCATCTTCATCGATCATATGTGGAGGAAATTTCGACGACATCGCGAATATAAAATGGCGGGCGCCACAAGACTAAACAATTCGAGCACGAAATTAAAACGCAGCAAAGCAAAACAGTTTGTTTAGTTCATATTTTGATACTCTTTTTATTTTTCTTAAAGAATTTATAGAGTAGAAAATTGCATCGAAAGATACACACACGCGACGAACTATTTTATTTTTAGTTTTCAAAAAAGAATCTCCATAAAATGTTGGGAAACATAAGCAACGTACACAAAGGAAATACTCGTAATATCACTAGCTGATCTGAACTAAAAACTGAATGATTTACGCATATCCGATGGATACACACGCAGCATACATAAGTGTATGTTATTTATATATATTCAAAAGTTCAGAATTTTATCGAATTAGTTTTTCGCTTTAACTTTTATTATCTTAAGTTAATAATAATTAAAAACACTTTTAAATGATTAATATTCGTATTATTGAAATTCAACACAAAAAGAAAAGTATTTGCTAAAATTGCTAACAATTCTGCGGAATTAGTAGATCTTTTCGCGAGATCTGTTCGGAGCACACTGAAGCGACTAGACACAACTGAAGAATGTTTTTTCTATTTTTGTTTTGGAAAATACTTACTTTTAAAAGAGCAGAATTTTCCAACATTTTTCGCCGCATATCAAAATAAATCGACTCTAATATAATTTATTTGTTTTTGTTGATATCTCTTCACAGGGTATTTTATTTAATTACTGGCAAATATTTATATACTACCAATATATTGTATAAGGGCTCTATTTAAATAAATAAATAAATAAAGAAAAAATGAATAAGTATAAAGCTCCCTATTTAAAATTTAATCAATTGTTTTGAAGCATAACAGAAAATGTTATACAAAATTTTAGCCCAACAAGAATGAGTATTTTTTGCAGTGACATCATGGGCCGATTCGTTTTAAAATTATAATCAGCTAACTTGTCTAAAGCATAAAAACAAACAGTTTAAAAACTGTCCACGCAATATCTCTAACGGTTTCACACTATCGTGTTAACAAAAATTGATGACAGATAGACGAACATGGCTAGAACATCTCAGTTATGATTATGATTAAGGATATATATGTATGTCTATATTTATCTTGAGTTATTCTCTACGTTACAACTATATACCTAATGAGAACATGCTCCACTGAGTGGTGCTTAAAAATATGTCTCGTAGCTTGGCAATTGTCCAATTAGTCGGTTAGTAGATATGGTTATTATGTTCCTGCACTTCAAATTTCAATAAAGAAGCATGTAAGACTGTGAGCACATTTATCACGTTGTAACTGAGTTAAGCAAGGCACATGTTAAATCTCACATATTTTTTAGTGGAATGATAACAGTGATTACAGAGGTCTTTACTTATTGTCGTCGTTTCGTAACGTATAACAATTCTGAACTAATGCAGTGTGTTTAAATTGGTCCAACCACGTCAATATTTTCGGGATGACAGTATATATAGTTACCATTAACTTTCACATTAAATAGGAGATTTCTATAAATGGAAAGTTTTTTTACTGTTGTTTATTTTATTTTCATAATATTTTGATTAATAAAATTCCTTAAATCGTTCATTAAGAGACATTTAATTTCTCGACTTTTTAAAAATTGAGCTTTTTCAATTGTAAATACATATGTATATGTTTGGGATTCACCGATCTGGTTTTGGTTTCTTACATTTACTTCTTGACACATTCCATACATGCGTTCAGATATTTGGTTATAAGGTTTTTGAATAAAAACCATTTATTGCTCTTCGGTTTTATAATACCACAAGTAAAAATATATACTAACATACCTTTTTGGTCAGGCATCCAGACCATATACAATAATGTAAAAACAAAATATAATTTCATAAAATTATAACGAATCTACATTTATTTAATTTAATTTTTAAGTTTTCATTAACAAAAAAAAAACTGGACAATAATCAAATAGTTTAATACAAATTTAACTGAACTGGGTTCAAATGCGCTCATGAATTATTTTAATTTTCGTTGAACGAAATGTATTTAGTGTGTTTAATATGATTTCATAGAGAAAAAATCCTATAACGACGTTGCTTTAAATTTTCACCAGAAAATGCGATGCACGGATAGTAAATGATTGGAACAAGAGCAAACTAGATTTATTGGTATTTTGCAATAGTGGGCAGCGGTGGGATTTCATTACGACGAGGCACCGTTTTGGAGAAGCCACCAACAGAACTGAAAGAAAACAAATACATTTATTTATTAATGAAAATATGATACCAACGAAAACAAAAATTTTCGGAACGATTAACACCTTAAACTAAATTATGACTTCACATAGAAAACGGTAAAATATCAGAACCAAAAAATACTGAAACTTTAAATGTATGAATAAATTGAATGAGCTTTATATACTCGTATAACTAAAATGTATATAGTTAAAAACAATATTTTCGTCTACTAATCTGTCTAATCTATCACATCGATATCGACTTGAAATCTAGACTTAATCTTTGTTTGAAAAATAAATTTTCATGCGCCGTTTCGGATGTTTTTTCAAACTCTTCTATAGGCTTCTATTGTTTTAGAAATAGGCGAGAATTAAAATGACACTGACTGAGCAATTTTCTTGTTTTTACGAAGTTATTTTTTGTTGTTACTCTTTAAGATTTTAATTTTTGTTATAATTGATAATTTTGTTTTTTTTTTAATATAAGGATTTAAAATCTTTCCTACCATCTTGAGGTTTTCATTTGCTCCGATATCAAACGTAATAAAAAGTTAAGATAAAAAAGTTACACTTACCGCCAAAACAACGAACTGCCGCGTTTAAGTTCGCCACGTGCTTGCAAGTCATTCCAGCAGTCGAGCCAGTTTCTATATTCAGGCATAACGGGCGGTTGTCCGGCCATTAGACGTGATCCAGTTACGGCCATACAAGTGGAAACCACCTGGAGCGGGTAAAGAACACTCGAAAATGCAAACTGGAAAGAAGAGCGAGATGTTGTTTTGTTTTATTATGCAATGAGTTATGATTCAATTTCTCTGTAGCGCACCTGTGTAAAACCGGCATTATATTGCCTGCCGAGTTTGTCCTTGATAACGTATTTGTTCAAAATAAAAACAGTAGAACTGGTTAGCACCAAACATGCTACGTCGCATAACAGTTTAGGAATTAGACCTGCAAAGAAACCCAAAACACCCTCGGTTTTGTAGATTTCTGCAATAGAGCCAAAAATGGACTTGTACAACGTTTCTCGTCCGACGAATTGCGCCATCATTCGCAATGAAATTACGTGAAATGGATGTGAAACAACAATTCCGGACACACTGAGAACCACATCACGCTTCAGATTTACTTTGAATTGAATGTATCTAAAAGAAAGTTATTTTTAGTATAAGAATTTACATTTATTTTAAAAATTATATATGTCTCCAACAGAACAAATAAAAAAACAAACAAGTTACTAAAAAAATTATATATCTCTCGTCTTGTGTTTATTGGTCTGATTATTAACACACACTAGAGCTAGCATTAAATAAATTAATTATAAAATTTTCTGAAAATTTTTAATTTCGATTCTAAATGGTAAATTTGGTGACATTTAAAACAATTTGTGACATTTAGCCTGCGTCTGGCGAAGGCCATCCTATCCTATCGGTCCAATTTTGCAACACTTTCCACCATAGTCGCCTTTATTTTTTTGGCTACAAAGCGTCGATTGTTTGCTTGTAAGTCATCAACTGTAGCTAGTTTCTTAACATATAAAAGAAACTTGATGTATTCCCTTTCAAAACGCTACGAAGTTTTTTTAACCTTTAACAAACAAAGGTTTATATGAAAGATTTTAATAACTACGGAATATCGTTTTTTGTTTTTAATTATTTTTATGGGTTAATTTATTTCGTAAATGTTATGATTAACGAGGTTGTAAAAAACCTCAATAACCATAAAATATTGTTTGAAACAGTTTTTTTTTTCATAATCGTGTTCATTTTTTTTTAATAACTTTTTTTTTCTGATAACTTTTACAAATACTTTAGTAATGATAATTATAAACTTAAAATTTTGAGCTATGTCATTCAGTTCTAGATATTCTATCTACTATTCTACTTAACGAGATACTTACAGTTCTTCGTCGGTGAGATCATTTTCGTCCTTATCCTTCTCATCTACAGCTGGCAGTCCCAAACGGTCAGCGATTTTCTCGCTAAAAATCATGCTCACAACTGAGCCCACCAGTTTGGGAGTAAGGCCACGGTAACAGCCGTAAAATCCATCCATCTTCCGTATATAGCCAGCTGAAACAACATTAAAAATGTTTAAAATAGATTTTTTTTAAATGTGTACTTTACGTGGAAACTTAACTTACCGTACTGGAAAATGTTTGGCAGGACCATGATGGGCTTGCCAAAAAACGAGGTGCCGGGTCGTGGAGCAATGGGTTCGTAGCCCAGCTGGATAAGCACCTTCGAGTACTCGAACGGATGTAGGGCTGCGCTGACACCCAGGCGCATTCCAAAACGTATCCATTCGTTAACATCTTTGTTCTCGTGATGAGAGTCACCACCGGCGCCAACAAAAGAAGGATCCAACGCGGCCATTGATAATTTGCTATTAATGTTGCTGTTCTTATCGAAATTTGTTTTCCTAAACTTAATTAAAAAAAATTCTCGTCTTGTTCAAACAGCTCGAAGTTACGTTAAAAAAAACCAATTGTCAAAGTCAGGTTATGAAAATATTTGACGAAAACTAGCGGACCTGTTTGTTTTGGAAGCAAATATATTATTCAGGGTTGTATTTATATTGCTATTGCTTACCCAAGCCACGCGAGTCAGGAGTTTCTCAAGATATATCTTTGGACAAAACAATTTTTGATTCAACTCAGTTTATTAAAAAAATTCAAAAACTACATGCGATGTTAACAAAACGATGACAGTCATGCCGGTGTTATAAAAGGTAAATCATTTCAATTCAAGTTGACGATATTCACGCAAAATTTTAAAAATCTTAAATAGTTAATAAAAAATAACGAACATATTTTATTAATGTATACTTTTTAGCTTAAAACAAAAAAATCAAAATAACCAAATCATATAAGATCATTTTTATATGTTAGTAAACTACGATTTGAATCACTACACTGAATTAAAAAGTACACGAAGCTTAAAAAAATTTTTTATGAATTAAAAAAAATGTTTTTACACAATCCAACGCAAAGCACGTGTAATACTGGATAATCGGGAGTCGAACAAATTTACAAAAATTTTGCAAATTAATATATACTAATCATTATTTAAAATGCAATATTTAATATAATATTTGGTAGTTATGATTTTAAGTTGCCAATATTTGAAAAGAAAACTTCTGCTAGCCGCCAACGAATTTCGTTGGCTAGCCGCCACCGAATATTTCCGTTCGGCTTTATTCTCTGACCATAATACAGCTGTTTTTTCTTGCACATGCATATGCGATGTATCGATATTTACTTAATATTTCTTATGTTGGAACAAATTTTCGGTAATTTTGGTTGATATCATAAATAAAACCAGTAACTATTTTCTACGGCAATTATTCGCTACTTATTGTGCAATTTTCACTAAACAAAAAGCTAATATTTTGAAAATTTCGTGCAGTGGCATACAAAAAACAGTGAATAAACTGGAACAGGCTCGACTGGATACAAATACGATTCAAGGCTGCATTGAATTGGCGCTTCAAGTTTTTCGTCCAATTAATGAAATCCAAACAGTGCTCTCAAGTCGGTATGTAAAAGCAAGTAACCTCGATTTAAAATACAGAATCCGACCCAATGGTTAAGAGATTTACAAACAACGGCGTGAAGTTAAGTTTGATTTTAAACACAGACACAAACCATGTCGACAATTATGTCTTTAATTCAAATTTGACTTTTAGGTAAACAATATGTAAGCTGTTTTCAACCATAATTTTTTACTTGCATATTGATTGAGTTTTGTTCTTCCATTTGTAACGCCTAGAAGGGGCGTGCCCGGCTGTCTGTCTGTACTAACGATTACAGCCGTAATTTAAGAGCTATCGAGATGAAATTTGGTATGTGTTCTCCACGCGGAAAAGTTTTAAGATGGGCATGATCGGACTAAAACCACCACCCCTTTTCAAACGAAAAAAAAAATATTAAATATCCAGTTCAAATTCAATATTTAGCACTTTATAAAATTTCCCAGATATAAAATTTCCGAGGCAGATTATTACTTTTCTGTGACAGCTGTATCATTGAAAGTGGTCTTTTTTATTTGGGACATGTTGTTAAAACGACGGCATTGTCGCGGGTTTGTAAGATGAAAACAAATTCTGTAAAGATCTTGACAAAAATTCGATGTCCTAGTCTGCGATAAAAAGACCAAGTCCTGGTGGACCTATCCCACAAAACTGCATAAAAATTAAATCAATCAATTTCCACGACTCTTTTTGGTATAATTTAAAAACTATTCACTGTGCTCGAATGAAATAATGAAATTCCTGATTGAATGATAGCCATTTCGTTAAAGATTAACGGGTGAAAAACGTTTAAAAAGTAAATTTGCATTTGAGAAGTAACAAAATATTAATAAAACTTTTTCTAATTTGTTTTCATTTTAATATTCATTTTGAGTTTATCGTGCTCGGAGAATAGTTTTAAAATTATTCTATAAAAATATAAAATTTTAATGCAGTTTTGTGATAAAGTGTTCAGAACAGTGTTTCCTTTAATTTTGTTGTATGTCAATCTCTCTTGTAGTTTAAGATTTTATGAAATTGTTTACCTTAAATTCCAATTTAAATGATTCGTGGTTTCCTAGTGAAATTCAAACTTAACTTCACGCCCTTTATGTAGTTGTCATTCGAATAATGGGTAAACTATAGCACCGACGCCGGCGTACATGCTCTTCACTCAACGCTACATGTTGATTTGCAACGTTATGACTCGCAGCCGTATAACACGACCACACTAACGGGCGTGCTAAATCGCACCTTGGATAAACATAAACTGCCGATTCGTGTATTAGGCACACAACGAGTTCCTGAAAACTTCCATTGCCGCTACCACGCAAGAGGACGAACCTATTTATATCGCGTGGCGGTCGCAAAGGAAACTGCAAACGATAACCACCGCCTTAATAATATCAACTACGAAGCCTTTCTCCCAGTCGAGGAGATTGATCGATGCTTTTTTCTTCAGTAAGTTAATTTAACTATTTATGTAGTCGGAATATGAACATGTGGGAAATAAAAACCGGTCTTTCCGATATATATATATATATTTTTTTTTTTCTTTTCTGAAATAATATAATATAAATGAAATAATATTTTAATACACTTTGGTAAGTGCTCTTTCACTTTTTTCACTTGAATCCCAGTGTTTCCATTGAATCTCAAGATATCATGGTGACAAAAAATAAAACATTTTATTCGTATATGTTCAACAAGACGATTATAAAGACGGCAGCTGTATGCGGAAGCTTTAAAGAAACATAATACTCTTAAATTTAATATTTATTTTAGTGAGGGTAAAAGAACTTTCGACTTTAAAATAAAAACTATTTTATTTTGGAAAAATGTTAATTTATGACTAGAATAGATTAATTTCCTTATTTTTTAAATGCGATTAATTGTAAATTTTATAAAAAATTACCTTAAATTTGAAGCCAGTAGATGTCTCATTATTTTCATATTCTTGACCGCTAAAGATTTCCCAGCTTATATCATATATATTTTCTTTGCAGAAATTCTTGCTTTGATATCAATCAATTTCGTGTAGGATCGCGCATGTTTCTCGGCCGCCATGATTTTCGGACATTTATGAGCACAAGTCGACAAAAAAGTCCATCTCGTGACCATCCCATGTTTACGGTGCGTGCAATTGATTCAATCGACATTAAGCCTGGAAAGTCGGTAGCCATCGGCACAAATGCACAGCAAGCTGAAGAGTTATACAACTACTGGGATATTGAAATCAAGGCAAAATCATTTCTATACAAACAGGTGCTAAAAATTATGCCGACTGACATAAATAATAATAATAATAATAATAATAATAATAATAATAATAATAATAATAATAATAATAATAATAACGAACAAAATGAAATCTCTTCTTTCTTAGGTGCGACGCATTGTTGGCACATTGCTGGCTTTAGCAACAGGGCGCATTGATCAGCGTTGCATTTATCAAATGCTCACCGTGCCTTCGAAGCATTCTTGGGACCATCGCATTTTACTTTCTCCTGCCTGTGGACTTTACTTGTGTAAGATACACTATGATGAGAAAGACTTGCAGATTCAAGAATAGATTTTCACTATCCATCCACGCAAATT
Source organism: Suillia variegata (assembly GCA_949127995.1). NCBI lineage: Eukaryota > Metazoa > Arthropoda > Insecta > Diptera > Heleomyzidae > Suillia > Suillia variegata. The sequence continues at coordinate 15,851,578 of OX421845.1, read as the reverse complement.
AATAGATATATTATATATAAAATAAATATATTAAAAAATGAGTTTTCTTCAAGAACTGCAACAAAAGCGTTTAGAGCTGCAGCCAACAACAACCATCGTTACCACGCCAACGGGTGAGCGCTACGCTGAAAGTAAAGCTGCCATGACAACACAGCTTCATAAACTGGAATCACTTGAATATGGTTTTGTAGTGGATACGAAACCGGATGCAGTCGCGGGTTGCATTCTCGATAATTTTCTCTACCTGGGTTCGCAGGATGCGATAACTCCTGAAAACGTAAGGGTCCTTCAAATATCACATATTCTAAGCGTGGGTGTTGAAACACCGCTTAGTGTTAGTTATTCTACACTCCAAACGAAATTTATACCATGTCTTGATTTGCCAGAAACGCACTTGTTTACAGAAGGAGGAATTGTGCAGTCGGCTGTAAATTTTATTGAAATGGCACGCTTGTGCAAGGGGCGTGTACTTGTGCATTGTAATGCTGGTGTATCGCGTTCAGCTAGCATAGTTATAGCGTATCTGATGCAGCAGCAACTTATGAGCTTTGAAGCCGCTTACAACTTGGTAAAATTGAAACGTAATTGTATACAACCAAATGCTGGCTTCATACTACAATTAAAACGCTACAAACAGACAATGTAGCAAATAATCTATTACCGCACATATATTTTTGAAAAAGAAATTTTCGTTTGGGTTGTGATTATTTTAGCGATTTGAAAGCTTTTCTTTGGCTTTGCCGACACCATTTTAAACCGATATATTTTGTTATTATATTAATATTCTAAAATTGAGTTATTGTTCATTTTTTTATAAGTATTATATTGGTACGTTGCTCCTTTTTTGACAGCAATGTTGGTTTTACTATTTAAATGGTAATTGCCAAATTTAACTATTTTTCTATACTACAACAATTTTTTCTTTAATTTTTACTGCAAAAAAATGGGAGTTTAGAAGAGTTTTACTCTGAATTTGTTCTTCTTAGAACTCAACCTTCTCTTTAGGTCAATATCTCTTACGGCTGTAATCGCTTGAACTAACAGATAAACGAACGAATAGGCGAAATGCCATCGTTAAAATGACTCAAAATTTGAGGCCCAACTAAAATTTTTGGGTATAAAGATATATAATAAAATTAATCGACAATTTCAACTTCATATCCTTGTAGGTGTATATATTTTATTTCCTACTATGTTGCATACTAACAAGTCAGTGTGTTTAATGGACAAGTTTGAATCGACAAAAATTAATAGAAAATATATAAAAACAGGTTTGAAAACATATTTCATTGAAAATCAAAAACATATATTAAAAGATAAATAAAGGTTTATATTTTCTGTAATACAAAATATGTATGTTCTAATTATAATCTTAGGATCTAGAAGTCAGAGACGTTTTATGTTCTCTTGTATTCGGATGTGTTTATGAGTATACACATTTTACTTTTTAAGCTTAAGCGCACTGAATTGAAACAGCTCTCCGTTGCACTGGTGCCGCTTGCAAATTCGCAGTAATATTTCAAAGCTCTCATCGCGATCTAGTAATTTGGATGACGCCGGTCCGGAAGCAAATTCTTTTGGTGACATTTTGTCAAACTGAATTAGTTCGCACAGTTCCTTTATTTTTTCCCTACGGCTGTCATAAGAGCTTAACAATCCAAATTTGTTATGAGAAAAGGATTCACACATATCAGTTTCGATTGTAGAGCTTTTGCTGCACTCATCAATACTCGAAGACGGATTTTTTGGATCAAGTGACTTCGTACTTATGTCTTCAGAACTGTTGGTAGCATTTTCTTGCTCCAACATATCAGATTCGATCAATTGATTCTGTAAGCAATATTTTTCAACCGATTCAAAAATTATAATCGCTGAACAGCAGCAAACGAAAAGTTGCATTACATTTTTGAACGTGTCAAGACTCAGTGTAAATAGTTCGGAAAGATTTAGCAATTGATCCTTTTGTGCTATGATATGCTAATATAAGAAAAAGTAAATGAAAAAAATTATTTGTGGTTATACCGATAAGTTGTATTATTTCTATTGGTGATCTTTAAAAATAACCTCAAATATTTATCGTAATTCTGACGTTTATTCTATAAATTCTATACTTAGCTGGGCAATTAACGTAATCATTATATTTTGATTACGATCAAATTTTATTACGATTACAGTAATCGTTATCATAGATATGAACGATTACGATTACAGTAATCATAATACTAGAAAGAAACGATTAGAGTAACTGTTATCGTAATAAAAAAAATCAAATACTATGATATTACAATAATCGTTATCATACATAGAAATGAAATATTACGATTACAGTCATTGAAATAAAAATTACAATAATCATACTAATACAAAAACATTGCATGAAAAAAAAAATTACCAGCGAAATTATTAATAAAAGTTTTATTTCTCAAGATAATGAAGTGTACTTACACCACTATGACTTTAACCGCCTAATATAATGTTTTTTTGAACCCATATTGAATTGCTTTTAAGCTCTAAAATTTACCATTTAAAACCAGTTTAACCAAAGATCATTTGTTATTTACTGAAGAAATCGTTTTGTTTTCGTTTTAAAAACTTAGTATGTAAAAGATTTTCTTTTTCAATTCTGAATCGTGGTGGACTTACTTGGTTGGCGGCGTTTAATAACAGTGTTTCCTTGTGATATCTAGCAGCGTTGTAAATGGAAAATATGTGCCTTATTGGCCAAGCGTTTGTGTTCAGATGTTGAAGGCAGGCCAAACGAAAATCATTCATTTTGAATTTATTGGCTGCATACAATAGTTTTCCGACTTTATTAAAAGGAAATAGTGCTTTGTCGATTTCATGTAAATAAATAAAGTTCAAAAGCTGACAGAAAGCTTGAACATTAACATCTGGAAATTCAACGACGGAAACGACACTCTGGCGTTTTTCTTGCTCCCGCTTTTCCGCGTAGAATATATGCTCGAATACCGGCGATGCCATCGCCAGGTTAAGTTTATGACACTTGAATCTCTCCCTTTGTTCGCCTATCAAAACCTCACAGTCGGCGAGTTTGCCGCTCTCCAACAAGAATTTTAAGCGATCTTCCCAAACGCTAAATTTAATAAAATTAAGAAAATTAAGAAAAAGATAATTATCTTCGTTAATGCCGAAGCTTAAATATCCTACGCTTTTTAAAGACAGATGTGTCATGTCTTTATTATTAGTGGGCGTTATTTTAATCCGATCACGGCAGTGGCTTCGTGTTACTAGTAAACTATTAAAAACTGAATTTGAACTGCTTACCTATACTATAACTATATTTATTGTTTGCTTTAAACCAAATAGGAGTTTGTATGGGAGGGGAACTAGGTTTGTGCGATATTTAGAACTTAACCTCCGCTTGAAGAATAGGACATCATATAACGAAATTCAGCTTGATATTTCGTAATCGGTGGGACGGACATCGTTAAATTTAATCAAAATTTGACGCTGATATATATATATGTATTAATATTGTCATACCTACCACGCCCCACGCTTGTTTATGTAAAAACAAACTGAATAACCTTTCGGTACGTGATTGAGCACGGTAAAATGTATATAAAAATGCAAAACTTTATTTCAGTTCGAAAACAAAAACTTACTATTTGTTTTGCCAGGGAATGGAGCCCTCCGTGTTCTTCAACTCAAGCGATGCCATTGTAAGTAATCAAATAATATTCGTATATGTAAAATATAAACAATACGAAGGAGTCGAACGACAAACGTCATTCATTAATAAAAAATTAAAAGCTGAAAGCAACTGTTTATTTATTTTCCAATCTGCAATGTTGCCAGAACTTTTTCATGTAAAATCTTAAAAATTATAAAATAAATCATATTGCGGTTGTAAATTGTTAACCTTAACTTATAAAAGCTGGCAAATGCAAAAATTTTAATCGAATAATTGGGATTGGGTTGTTTTGTTTTTGTTGAGAAGGGAAGTAGGGGAGAAAATAAGATATTTTTTGAGAGCAGAGACAATTTAATTTAAGAAAGAGAAGCTGTGACTAGTGTTGGTATACAGCCTTTCTGAGAGTAATTTACAAATGACTAGACTATTTTCAGTTAAAATACAATTTTTAATTCTTTATACACTTTATGAGTCAATTCACAACAATTAACAATTAAGATATTAATTTTTTATTACTCAAAATTGCTTTCTTTTAGACATTTGCCATTCAAATGCAAAACAGTTGCTTTAGCAAAATATAGGAATTGAAAATTATTTGCTAATACAATAATTAATAGTATACTATGTTTATACGCTTTGTCAAGTGCAAGTGCACTTACCAAAGGGTATATTGAGTTAGTTCTTCCATTTGTAACGCCCAGAAGGGCTATCGAAATTTGGTATGTGAGCTCCTATTCTCCAAGCGGAGGTTAAGTTCTAAGATGGGCAAGATCGGATCAAAACTACTACCTCTCCCATACAAATCACCCCTTTCCATGCGGAAAAAAATTAATTAAATAGTTCCATTGTAGATATCCAGTTTAAATTCAATCTTAAACATAAAATGCTCACAAAAATAGGTGTGATCGGAGAAAAACCACGTCCACCTCCTATAAACACTACCCCTTACTATACGGGAAAAAATTATAAAAAATAGTTACAGTGTAAATAACCAGTTCAAATTCGGTATTTAACACTTTGGTAGTAACACAAAACTACTAGCCAAAAAGGAGCGTGATCCGATAAGAACATCGCCCACTTATAATAGCGACATGTAGCACTTATGTGCTAAAAGAAGTACATTCTGCTTTCACTGAGGGTATATGACCATCGGCATAGCCGAAGATAATTCTCTTAATATATTTTTATTTTTTATCGCTGAATTAATTTGACAGAATTTTTTCACATTGCGCAAGGTTAGTGTCAATGTTTTTTTTATTAAACAATTCAAGTGACCAATTGCAACTTTTGTTGTTGTTAAAAAAAAACTATTACTAGCTAGTTAAATATAATGTGTATATATTAAAATTACTGGCATTTCCAATAGGCGATTTTTCTCATTTACAAGTTGGCTTAATTGGCGAGAAGTGGAAGACGAAAGCGGACATTTGCTTTATTTCAATTGTGTAGCGAACAAATTAAAATTTTGGAACTGAGAAGGAATTCAAGTATAAACATTAATTTTAAAACAAATTAATACTTAAACCAAAATATCGAACCAAAAGAATTAAAGAATAGAATTTAATTCGGAAAATGCTGGAATGATTGCGTCTAGTTGACCTTTACAGTTAAAGGGTATGTAGCAAGGCTACTTGCAGAAAAATTATATCTGGCAATGCTTCACACACAAAACAAGTTTGGGAAGTCCCTGAAATTAAAAAAAATGCGTGCCATAACAGTTGGAACAATGTTGACAGATTTCTTTGTTTATCAAAAACTGTAAATTCTGTGTACATTAAAATAAAAAACTTTTTTTCCCAAAACAAAAATTGTTTGGAAAGAGAATTTTAATACCATTACACCTCAGAAATTTTCACCTCTTTCTTGCTCAACTCCAATTGCCCCACCGACAACAACTACATTACAAACGATGTAGATAAGGTAAAGTTGAATTGTAGTCCCCACAACCAAATGAAGGCGTTATAAGTAAACTCTCGAAGGATTTGTCAAGTTCTCAGGAGAGGGCGATGACGAGTCGAAACTGCCGACATAAACTAATCGATTTTTATCTACTTTTCCAACAAATTGTTGTTGTCAACCAGTTGATAATTTTCCGATATGTATTGATCAAATTTATGTCGCGATGGAGAACACCGGCCGCTAATTATGTGTATATTTTTCACATAATTATGTGCATTTTTTAATGTACTCATAATGTACTGAAAATTAGTCGCTTTGGATTGCGCGAGCAGTTTGTTTACACATTGCATTTCCGCTTAGTTGTGAAATTTTTGTAGTTCATAGATAATTACATACATTCCGTTTCATGCGAATAAGCCAATATACAACACTCAAAATGATTCGTAAGGTTCAGAGTAATAAGCACTTCTATAACAAAAACAAATTAAACTCTTTTTTTTGATATTTTTATAAATTTAAATTTAATATTATAAATGTATATATATTGTAAATTTATAATTATGCATATACGATTTTTGGATATAATGCTGACTTATACTTTCTTAAATAATTATTTGAAAAATAGGAGTACAAATTTTTCTTTCACCAGAGCAAATTCCAAAAAAAAAAAAAAAAAATAGCTCCTGAACAAGGATTAGTATTCGGTTTGACCGTAGACGTTCATTATTTCAGCAGTCGTAGAGGATCGGTTTAACATAACAAAATAAGTTTTTTCTTGTATGTGCAAATGTTTGTAAAAAGATAAAATATTCTTTTTTTGTCTATACGAACGTTCGTTCTCATTACTTTTGGGCTATACTCTGGTACATCATTCGACCCTTCAAAATCCACAGTGCAATATTTTCAAAATTTGCCTTCGTCTATTTCTATGTATGTGCGTGTGCATTAATGCAAATATGTATAAAGATATAGTTTTTCCTTTAACAGCAGAAATATTGCTTATAAATTTAGGCATAAATATTTATAATATACGGACAAGTTTTATAATATACTAAGAGTTAGTAATCTAATAAGGAAATACATATGTACAATTATATTTACAAAACTGAATAAATAAACTTAAAACGATATTATTATTTCATGTATTGATTTTTTTGTTTTTTGGTAAACGATGCACGCAAAGCAAATCTTCAAGTTGACCTTTCATCCCAGTAGAGCAATTGGTCATTTACAAATTAATAGCATAATTGTATGTACAATTTGTATAAACACGAACAAATTATACAATATATTGATTTATATATGATTTAGTATGCTGCTTAAAATATCACATATAAAATTATTGAAAAGTTAATGTACAGTTGTATTTACACATACACATAAATATTAAAATGCCTCCTTTTATTTTATGATATTCTTCGTCTTTATTTTATTTTTAGTGATAACCTTGGCTAAGCTGGAGCGATTTGAAAATGCCTCTTGAAATCAGGTTTAGTCATGATTGAATAATAAGGTTAGGAAATGGGAACGCAAATTGAGCGAATTCACCTCGATTTTTGCCTTTATTTTCTGCCTTATTTTGATGTTTGTTTTCTGATTTTTTACAACATACTACGTTGTTGTCTTAATTTACTTAATGTTTTTGTATCAACCATGCAACTTTCAAAGAGAGAAACAATATCGAGGTGAAGAGGGACAATTTTATACTTTCCTCATCTTATACATATTTATTACACCATGCGTTTAGTATTGAAATTCTTTCAATTTATTCTTAACCGGTCTAATAAACAAAAATAAAAAAATCATAAAACAAAAGTTCACCTTTCAGTGGAAATGGAAATGGTGATATGGATTTTTTAAGGGCCCTTTTGTATGGCACTTTAATATAAATGGCGTTAGTTTTAATTTATTGCTAGTTCGCATAATCGCGTTCGTATAAGCTGATAACTACTTATATACCCACAAAAGTGTGGCTAAGTCCGTTAATTAAGGAACAATTCGCTGTCTTCGGATGTATCGTTTTATCCTCGTTTAAGTTGGAAGTCTTAAACGATCTGATTAAATTTGTGTTATAAAAAAAGTTATTTGCCTGGAAGACCTTGCAGGCTCCGAAAGTTTTACTTCTACTCGTATAATAGAAACTAAATGCTGCCGTGCATTCTCGAATATCAGCTGTCCCGATGTTCATACAATGATTCTGGAGCCACATATTAAATGGTCAACTGCACCGCATGTAACATAGCCGTCTTTAGATCGGAGGCCAAGTGACTGATATCCACAACAGAGTCAACCATTTCTTGCACCGCCGTAACGCTAGGAAAGTGTGCCGCCGCTCTTTTCGATTTCATGACGCAGGTTTTTAGTGCATCGGACAAGGCATCGGTGCAACGCAAAATCTTTTCGCGGAGCTCTGCTTTGGAGACATTGCGATGGACGATATCGCCGATCGTGACCAGATTGTGTGCGCTGACTACAACAAATTTTCCATAGGCAATGAAAAACTTTGGCGGATGATTCTTTTCGACAGTCTCCAGAAAGGAGTCGATCGCCTGTCGCAGATTGCCCATATGCGTAGAAATTTGTACGGCATAGTAGCGCACCAGCAATTTATCCTTGTCGGTCAAGTCGTTGTTTGTTCTGATGTTGACAATGCCTGGTCCAACATTTGAGGCAGCCATTGAGGCGGTCGTTTCCGCCGCCTTGATGACAGTATCAAAATTTTTTTTATGGTTTGACGGTATGGCTTCACGTAGGGCGTGATTCTTTTTGGCGGCAGCATCTTTTGATTCAAACGATACGTAATCGTAATCTTCCAGCCATTCGGCACTGACTGTGTTGCGGACACCGATGCCATTGTTCTCTTGAGCAACGGCAGCTCCGTTGCTGCCATCTGTCTCGTCGGTTGCTACTGCGGTGACTTCCGGCAACTGACGCTTAAAAAGCAACGAGGCATTGCCTTGAATAAACGATGTCGTTTGACGCACGTCTTCGGTCAGCGTCTGAGCACAGGCAATTAATTGATCGAGACTGTCGGGTGGTTTGGAATTCGCCTTATCGTCGCTGCGTGTCAAACTGTCAAGTGTCCAGCCGCCTTGTACGTCGAGTGTTTCTGCTGATTCGTGTATAAGTTTGTCGGCATCACGGAGCGCACGAACTAGTGGGCGTAATTTTAGAGCCAAACTACGATCTTCGGAACGTGTAGCGTTGCCGAGAGCACCCTCGCCAAATTCAGTAAGATCGTGCAGTGCAGTGCGCAAACGTACCGCAGCTAAGTTAACATCCATGAGCACAGGTTCTAGTTTTTCGCGTAAACGCCAGTTAGGCGAAACGAAGGATAGCAACCTGAAAAAGATAAAGTAAACATTATGTTGCTTGGATTGGATTTGGATATACGACGAGTGTGTTTTTTTAATGTTTTCCTAATAAAATTTACTGATCGTTGAACAAATTTTAAACATTTTTTAAAGTTACCTCGTAATGGCAGAAGTCGCCTCGGATTGTAGCTTAGCCAGCGTTTCTAATGCTGAGGACAGTTCAAGCGGAAGTTCTTTGGTGGAAGCTGTGCTCGCCATTAAAAGCGTATTTGGCAAAGGTTTGTCTTGCACCGGAGTGGATAATGCTGATGGCAACGGAAAGTCATAAGTCATGCAGTTTCCATTTACGAACTGTTGCTGTTGCTTAAGTTGATGTTGATGGTAGTGAGTTTGTTGCACGGCGCCCAACTGCTGCACTGTACGTACAGGCAGTGGGTTTCGTCGTGGTATATCGTAATCGGGCATATTGGCCAACGACGAACGATTCGATGAAGAAAAGGACAAGCTAAGGCTGTCACTGGTTAATAGCGAAGAGTTGGAACTGCTCGGGGTCAGTGTGTTCTGTTGATGCATAAGACTATTCAGAGGGCGTGGCACGTCATAAGACTCCTCTTGGATCGGCGTGGGACAGCCGGAACCTTTCATTGTCAGCGATATTGTATCAAAGCGCAGTTGTTGAGGTGGCGCTGAGGTAGGAGTTCGACAGACGATGTTCTTTGGACAGTCGTAGTTGACGGGTGTAGCGGGTTTTGGCGTGTCATAAGTCTCAAAATCGTTGCTGTTGCCGCTGTTCGATGTTGACGACATCATTGAGTGGTTCTGGTAGATACTTTGGTTGCTATAAATTTGTTGATGCTGTGGCGTTTGTGACAGTGATGATGATGATTGCTGGGCAAGTGCTGATGTGTTGGGACAGTAGTAAATGTAAACATCACCGTGCCTCTGCGGTGTTATAACCTTAAAAATAAGAGTTAAGTTTTGCATTAAAATTTTGTTATTATTTAAAAAAGCCGTTTATTATTTTTCTTTGTTTTTGTAATTAGCGATTGACTATGTTTAATTTAACAAATTTGCATTTTAGTGGATAACGATATTTATTTTTCGGTGGTTACCGTAACTCATTTAATACACCTGTCTTTAAATGCTGAGAATCTTACAATATCACAGATAGTAATCACTTATAACATAGTTTGTTATCATTATCGAAACACGAAGTAAGGTCAACGCTTTTTCCATTTAAAGGGAGCATGTGGTATCGCTATGAACCTAGTTTGATCTATGTGCGGCATTTGCCACTCTAACCTAACCTTTCCTAGTTATCATTAGAAAAAAAACCAAGTCCAGGTAACGTATGAGTACTTTTCTTTCCGTACATTCATTTTAATTTAAGTAATAATCAGTTTTCAATGTCTTTGCTTTTCTTACTAAAATGTCTGCAAACTGCACAATCTAAATGTCGAAGTACTCAAATTGCTGCTGGTCGGCCACGGATGCAGTTAATGTTCACTTTTATCATTTGCTTCATGAAGTATTTTATATAGTTATCTACACATACTCGTACACCTACACTTATCTACCTTTTTAGGTACTTCTACCGCCGGGCACTATTTCACTACCGTCATTATACACAAATCTTATCGATTTTTTCGGTTTTCGCACAAAATTTCTGCTTATGCGTTGGTGTTGTACTGAGTTGTTAAGGGTTAAAAGCGATTTCGATGTTTTTCTCTTTTCGAATTTTGATTATTTAAAAGTACAAAAAGTATAAAAAGATTTTAGCGAAAACCAATTTGAATAGTTTTAACTACAAGTTTTGATTGAATAAAAATATTTCCGTTTAGTATTTTATTTTCATGGGTCCGCTCCACGTTGGAATAGAAGTACTACTAACTGGAAATTAATGAAAATCCTTATGAACTGCAGGAAAGAACAGCTCACAGCTGCATTCGATTCCGTTTCGCGCATGCGCCTACATAAGTTCACGCCAGAGGGAGTCGAGAGTTTCAGGAAACATAAGATGTACACATAAAAATTGTATAAGGACAAGGACTGTTAGACTGAACGGACGACATAAAATTGCTTGCCAAATGACACGTTTCCGGCGGGGGAATATTTCTGTACTAAAAAATCGTTTTCTAAAAATAACAAAAAACATTTGTAAAGTATCTTTTAAATACGTTACACTTTTGTTTTATTTGAATATAATTTAGTTTATGTTTATTAATTTTTATTTAAATACAATTAAAGTAAACGGGACGTCTGCAATGAACTCAACAAGAAATTAATTTGAAAACGAACAAAAGTTGGATAGGTGTCAATGTGGCGCATTCACTCAATTATGTCGTATGCGGCATTTCCAACTGATGAAATGCCTACGAATAATAAAACTTTACAATTATTCAAATTTGTATATGTATGTTTTGTTTATTGTTTTTATTTGTTTTTTTTAAATCATCTCTAAATAATGTTAAGAAAAAGTTAAACTCTCACCAGTTGACTTTGAATTCGAAATTTAACGAACAAATTAAAATGCAATAACTTTAAATAGAAAAACCGATTTCCCTTAAACCTGAAAAGTATATAGATTGGAAATATAAAATATCTGCTACGCCCACCTATTTGCTGCTATATAAAAAGAAGCAATTAGAATTAACAGCATCATTTTCTATCTCGAATAAGAAGCAACACGAACGATAAGTAAGCAGGCGAATTCGTCTGAAAATTAAATTTTATAACTTTTTATTCTATCGTTCTTGAGTACATTAAATATTGATACCCGACATATTAGTGGACGATAACATGTCATATGGAAGGTGCAGGTGATGGACAATCTGACAGTAATTAGTCAAGCAATTGACGCAAAGCGGAGACAACTGATGCGTTATATCGAACGCGGCCAAGACCAAGGCCTCTTAAGCAGGTTAGTACTTTTGTAGTGAAAAGTGATTCAATTAAGATTAAGTTATAGTTTTGTAATAGTTTAAAGCTGCTCATTTAGATTGCGTAGATAAAAGATTAATTTAACTAAGTATTAACTTCAAAATGACTTAAAGTGTAATATTTCTACTCTTTTCTGATTTTATTAGTTGTGTTGAATGCAGCTGGATGAGCAGAGATGCTGTTAGGAAATTAAAGAAAAGTGCAAAAAAATATCCGCAGATACGCAGAATAAATGCAGCTAAACGCGTCTTTGATCGTCTCGAATTTGGACTTGTCTGATTTTCTTAAGAAAACGTTGACCACATTTTTGCTGTTGTGGCCGCACACACGAGTATAATCGACTATGTTACTTGCAGCGTCCACATGCCCAAATGTGGGCTCAAGGAAATCAAGCTGCATGCGGCGAAGTAAAATCAGATTTCACATAAAATGTATCTTTTGAGAATGTTAATTTTTTGAGTGGTTTTGTTTTTGTATTTGTTATTGTTGTTGTTGCAGTTATTTTGTTTTGTGTAAAGTGGCCGTCCGTAGTGGGCAGCAGATAGTGACTACGCTACTCTAAGTTTCCGCTCTAAATTCTAATTTGATATGTCAACAATTTCGACAAATTTTTCGACTGTGTGTGTTCATTATAAGAATTTGACTGCTGTAAGTAGGTGGAAAATTTATGCACTTGCTTGCGTCTTAAATGTAAATTATATCGAATAAAAAAATAAATAAATTGTAAATATGAAGATACCTAAAACCCCTTTTTCCACTTGTTTGCATTTGCACATTTGTGAAATTGCCAAAGCGATATCTATTATACCATTGCGATGTATCTACAAAGTGACGCTCGCGACGCATGGTACTTCAAATTAGTGTGCAGCAGTCAATTTCGGCACATCAAGTTCCTGAGCAATGGTGGTGGGCGTAAAATTGATTAGACATATTATTACAAGTAGCCGTTAAATTGATCCAACCACGCCCATTTTTAGTGAAGTAGTCGAAAAAAAACTCAGAGACAAAATTTCAGAGTTTTAGCAGCAATAATAGCGAAATAATCAAATGTTTTTATATAGTTTTACAAATTGTGGGCGTAATAGGTGGACATGTCAAATTTTTTCCCAAAACGATCCTCGGCATGAGTACAGAAACTTACCAAAATTCCATCCTAAAGAAGGAAAGAAAGATATATTCATATTACGAGTATTCAAATACTCATATAAATGAATCTATAGTATTTTGTTTCGAAATATGAAAAATTTTTAGTTTTGATTAATTGACATTCGGTTAAAGTGTTAAAGTGTTAAATTTTATTTTTATTTTTTTTTTTATTAGTAATTTCTAATTGCAAGATTTTTGAAATACAAAATATTTTATAGTTTTCAAAATCGTTTTAAGCATTTTATTTGAAAATAAATTATTGACTTTCACTGTAATTAGAAACTAATTTGAGTTTCATCGAAAATCTCAAAATACTGTGCAGCGTTTACAACAACAACAACAACGTAAGTTCAGAGGTGTTTCTTGCCTCAGCTACACACACACTCACAATCAGTGTCAATTCTTTTCGGTTGCTGACTGAGTGGGTTGTTTCTCCAATCGCGTGTGTTTTCTTTATGTTTATACCCTACAGCACGAGCACGCACGGTCGGTAGGTATACTGAGTTTGATCTTCCATTTGCAACATCAATAAGGAGGCATATTATGGCCCACCTTTCATAAAAACAATTTGTTGTAGTGGTTACGCCCACTTTAGTATTTATTGGAACAACGCGCACTTCTAATACGAACACAAGAACTATGCACTATAATAAGCACACAACTGGTGTAGGGTATTTTAGCTTCTACAAAGCCGAAGCCGTATTAGTTTATTTTGACTATTTCTCTTTAATAAAAAATGTATATTGCTTAAGTATTTTTACTGCAATTTAAATGTTTCCACGTACCGCAAAGTAATTTTATGACCGGAGGCTTAAAAAAGCATAAAGCTTTGTGGTCACAAACGATTTTCTGTTGTGCTGCTTGTAATTGTAACTCGTGGTTTCAATTGAACACATCTCATGAATGCTGCACTTTGTTTGGACTGTTTTATTGTTTTATTTTTAGATTGATAGTTTAAGATAACGCGATAATACTTTTACAAAGTTATTTAAAGTTCAGTGGAAAAGGGAAAGTTTATAAAATTTGAGTTACCTATTATCTATCATACGAGTACTATTATATATTATAACGTCTGCCTGTCAGTTGTTCCGGTTAAACTCGAGAACCGCTAAATCCAATTTATTTAAATTTGTAATAATTAGCTTTTAGGGTCCGGGTCTTAGTGCTGTATTATATTTAAAAAAGAGAAAATGTTCGATTTTTCCGCAGAAATTGCGACTAAAAATTTGAGATCTGAATTTGACGGTCACTGTTGTCAACTCCACCAAAAATTGATCCCATCAATTGAAAGCCCAGATAGATAAAGGTTATAGTAACGGGAGTATCGAGAAATTCTGCAGGCCACGACAATAAAATTTTTTGTGAAAAATATCCAATTGGCCATGTATACACACAAATACAGTTCCAGAAGAAGAGGACGAGAGTATATTAAAAATATGTTAAAAGATAACTCGTGCAATGCCGGGTACTATAAGCTAGTTACGTACAAAATTTAAAATTTTATTAACTGATGATGAAACTTCTTTCATAGGTCCGGAACCCTCCTGTGGTGTAAATAGTAGTTTCATAACTAACTTGATACGTGTATGGGAAAACATATCTTCTTGAGCATTAAAAAGTACAAACAGGTATGCGGCAGTCCAGAAGAATATTTTACCCAGTAAATACCAAGGTAGTAGCTATTCTTAACCTTAGCAGAAAGGACATTAAACTCTTCCCTGAACTATCAAGAGGACACTATAAACTCAATTACCTTCTGAAAAAAATAGGAGTGATAGCAAATGATTCATGTCGATTCCAAGAGGAGCAGAATACGGCTAAACATGTTCTTTGCACTTGTCCAGCGGTAGCAAGACGCAGGCAATGTAATTATATAGTTCAAAATCACATTGTTAAAATTAAGCCCACAACAATTACAAGATTTATAAAAAGTCTGGAACTGTGTTTGTCGGGAATGAGGCTGCACAATAGATCTTTCAGGTCGCAGTGCTTCTATTGCCTTTTATTAATAATAATAATAATAATAATAACTGATGTTTATATATTTAAATACCTTGATTTAATTTTTCGAATTTATCATGTTGATCTTTATAAATTTTATGACGTGTCAAATAAAAACTAATTCAAATATTAATTTGTATGTATGTATGTATGTATGTATGTATGTATGTATGTATGTATGTATGTATGTATGTATGTATGTATGTATGTATGTATGTATGTATGTATGTATGTATGTATGTATGTATGTATGTATGTATGTATGTATGTACATTGTATCAACAAACATATTAAAGTAAAGTCAAATACAAAGAGAAAAAGAAAAAAAAAATCCAGTCAAATTAAATTGACAAATTGCCATCCAATTATCCACTGCGAGGAAGATAGAGCCAAAACGGCTCATGTGAAATTAGCAAAGTCGAGGCGGATTTTCATTAATGTGCGCAATTACAGCGCAAAATTGACATTCGGAGTAATTGCGCCGCACGAACTGTTAAAAACGAAACGAAACAAACTGAAATGAAATGCAATGCTGCGTGCAGTTAAATGATTAAACTTCCTTTCACTCGAAATGTGCGAAATGAGATTTTAAATTTTGTCAAAAGAAAAAGACTCCGCGAGCACTAAACACGCACTTGCCTCGGCGGCGGCAGGAAGGTTAATGCATCGCACGGATGCAATGCGACAAACACAACGGCACCATGTGTCCAGCATTCAACTAAACAAAAACATGTAACAGAATAATCTTCGTCTCGACGAAGTTTAAGTCCCCTGCCACTTGTAAATACAGAATGAATGAATTTTCAACATGGTGGCATTAGGTAAACTTTGACTTTTTAAAGTTATTTTTTAAAGACTTTTTTCCGATCATAATATCTTTTAAGCAGAATACATTTGAACTCTTGTAACGTTGTTCTTAACCAACCATTTTTCGTGTTCCAGATGTGCAGATTAAGTAATGATGAACTGGAAGCATCAATCCAAAATCTTTGTTATTTACTTAACTAAGTAATATTGCTTCAGATAGGAGCTTTAGATGCCAAAGAAATCTTAAAGTCAGAGTGCTAAAACTATAATAATTAAAACATAAATATGGTTGGCTAAACTAAACGAGGGGCTGGTACAAAGACTAAGTTAATCGCGGCTACTAATTATACAATACCAACAATTTATAAATATATTTTGCCTCTTTCGGTAATAAATTATTGTGACTTTGATGTCAAACTGTTTATAAACTTTAACTATTTCTATGACGCTTCCAAACATAATATTCAGAAGTTTTCTTGAAGTTGCATTGAAAGTTGTTTTAGCCAGTGCACAATTTATGTACTCATCGTAGCTTTTCAAGTTTGCAGGGCATAAAAACGAATGCAACTAAATCCGCAGACGAAGCGTAAAATTAAGAAATTGAGTCTCGCTACCAACTTGAGGCGGGTAACTTTCGCAGATAAGAGATATGCAAATCGTGTGAGAGTGTGTTTGTGTTTGAGTTTGAGTTTGTATGTGCAATTACCTTGTTGGGTGACACATGCCACGACCTACGTGTGCCTTGGCGTTGCTGTTGTTGTTGTTGCTGCATCGTTGACTGCTTTAGGTGAGGTTGTTGCTGAAAGTGGTGATGCTGTTGATGGTGGTGGTGGTTGTTGTTATTGTAGGTATGATGTGACTGTTGATTCAAGTGCGTTTGGCTACCGCTGATGCATCCGCTGCCACTGCCACTGCCGCTGCCGCTACCACCACTCCCCGTCCCGCTAACAATGGAGGAATTCTCGTAGATTTCCGTTGAACAAATTGAACTATTCAATGTGGCGGTGCTGGCCGCCAGCGAGGTACTCGGCGACGACGTTGGTGACGGCGAAAAGCATCCGGAGTCATATGAATTCAATATTCGCAGGCGATTGCCTGGACAGAGACCCTGCAAAATAACAAACATTAGAAAAGGTGTTTGGTTAAAGCCGGTTAAATCGGCAGATTTATCGAAAAGTTAGTTTGGCATTGACGGGGAACTTCTTAATTATTAAACAATCAAACATTTTCCCATTGTATTTGAATTTGTCTGCTTGAAGTTTTTGTTTTTATCCGATCCTTCAGAGTTCTGTTACTACTCGAGTAACTTGAACTAAAACTTATTTTATTAAATTTATTCGCTTGGAAAATATAAGTTCACGCACTAAATTTCAGGTTGATATATTGTTTTAACTACGTCTGTAATCACTCGGATGGACAGACAGACAGACAGACAGACAGACAGACGAACAGACGTTTGATCAACGGGTAAAAATTTTTTGAATTATTTTTGATTGGCAGCAAACTAACTAATAAAAATCGATTCATATACAAAAAAATTAATTGAAAAATAAATAAAAAATTGGCACAACGTCGCGACACGCATTGATTGCGTTCAATTAATTTTAGCGATTTGTTCCCATTTCTGCTTTGAAACACATTTTTTTTGAAATGAACCTCATATTTTGTATATTTTTCAGACGCCTTTTGTGCACTTTGTAGCCGCTGTAATTGCTCGAATAGTTGACAACACATGTTGGCAACATTCTTACTGCTTCCACATGTGCGGCGCACGTTGCTTTTTGCGCGCCGCTTTGCAAGATGACGGGTGGAAGCGGGGACGAGTTGTGAGTTCTGTTTTACTTGCAGTTGACTTTTGGGTTAATTGTTCCTATTAAAGCGTTGTTACTTTTTTATTAACAACAATTGTTTTGCTTCTGATGCTGTGGCAGTTTAGATTGCTTGACAAACTAATTTAAAATGTGTTGAAAATAAACTCATTTTAAATTAGTTGAAAACATGTCGAATCCTAAGCGGTATTTCATCGTAAGCGCCAAATTATAAAATTGTTTTGAAATTGTTTGTAGTACTTTTTTATGTTATGAAGTATTAAACCTTTAATTTAACTATTTGAAAATCATTATTTATATAATGTATATGTAAGTCGGTATGTGGAGCGATGTATTTAATTGTGAAGAAGCAAACGAACATTTTCGGAAGCACTTTATCGTAAGATAAAATAAGCATACAGTTGAAAAGAAGTTGCATAACTGATCGATTTTAAATTCATATCCCAACTAATTGTTTAAGTCTATTAATAAAGATAATTCGATATTTAACTGATCTTATAAAAAAAAAAAAATTAAATTTAAAAGCGTGCTAAATATATTAAATGGGCGTGATTTTCATTGCTACGGACCGATTAAATAAAAAATGCTAAACGCAATGGAAATAGCCTGTAGCCATGTAGCGTGCAGATGGCTTCCTTTAATTTAGCTGCCCTCTCAGTTAATTCCTTCTTTCCTGTAGCACTTGATAGACAGATGCAGCGCTTTAGTGTATCGCCCAATCGCAAATTTCCTTTAGCAAAGTGTCGTCGCTCACGTCTGTCTATTTTCAAGCTTGAAATCTGAATTAATTTGCGCGAACAATTTTAGACCAGTAGGGGAGGGGGATTCGCATACGAGATTTTTCGCTTTTTAAACTCACCTGGCGACCACGCAATGTACAGAGCCACCAACCTTCAAGACCGTCCGTGTCCTGTTCGATGATGTTTAGAATATCGCCCTTCTTGAAGGCCAGTTCATCGGGAGTATCGGCCAAATTATCGTATATGGCCTTTGCGTAGAGCTTCTGCAATAGAAGAGTTAAATAAACGAATTTAGCATAAATTGAAATATAATAAGTGAACTTTTATCCTTTAATCGGAAATATTATAAATTATGGAAAGTTTTTAGTATAAATCAAATCTTGAAATCGTTACGTATGCATATATTTTCGATCAAAAAACACCTAAAAATAACTTTGTGTATACTGGATAAACTAACTAGATCGATTGGATGAACTAGATAGACTAGATGAACAAAATTAATAGAATGAATAGATTTATATTTAAAGCCAATACTCGTCGAAGGCAGATATGCGCAATTATTAATAAGAGTTATTAGAAAACATTCTGATATATCTTTCAAAAGTAAAAGTTAACATTATTTTATATCAAAATCAATTAGGTTAGGAAAGTAGATATGAGAACGCAAATTGAGCGAACTCACCTCGATTTCTGTCTTATTGTGAAGTTTTATTTTTTTTATTTTTGACAACAAACTACGTTGTTGTTTTTATTTACTTAATGTTTTTGTAGCAACAATGGCAACTGCACAAAAATTCATTTTGTAAAGAGTGAAAAAATATCGAGATTTAGTGGGAGAATTTTCTACTTTCCTCACCCAATATTTAATAGATTATGAATGAACTTTAATATTGCCTAAAAATTTTCGAGTATAATTATTACAAAAAGGTTGGAATTTGTAAACCACCAAGAATCTTTAAGGCATTACTCAAATGCGGTAAATATTTTATATTTTATTAAAAATGTTCCAAAAACTAAGCGAATAACAAAAATATAAACAAAGATTCGAGCTCATAGTGCGTTAAGTCAACGTTTCTCAACACTTTTCCGCAAGGCAAAAAATTTTGCAAAAGATTTTATTGTTGTATTTTTGGCAAAAAGTGGTGACCTCCGAAGATAACAAACATTTGGTTACCTGGAATTTCGAGGCGGCTTTAACTTGAGTTTTATTAGATGCCACAAACGTGTTGCTTTTATTTCGTTCATAATCAAAAACGCTGATGGAATTTGGTTTTTTTAACGCGCTACTTTCGGTTTAAGCGGAAACAGCAAAGAAGAAATAACATAAAGATCAAAGCACACTTTTGACGACGCGTCTGCGAAGACGAAAACTCGTTCCTTTTAATTTGTTTGCTTGTTTGTTTGTTTGTTGATATCTTTCCCTTGTCTAAGACTTAGGAAAGCGCTCAAATGTCAAAAGCTGCGAGCTACGAGCACTTGAAGTTCATGTTCGGCGACACTTACCCACATTGCTGAACAAACAATAAAACAAACAAACGAACAAACGAACAAACAAACAGACAAACCACTGACTCACACTTAAAGAGGTATAAAAAAAGGAAATATTCGTTTAAAGCAGGGTTGTATTCAGAACAAATTATTTTGAATATTTTTTTATATATATAAAAATAGGTGTCTATGTTGATATATAACTTTAATTGTTAAATAGTTTTGTAAAGACTAATTAAAATTTTAAATGTGATTAAATATATATAAATATTTTTAAATATTTTTTTCATTTATACACATACGGATTTATAATCACTTGCTTAAAAAAATTTATAGTATATTTTGTTTAGTTTAAAAGTAACAACATTTAATATTTTTTTGTGCTATTGTTGTTGTTCTTCTTCTGCAAATGCTTTTTCGTGATACGGCTCTGGTAGGAAACAACATTTTCTTACGACTTTATGATTACGGCTTCTTTGGGACTTTCTTTATTTCATTACTTGGCTTAGACTTGCAAAGCTTAGCTAAGACACACGATCTTGATTTTAGCGACATACACAACAATAACAACAACTTAAGACTTATCTTAAACACTCATGCATACATACATACATACATACATATATTTACTTACATACATTCATACTTACATATATATATATATATATACATACATATATACATACATACATACATACATACATACATACATACATACATACATACATACATACATACATACATACATACATACATATATTTACTTACATACATTCATACTTACATATATATATATATATACATACATATATACATACATACATACATACATACATACATACATACATCCATACATACATACATACATACATACATACATACATACATACATACATACATACATACATACATACATACATACATACAAACATACATACATACATATTTATTTACAAACCAGAGAACTGCAATAAGTGGCTCGTATTTAAAAGGTTTGGCTCGTTCGTAAAAAATTTGCGCTACATTATCCGCTTGTTATATACATTTAAAATTTTCCTCAAGGATTTACGAATCAGAAGCAAATGTCGCGAATATAAATTGGATTGCGAAAGTTTATTTTATTTTAAGATTATTTTGGAAATCTGGTCACTTATTTGTAAGTTTTTCAAATAGTACCTTATTTAAAATCTAATTTTGTGTGAACCACGGTGTGATAAATATAAGGTGAAGAAAACCTCGAAATTTTGTCTTTCTTTATAAATTGATTTTTGTGTAGTTGCCATGGTTGCTCCAATAATATTAAGTAAATAAAAACAACAATGTAGTTTGTTGTCAAAAATCAGAATAACGAACTTCACAATAAGGCAGAAATCGAGTTGATTTCGCTCAATTTGCGTTTTTTCCTATCATAATTCAAGCATCGTTAGAACGTTTTCAATGAAGAAGCTATCATCGTCATTTAAGTACTTTACAATATTTCGGATGTAAGTTGAGATTTGGTCTGAGACTAAGTGATTTATTTCGTAACCAACAAAATAATGTTTTAGGCGAATCTGGCCAGTTAGGATTTGTAGAAATAGTTATTAAATATATTTAAAAAATAAAATTTGATAAGAGCATTTCGAATCATAAAAGTTTGGATGTTTGTCTAAGCTTTTGTGCAATTCCTAATTGTTACACTCATGCGAAAAAGTAAAAGTGTCATTTCGAGGTGTTTCCTTGATTTTAAAATATTTCTTATTTCCACTGATTGAATTTATTGAACAAATTATGCTGAAACTACGATGAGTCACGAATAATTGCGTTAAGACATGAATTAAGCGAGTGGCTCACAGAGTGAAATAATGGTATGACACTTATCATGTACACCAATGCATACACACATACATACATGCATACTCGTACACACAATATTGAATGAGACTTTCAAACGAAATGCAATTTGAGCAGGTATAGGCATCTATCGAATCCGACATCCAACGCGTTGGAACGCTAATTGAAAAAGTCAATATTGGAATTTGTCAAGAAATCAATAAACACCATCTTGAGAAATGTGAAATTGTAAATAAATGTCAAGAGGAAAATCAAATGTCAATTTGAAGTGTTTAAAGGTAAAATATGTTTACTCAACTCTTGGCTGCAAATATTGTATGTATGTTGTATGTACATTGTACAATTATAATTGTTTCCCACATATGTATGTACATATATACTTATGTGCATGCACAAATGTACACAAGAGTTACATGATAGTCTTGCATAATGTAAGGCTACCAAATATTTAAAAAAATAAAAAATTTACAAATGAATCAAATAATAAATATTTCAAATCGATTTGAAATTTTTTAAAATTGATATGAAATTTAAAAGGTTTGCATTAAATACTAAAATTATTTGCATTACCTATTTTGCTTAAATATTTCAAAAAACAATTTTTATTTTAAATATTTTCTAATACCCGGCGTTGCCCGGAATTAGTTTTGAATATAAATAAGTAAGATAATTAGTTGTAGCTATTCTTAGTTACGGCGGTGGGCGGTAAATTGATCCAACTATGCCCACTTTTGGTGAAATTATCGACAGTAACCATACAAAGTCAGGAATAAAATTTTTAGGAGCGGTATTAGAAATGTAATCATTTAATTAAACAAATTGTGGGCGTGGCATATTTTGTATATCCTGTTATTCTTCTTGGTGCATCCTTACACATGTTTTCTATATAGCGCATCAAGTTACTGAGCAATGCTGTAAGTCGTAAAAATTATCCACCCTTTTTTTGAAAGTGGGCGTTAAATAGATTCAACCACGCAAATTTTTGATATAGTTGTCGACATATAAACTCAGATACAAAATTTGGATTTTTTGGACCAATATTAACAAAATCCATACTAATATTATAAAGGGAGGTGTATTTCTTTATATATTTATTTATTTATTTATTTATTTATTTATTTATTTATTTATTTATTTATTTATTTATTTATTTATTTATTTATTTATTTATTTATTTATTTATTTATTTATATATTTATTTATTTATTTATTTATTTATTTATTTATTTATTTATTTATTTATTTATTTATTTATTTATTTATTTATTTATTTATTTATTTATTTATTTATTTATTTATTTATATATTTATTTATTTATTTATTTATTTATTTATTTATTTATTTATTTATTTATTTATTTATTTATTTATTTATTTATTTATTTATTTATTTATTTATTTATTTATTTATTTATTTATTTATTTATTTATTTATTTATTTATTTATTTATTTATTTATTTATTTATTTATTTATTTATTTATTTATTTATTTATTTATTTATTTATTTATTTATTTATTTATTTATTTATTTATTTATTTATTTATTTATTTATTTATTTATTTATTTATTTATTTATTTATTTATTTATTTATTTATTTATTTATTTATTTATTTATTTATTTATTTATTTATTTATTTATTTATTTATTTATTTATTTATTTATTTATTTATTTATTTATTTATTTATTTTCGTTTGTACCGTTTTCACGCCTTAACGGCTGAACCGATTTACTTCAAACTTGGAACATATATCGAGATGGGTCTGGAAGGGTCAATTGAACACTCACCGTTGTAGCTCAGAAACGTGATACTGTGCGATGATTCACATTAGTGTTTGGGAACTATATCTACCATCTCACCAAAACTGGGGTCTATTTAACACCTACCGCCATAGCTCAGGAACGTGATGCACTATGAAGAAATTTGGTTCTTATTAACTAAATCTGACCGAAAAGTGCTACTTCAATTTTAGTTGCGAATACCGGGGAAGTTAACTGCAACAGTTGCGAAACTCAATTTAGAGGTACATGGTGACAATATTTACACACACACAACGGGGAGTAACGGGAAGTTCTGCATACAAATTTGGTATAAAATTACCAAATTAACCAGATATTCATACAAATATAATTCCAAAAATGGTGGGAGAGGCTGGAAATTTTATTAATCTCAATTAACAAATAAATTAAGACTTGATTCTATTAAAAAAGAACCCGGGCACCGTCGGGTAACTTAAAATAGTAGTATAATATTTTTACGTAGTTTTACAAATTGTAGACGTAATAGGTGGCCGTGGCGTGAGCACAGCAACTCTCCAAAATTTCATCGCAATCGGATGAATATTTTAGGGCATAAGGTATAAAGAAAGAAAGAAAGAATTATAGAGAGAAACATTCATTTTTATACATGTACATATATAGATTAAGACTTTTTCTTATAATATTAATAGATAAGTTTTTAGGACACATGCTGAAAAACAAAAATATTAGTATAATATTTAATTTATATCAATGTGAAATAACCTTATTATCAAGTCCAAGGCGTACTCGGACACTTTCATCCCGAAAAGTAAGCAGCCAACAATTGCGCATAATTCATTTTTATTCGAGTCATTTCTAGTCCAACAACAAAGAATTAAACAAAACCAGACAAGTCAGTTCATGCAGATTTTGTAAACCACTTCTCTGTTGTTTTTTCTTTGTCGAAAGGTTATTACCCATAAAAAGCGACCGAACGCAGAAAAGCAAAAATTAAAAAAAAGCAAAAAAGCAGAAAAGAAAGAAAACAACTTGAAAAGTTAAAAAATTAACACAAGAAGCGGCGTTAATGAACATTTTAAAGTCTGTTTTTTTCTTCTTTACTTTGAGCACTTATTGTGCAAAAACTCCGAAAATACTTTTGAAAAAGACGACGGCTAAGAGGCTAAATGACGAGTCACAAAAGTGGCATTAAATGCTGTTTAAATATTGTATTAACTTGTCCACTAATGGCAGCCGAGAGGCAAGAGTGACAGTTTTTAAGTATGTTTTATCACATTAAAAAGTTGATACGGTGATTTGCGAAATGCGAATAATAAGAAAGAGCTTCCGAAAAGGTAATGGAATATTTAACTTTCATAAAAAGACATACCAGTATGTATCTGCAGAATGTATCTGCTTAGTTACCAACTAACAAACAATGTACATATGTATGTATGTATGTGCCATAAACTAGCCAAAGCTGAATTAAATTTAACCATTGCATAAGTGGAAGTACAAATTTATTTAAAATACTTGAAATTAAATGTATTTATTGATACTCTCTAACTAAACATGTCTAAGTCGATAAACACTTTTTATTGGAACACCGTTTACATTTTATAATAGAATATAATATCGAGAGAGTGTATTAATTACTTCACATTTGCTTACTGAGCGCGAAGTAGCGCCTGTTAGCAAAAGTGATTTTTCGTTTGATTTCCCTGCTTGTCATCATTGGTGGTTGATGGTGATGCCGACGTATACAAATTCCTCAGCATCATTGTGTGTTCAGTTACGCCGGTATTTTTATTAACTTCTTGATCCCGCGGCAACAGACGAAAGTCGTGCCCTCGTTTGCCGCCAGGCTTTAATTTGTCTTTCATTAAGATTATGTGCTAATATGAAAGATCGCACAAAATTTGGATTATACTCGTACATACATATTCATTCTTTAATTATATTAACTTTAATGTTGATAACTGCGTCGCAATTTCACTGATAAAAATGGATTTTCAGAAATTATAATCTACAAACGTACCTTTTTTATGTGAACATTAAACTTTGGACTTTAATACCTTAAATTCGAGAAAATCAGAATAACTTTCCATTGAATTATGTGTCATTTAACTGTATTAAATATAATCGATAGAAGTTTTATCGGTATTAAGATATCACACGTGTTTAAATCTAATTATTTAAACGAGTTATCTATGAACAATAAAATATTTGTTGTAAAATAGCTCAAATATAAATTAAAGTAGATTCAAGGAATACCAAAAAGGATTTTAGTTAATTTGTGATTTTACTCGTTTTTAAGTCATGACAGTTTAATCATGTTGCCACTCAAGAGCTTACTCGTGAATCCTGGCAACCTTTACTGACACTGATTGGCTAGTCAAATAGTGTACATACTCGTATATGTAAACATAAATGTTTTGTCATACAATAGAAAAAAGATACAATATAAAAAAAAAATTACATATAATGATTACAATAAAAATATTTTAAAAGTTGTATAATAAACTTTAACAAACTTACTACAAAAGTCAATTGTAAAGCTTGTCTCGAATGGTTCACGAGCAAGCTAAAGATGATGTATTTTTGTTGTATTAGCCAAAGGTTTAGTTTTAGCAAACCTAATTAAGTAAGCAAACATTTTGTAAGTAATTGTACAAATAAATCGTTAATTTTAAACAATCAAGAAAAGAAACTGTTAAAGATAAAAAAAAAACTTAATTTCTATGCTTCGAAAGGATTTGAAAAGGACAAGTTTTAAATGTTGATCGTAGATGATACAGATTCGTTTTAATGTTTATTCATAGCTTGCAAAATTTTTGCGTCATTTTCAAGAAATATTCTACCCGAACAAACTTTAAGTCTTTATTTTAAAGGCGAATAATGGGTGGAAATCCTCGTCCATAGGATGCATAACAACACCATCGCACGCTGGAGCGTAAGTCTGTAAAAATTATTTCATTTTAATTGAATGGAGAAACAATGCAAATCTGAAAAAAAAGTCAACAGGTTTTAAATCCTATTGTTAAGAATTCATTTGCCTATTTCCAAGTGCGCTTTTGAGACTTAAGGGCTCTTGAAAATAGCCTACGTGTCAGAAACAAAAACAACAAATTTTGCATGACTTCAAGATACATTTGCCTTTAAACAATAAAGTACACATACTCGTACATATAAAAACGTAGATAATTGCCATACCTTCTGTCTTTGACTGTCTTCGAACTGAATTGATTTCGAGTAAAATTTTTATGAAATAAAAATGTTAACGACGATAATTCTGGTCTACTGTAAACTTTGAATTTTAATATTAATTGGTCCGTACTTTATCACAGTGCCTAACATTTGATAAAGAGAATAGAAACTGCGTTGAAAGAGAGCTTTTTATTTTTAATTAAAGCACAATATTAAGAGCTTTGTATAAGTCGTAAATGACTTATTTAACTGTCGTTCTCAAAATATTTTCGAAAGTACAGTACCTATAAAATTAGACATTTAGAAAAAATTGTTTAAGTGATAAATTGTAAAACCGAAAAAAGTCAAGTATTTAAATCAATGTAATTTTATTCCATCTACAATATATATGTTGGCTATGCTGAACCTCAAATACCTGGACAGAGGAACAGACAGACAAACGGACAGACGGATATCGTATAATCTACTGAGAATTATATGTTTATTCTGTAAGTATTGTCATATCTACTAGGTACCTTACGGATGTTATAAATGCATGGTCAAACTCAATATACCAAACAGTCCGTGAGTGCGCCTTATGTAGGGTATAAGAAAATATATTTCTAAATAATGTACACATCAAAGGAAAGTGTGTTGCAAACACATTTGTGGGCGAAACATTAACCATTAAAAAAAAAAAAAGTTGTATATCATCGAGAACTTATTTTCTGTGATGATCTTAAGCGTGAACCGGTTAGAAAATTTAAGCGCTTCAAAACCGAACACAAAACTGTATTAAAAGAAATGGGAATGTGATGTGATGTGACGTATGTATGTACATATGTACGAATATTTAAATACCTGGGAGTATTAGTCATCACGCGTTATTCACATCACATTTCAAGCGTGCGAGGAGATTCCGAAGGCTTAACTTTGATGAATGACGTAAATCTTAAAATTCAATGGAAAACACAAGAAAATTCCAGTTAAATGTTAATGAAATCGAAATCAAAAGTGAGTTTTTGAATGAGCTCGAACAATTGTTGATGTGGTTCGTCAAAGTCGAACACAACAATTGAGTACTTTGCAGTGTGATAAAAACTGATAAGAAATTGAACAGAATATCACTAGATTTTTGATTTTGCTTAGCATATATGTGTAAATATTGTATATACACACACTAGCCTCTTAAGCTTAAACTTGCTCGATATATCAGAAATGCCGCGCTACATTTTTAAGCTATTATGAGAAGCGCTCTAGTCTACAACACATTAAAATGATATTATTTTTATTAATCTGTTTTTATTGTAGGAATGATATCACATCGGTGATTCACAATTTAGAGGTAATGATAATGAACCATCAAATTTACTTTAATATATGCACCCTTACAAGCAGCATTTAAATGTCAAATCTAAAATGAACAATCAAAAACAAAATAAAAACGCTTTTAAATGATTTTCTAGGAAAATAAATTAATCATAGTTCAGACGTATTTTAAACTCATTTGTTTTGCGTTTTGTTTTCTTTTCGTTGTTGTTGTTATTGTTGTTGTTGTTGGTAGGTGGGCTAAGTAACACGAGGCCGCATGAATTTGAGCTATGACAATGCGCTTCGTTTGCGTATTTGCATGGAGATACTTTCTTACATGCGACATACATACAAATGTATGTACATTCGGTTTGTGTTTGCTTTGAGTTTTGTCACTGGGATTTTTTTGGATAATCAATTCGACTTTTAAGAATGGGTTGCCGCTGGACTCTGGCTCGATGTACGACAATTGTGGCTTAAATGCAGCTTTATTGATTGATCGCATTTTTGTTGTGTTGTGTTGTCTATTAACAAACAATTTTGTATATCATATTTATTATTTTTTTAAATAACTCTTTTGACCATTGTTATTGTATCGGAAAGAAATTGTGTGCTTTTGCAATTCGCAGCCTGGCGCTAATTGATTTTTTACACTTATTTGTTTTGTGAAGTTTGCAAAATATTTGCATGTTCTTTTGAAGGTCATACTTTGTAAATTTATTTTAATTTTGCAAATCTCATTTTTTTCGTAAACATATTTTTTCAAGGAATTAATCTATTTTTTTTATATAAAACACAAACTCTTTCATTTGACTTAAGTTTAGTATTTTGATACAGATAAGAATTAAGTAAAGCGATATCAACAAATCTGTATCAAGGAAATAAGAAATTTATGAAATTTGAGAAAAGTTCTTATCTTAAAAATATATTCACTTACCTACGCCTACGGCAGACCATGCACTGCAAACTTAATTGGCAATTAATTTAAAGCTGCGTCTACTTAAGCGGGTAGAAAATTTAAGCGGTTATAATATTGATAAGCAATTGTCTATATAAAATGTTTCAAATATCTTTTAAAGCAAAAACTTTTCGAATTTTGAATACCGAACTGGTAAAATTCATAAAATTCCTAGGAAAAGTGCTCTATACAGGGCCGCATTAGGTGTTATTGTCGCTCTGGGGCAGTGTCCCGTTGGTCGATACTATAATGCGGCTATCGCTCTATATTAAGAGGTAAATGACTTTTGGGAGCTATTCATACAAACCAGAGATATAAAAACTGTACAGAAATGTGAGTTATGTCGCTCTTTCATATTACTACGAAAATTTCGCGCATACTACAATAATAACAACAAAAACACCTGTTTTCACAGCTGTCAGTGCGCCGCAATTTAAAAACAATGAATTCGAGCTGATAATCATACTAAGTACGAGTATCTAATACCAGCAGAAATCGAGCTGAGAAGCATTTTACACATGGAAAACAAAACAAAACAAAATGTAAAATGTTTTACAAAGGTAAAAATTACTCATGCAAACTTCTGAATTAGTTATTCTTATTTGTTTTTACAGGGTGCAACAGCGCCAGCAATGCTCTTGTACGTGTTCGTATTTTTAATTGTCTGTAAGTGCAATTTGAAGAATTAATACGTCATATCACGTCGCGTCATAGTCGCGTCCAATCTTTTTCAAAGAATAATTGTTCGATTGACGCATAAATTGCAAATAAAAAAATGTGAAACGTTGTTAATGTGTTGTTAAACAAAATAATTAAAGGGTTTCGAAACACTCACGCCACATTTCAGACACTCAATCGCACATGAACTTGGTTCGAATTCGTGAGGTTGACATTGATATGTATGAAAATATGAAAACAAGTGACTCCTAGTGAAAATGTACGAGTACATACAAACAAAATGAAACATAGTGAATATATAATAATAGTATAATATAAAATTAAACAATGAAATATTCAAAACAACGAAATGACGATGAAGGTGGAGTAACGTTTTAAAACTGTTTAATTGTATTTAAGGAAACTATCCCAGTCGGCATTTTCGACAAAGCCCTTCTGACTGCCCTTCTTAAAAAAGTGTAGTCAGATGCAAAGCAATTATAGTTGTCGACGGAATGCTACACCTGAAATTGCCGACTGGGATATTATTATTACTAAGATTATCGTTTTTTTTTTAACTGTCAATTTGAAAACGTATCATACAAAGTACCACGGTCACGCATTAACTTTGTTATGATAATTGAGTTTGGTCGAAATGATCTGCGAGGAATTCAGATTCGATTTAACGATTACCGTCTGTCTGTCCGGCCGATTAAAGCCATAGGATAAGTAAAATCAATCCAAAATTTGGTATTAATCTTCCATGTGAAAGTAAAGTGCTAAGATATTTAGTGTATGGTATATAAGTTTCGGCATTACCGGTGATAATTTGTTAACGAGGTTTCTTCAACTATTTTGAAAATTTAAACAACGATTTTGTGGGTATTAAATGAAATGTCCACTTTAGCATTCAGTTTATTTAAATAGGTAAATGTTATAAAAAATTTAAAATAATAATAAATTTACAAGACTTAAGGCAATATTAAGACAAGAACAACAATTTATCCCTAACCATGGGGTGCCACTTATTAAATTAAAAGATACGAGAGTGGCACCAAATGATAAAGTGAAAAATGTATCTATCGATAGGAAAGTGCATCCAAAATCGTTTAGATATGAACTATCGAAAGAAGATAAAATATAAGAGCCAGTCTCAATGAGACTGTTAAAATTAAAATAGATAAATTGTTTCATTATTTAATGTCACATGAATGACAGGGACCAATTTTTTTAAAGCAAACATTTTACATTAGGGGTATTCCCTTGAATGCGAAAATGTCTTTAAAATCTCGAAACTTCGTTAGTTTTCGAGACTGTCAAGAACTGTCAAATATTGATTGAAGAAACGTTTTCGCGTGCCTCTTCGTATTTTTCAGTGATGGCAGTTTGAAGAAAAAAACTACTGATGCAATGAAAAAAATGAATTTGTTTACTTTATTAAAAAAAAAAATTATAGAATAATAAAAGTAAATTTTGGGTGTTTGTTTTAAAATAAGTTAAAAAATAGCCATTTATGAAATGAAAAAAATTGTTTTGTAATAAATATTTCACAGCTTACAGAAGTAGGTGCTAAAATCAAAACAAAGGACAGGCAATACTAATTAAAAAAGCTATACGTTGAAAACAGCTGATAGAACTGTTAAATTGCTAAATTTCACAATTGTATTCGAGTTCGTGAGTTTCGAGTTTTCCAGTTCTCGCGTTTGAGGGAATGCCCCTGATGTACAGTATACAATTGTGCGTTAGAAATTGAAATATGTATGTAAATGTTACTTAGGCTCCACAAAATAGTAGACAAATATTTGTTTATCTCTCTTTTTGGAAATTTCTTAGTAAAGTTTTAAATTACTATTTATAATTCCACTACGAAGCATACGTAGATTAGGAATATACGATGCCAATTAAATGCGATTAGATTTGAAGTAAAAGAGCTTATCGAGAGAAATAGCGACCGAACAGAACATTTGAAATTGATAAGCGAAGGCATTGAGAGGATTGAAATAGAACGGATTAAAATTAATCAGGAATTAAGAATTCTTTTAAAATATTAAAGAAATAAATTATTATTAATACAAATTTGTATAGTTTAGAACAAATTAATAATGATTATTGTTATATGCTGTCACTTCCACTTCACATAAACCATCAAAGGATATACAATTTTCAGTTTGGGTCTTACTTCCCCTGTAAATATTTTACAATGAAACCAGTTCCACCACATGTAATCGACGGCATTATCTTAACCATAAGCTTTATACATTAATTTAGCTACATTAACAATTGAGCACTAGTCGGAATAATGGCCATAATCAATAAAATGTATAAGCAATAACAGAGCTATTAATAACTAATTTTTATGCAAACGTAAAGCCATCAATTATCCTGGCCAAGAAATCATTAAGTGTGCGAAATAGCAGCAATCCGCAATGCGGCATTTTGCACATCAAATAGACAAAAAAAAAACACAGAAACAAAATTAATTCTTTCTGTTGGACACCCTTTGCAAGACTCATGCCATCTTGGCTCGGTTGTATTAATTGCAACTCGAAAAGCAAGCTCAGTCAATCAAGCCAGTCAAACAGCCAGCCAGCCAGCTAACCAGTCAGTCAGTCAATTGGCAAAGCCTGTTCGCTGACTTCGTAGTTCGAACATGCTAATAAGTAAACCCTGCGCGGATTCAGACGGAAAGTGATCTCATATTCTGGTTAACGCGAGCGGCATGGCGGCTCAAATTATTATTCGTTTTTGTGCATTTGGAGCACATTTATTTTAATCGCACTTGGCTGTGGCTGTTCGTTCCAATCGGACATCGTCAGTCGATGCTGATGCCAATAATGCTTCTTTAATGCTGCATCTATGTATGCTTGTATGTATTTTGTTGCCGTAAATAGCAAAACTTTTCTCGACAGTGTTGGAAAGTTTCAAAATGTATTTAGATACATTGTTAATGGAACTTCCGGATAAAATACTCAAGCTTAGTCGTAGAAATAAATTAAAAATTGTTTTTACGGAATACCTATAATTATAGCGTACTTAGTGCCAACCGCTGCCAGTTAAAACAAGATTTGTGTAATTGTGAATTCGGATTAAAGTTTGGATTAATAAAGTGTACTTTAACACTACGAGTGTGGTCCGATAAATACTTAGCCTACAAAATAAAAACGAAAATTCTGAAAAAGTGGCTATATATTTCTGAACATAGTCTCATTTTAGCTCGATACACTTGATGCTCCAACTTCTTTAACCCATCTAAAAATAAGTTTGCAAAGTAGGCCTCCATCGTGCTGTGAGACTAAGTACTTATCGGACCACCCTCGTATATTATATAATTACCGTTAACTCATGTTGGAGCATAGGACGACGAAATGTACAAACTAATTATTACCCACACATTTGTTAACTTATATAGGCAATTTAAAGGTCATTTTTTAATATTGAAATTTGACTTTCGGTATTAAGATTCATTAATAGAGAAACCGACAAGCAAAGAAGCAATATCGTCAAAAATGTCTACTGAATAAACACTGAATTTGCAATTGTTTACATCATGAAAATGTGCTAATTCTACATAGGTCCTTACTTCTTCAATCCAAACAGAAAAACAGTTTGTTGCTGTTTTACGGTTCATGCAATTCTCTTTTTCAGTTGCAACAAATTCAACGCAAATTCAAATTTGCGCAGACCTCATTTGGTAAACACGGCGACATTTAAACCAGCCTTTTAGACTCGTGAAAAAGTGGCGACAAAGCGCCGATTACAAATGCGATAACAACAATAACAACAACCACAAACGGCTTCTTGATGTCTTCGTCGTTGGGGCCGATCGCCGCCGGCTGGCGTTTCAATGGATGGGTACCTGCAGCGACTTGTACATTTGTTGCCGGATTCAGGTGGTGTCACATGCCAATACACTGTCAATGACTTAATCGCTGCTTTAATCTCGGTCCGCATATAAATGAAATATTTAAACGATTTATTAATACGACTGAGCCAAGTGCAACCAAACCAAAAATCCATAAAGAACTACACTCGAAAATTACATAAATTTAATCAAAGTTGAGCATTGGAAGCTCTTTGGTGGTCTCTGCAAAGCATTAATAATCTGTTGATTTAACTGTTCTTTGAGCCTGCCATACGACGGGCAAGATACAAACCTTTTGAATCTTAATCCGTGTGGGACGCGTAAGCGGGACGTCGTAGTCCAAGGCGCAAAAGGCGTTTGACTTATCTAGCATTGTGAATGACAGGTCCTTTTACTATAAAAGCAGCGAAAATATTTTTGTTGGCCTTGGGAAATTCACTCGTCTGCGCGTGTTTAATGCATAATCGCAAATGATAATTATTTATATTGTATTATACTTGTATGCAGAATAATAAGAATCTTCACTTAATCGAGATATTTAAATATATTTAATCCAGGACAACATAAATAAAGTATCTCGATTATTTTCGGTAATATTTCTTCACTTTTGGGTTTTTTTTCGAAATTTTATTTTGACGTTGTTTGGTATTTTTTATTGAATAAATTGATTGACTTTAATTTTTTATTCGCAGAACCACCACAACAGGAACAACCAACCCGCACTTGTGTCTGTTTTGCGTTGCGAATAGAGTAGGTATGTGTGTTTGTTTTTTTGCAAGTTCAGCGTTAAATCAAGTTTGGCACGAAGAGCAACTCACAAAAACCAAACAACAAAAGAAATTGCCAAAAATGCTGAACTAATTTGAATTTTGAAGCGGGCTTTAAAACAACAAACGAACGAACGAACGTATCGTAGACACTCGATTAAATATTTAAGCGTTTCGAATATTTCTTGACGTGCCCCGAAACGTTTAGACCGATTCACTCGCGAAACGAACCGCAACGCAGCAAGTATTTCAGGAAACTAAACGACTGAGCGCCGTGTGAGCAACGATTCGTACCTTCGAAACATTGAGTAATATTGCACAGAGTCAATAATGTATCTAAACATTTGTTGGGCAACATTGTTGTGTGTTGTTAGAACCCTATGCAGAGTGTTTTCCAATGAGTATTCTCAATAGTAAAGTAAGAATGTACCCGGTCCCGGTCACAGAGATATCGAAGTAAATTGTAAGGAGAATGGATTACCAAGGTGGGGTACAACTTTACCAAACCTCCTTGAAAAGGCATCAATACCAATGCCACTACCAGCTTGTAAATTACAAATAGATAAATATGTCCAACATCGACAGTGCAAACACTCGATAGAAACAAACCACTAGTTATCTAAGAAGTAGGCTAACCTGGCTGGACTTAAACTCAAATCATACTAAAATACTTTTAAGATTTAACTGGCATAACACTCAAAGAACTATCGCGGTTCTTACAGGTCACTGCCCTATTGGTTAACTAGGGGCGCCCTTTTATGATTACGGAGCGCCCCTTTTATGATTACTGTAGAAGTTGTGAAGTCCGGTAGAAGAAAAAACCGTTGAGCACTTCCTGTGCGAATGTGTAGCTCTGTACAGGAGGAGGTTCAATGCATTCGGTTCCATTTCTCTTGGTAGCTTTTCAGACATTGCAGGAATTAAGATATCTGAGATTATATCGATTATTAAATCCTCAGGATGGTTTATAGAGGACCCCATGGAGTAAGGTTCAGTACCCTTTAGTATCACAATGGGCCTTAATTAGGCCTAAGTGTGTCTTCGGACAGCCAATGAAACCGAACCTAAAGTGAAAGTGTCACTACATACATATGTAGTTTCTGATGTACTTTTTTTTAATTGCCATTTAATGTCATTTAGTAAACATTCTAAATTGAATTTTCCTTTTTTCCGTCAGTTAAAACTGGGAGAATGTTAAGACTAGCAACATAAAAACAAGACACGAGTACATTTACACCAAAAAATTGGCAGAATAAAAAAATCGGGCTATTTTTCATAGTCTAATTCTCTTTTGTATGGGATTTCTTAGGAAGTTCTTAGTTTGTTGGTGATATTTTCTTGGATATTTCGGGGAGCCTAGTGACATTTCTTACGATATAAATGTTTTTTAGAAATTAATTTATAAGAAAGTTTTATCACTAGTGATATTTCTTGAGTTGTGGCACTTTTGATGTGATTGTTTGATATGAGTGTTACCTAAATTTTGGATTAGTGTGGGTAAGTATAGAATATCATTTAATATATTTTAATGTTTTTTAATAAGATTCTTTTATATTTTTTAGATATTCAAAAATACGGGGGCCGTAAGTTTAGTCTTCGTCTAGATTACAACTATAAAAACTGTGGACTTCATTTAATGGACCCAAACTCATTAAAGTGTTCTCTTCAGTTTAGGACGAAGATCAGATCATCATAATTTAAAATTTAGACCTGAACACTCGTTCCTTTTACTACATGAAACTGTGATCCTGTGGATGTGTACTCTGCTACTACTACGAGTATATCTGATAAATTGATCTTCTTTAAAAAACACTCTTAGCTACATTATCTTCGAAGTTCATTTAAACAGTGCAACATTTTTGTGGTAGTAAATAAAATAGTTTCCGCAACATAATTTGCTTAAAGGAATCACTCAAACAATTGAAAAGAGTGCAACTCTCTCTCACTCAAACCGGTCGCAGATAGTCGAGACAATCACAGACGGTGATTTTTTAAAAACTGTTGATTGTGCGATGTCGTATAGGCGGTTGGTTGGTCGGTCGGTCGGTCCCTCGGTTGTTCGTCGGGTGAGGAATCAGCATGCAATGCCGCCAATTCAGAAAGCGGGAGGATTTCGTAGAAATCATGGCAAACGTGCGTCTGCTCGTTGACTTGACTTAACGTCGACATTGAACTCATGATGAGTGCGTCTGTAGCGTGACAAAAATCAACGTAACTGATGAATGTTATTCCTGTTGATTTTGTTGTACAAGTTGTTAGAGAAATTTGCTGAACTGGTTTGGCCTCGAAACAAAAGGACACGCTTTAAAGTTGAGGGTTGAAATTGCAGTACGTGAAAATAACAAAGGAACTATTTCAAAATACTAAAACAATATTTTAAATTGCTAAGAAATGTCAAAATCGTTTTTATATATATCAAATTATTACTATATAAAATTTTTGTAAGTTTTAGTAAGTGCGGTAATCGGCCCACAAATAACTCGTAAAATTTTATTAACTCAATTTGTAAACGACATATTGATAAAGTTTTACAGTAAGAAATACAATTTAAAAAAAATATCAATTTAAATTTTATGATGGTGCATTCCATACACCCTCCACCATGCACACGCACGGCTGTAGGGTACATTTAAGTTTATCCATCTGAGCGTTTACAGCCGAAGTTTAAGAGATATCGAAATTTAGTATATAAACTTTTATCTTATATGAGGTTAAGTACTAAGATGAGAAAAATCGAAAGTAAACTATTCCCAAGCAAACAACTACAATTTTCTAATTGTTGCATGAAAAAAGTAAATTAAAATAGTTTTTGCTCCAATAATAACTAACATAGAAAACATTTTGTTAATTGTTGCAATGCTGAAGGGTATTTCAACTTCAGCATAGCCCAAGATAATCAGTTCTAAAATTTATTTCGGTTAGCCACATCTCATCCCACACAAAAAACCAAAAACACGCACGCATCGAATCGGAAATGAAAATTGAAATTTAAAACGCCAATAAAATTTCGTTCGATAAGGTTCTTGAATAATTTTCCAATTTCTATCGAATTAAATAAATTAGACACTTTGTGGTTTATTTCATGAATGTTTCTTGCTCTGCACATATTTGTTACTCATAAAAAAAATCGATCTAAAACTGACAATCAACATCAACTCTAGTCACTGCTGCGTTTAAACGAAAAATAAATAACAAATGATCCATCGCATCTGACAAGAGGTAAAGAGCAGAAACGTCACCTTTGACAAAAGCACCTCGAGCAAATGTCAAATGTCACTGCGCGGGTCTTCGTCTCGAAAGTGAGGAGTGTAGCCTTCATAATTTATTCAAAGATCAGATGAAAGCATTTAATTTGGTTTTTCGTTGCACTGAGACACGATCGGGCATATCAAACTACAGAATCGATACTTAGTTCAAATTTAAATATTAGGCATGTCGCAGAAGAGATCATATTCCAAATGTGTATACAAGCCTATAAAAAGGTTGAATCACACTGAAATCCCTTTAGTGTAATCCGATATTTCTTTAGCTACCACTTCTTCCATTGCTGAAACGGATATTCATGCAACAACTTAAATTTATATACAATTTAATTTATATTCCTAGTTGTACACAATTTTGTGGAGAACGGATCGAAAGTTCGAATGCAAAAATTATATTTTCGAAAATCGGTTTTGTTTTTCAAAAACTTAGGAGTGCAAAATTCTGATTGATCGATTTGGTTTAGAAATGTCTGCAATTATAAAATTAAATCTTATGCTTAATTTCTGATTTATTCAGTTATTTCTTTTTCCGAATTTTGAAATACTGAAAAAAGTTGAGCAGAATTTCGTTAACCACAGTTTTTAAATACTGAATTTCGATTTTGGTTTTTTTGGCTCAGCCAGAATTTTAACGAAGGAGAAAGCAAAAACAAAACAGGTCTACAATTACAAAAAAAAAAAATATTCACAGGATCACAAGATTTGCGGAATTTTATAAAATAAATCAAGGGATATCGTTATTATTGAATTTAAAACATCTTATAGACGTTAATTTCACTTTTTCTTCAAATTCATTCAATTTATTCAATCAGATATTTTATATGCGTCATCCAATAAATACTCGTAAATATTTTGCTAGGGTATTACTTCACTGAAACGGATGTTCATTTCGTCAACTAGTCGCGGAATAACTAACAAATTAATACAGAAATAACAAATAAATTAAAGTTGGCAAAATAAATCATCATAATTGCTTTATTTACTGGAAATGATTGGAATTTTATCCGAGTATAACCACCCTCACAATAGTGGTTTGAAATTGAACTACCCTAAAACTTTAGATGGTCGTTTCGATTCGACACTCTGTGGATGCTTATTGACGCAGCTGTTGATTTTTGTACCCTAATCACTTAGTATACTTAATAACATTTCAAATACTTCAATATTTTGCTGGATGCACTCTTTTTACACTTAAATAAATGTATCAGTGGTTTTGGACCGATATTGATGTTTCGAAAACGATTTAATTATGTTATCTATGTTTTCTACTCCGATATGTTAATATCAAATTTTTAATACAATTTTCATACTTTGAGCATTTAAAAAAATGCGCGATCTTTTTAAAAAATGCGATTTTTTTTATTTTTAATGAATGTCATTTAAACGTATATTAACTGATTTATTGCTGAAAGTGACCAACCAACCGTTCGTTACATCGGGTTTAATATTTGTACACGTTCTTTATATAACGTAGTCAATGTTAAACATTTTTTCGTTCGTTATATCGGATTTTCGTTAAGTATTGAGTATTCGATATTCAGAGCTTCGACTGAATAGACAAAACGAAAAATTCAGAAAAAAAAAATATTGTTAATAAATGTAAAATTGATTGTTTCTTTTTACAATTTTAAGTTAGTTTATGTTCGTTCGAGCAATTAAAGCTGTAGATTAAGACTTATTGACTTGAAATTTGGTATTTTTCCTTTTTTTCTTGAGTTAGTAAAGTTCCAGTAGTGGAAGATTTACTATATTCAATTTTCTTCTGTCAATCTGTCTGGAATTAATCAAAAACAATAAAAACTTGCCTAAGCCAAAAAACTGTATTCCAATTTGTACAAGAAAAGAATTCAAGTAAGATATATATTAAATTTTTTGCAGTGTGGAACATGGATAGTTAATGGAGAAAGAGTTCAAATGAACTTTTAAATTGAAAGCGAACATTTCTATTAATTTATTTTTTCGCTTTTGTAAAGTATAACATCAACAATTCAAAGCATATCTTTACACCAAAGATGATGATAATATCGCCACTTGGTAGTACAGTGTCACAGTCGATCTTTTACTTGTTCAACTTTGTGTAAATTGACGAATTTAATATCAAAGCTAAAAAAATTAACTAACATATAACTATTCTAATAAGAAACTTCTGGGTCAGTCCTATATGGAATTCCTATCAGCGAATTAAAAGAGTCGCTACTTATATGGATTAAAAATTGATATTTTTTTACAAGAAGGTCACATTAGTGTATAATCCGGAAAGCAGCGGATCTCTTGCGATTCATTTCTAAAGTGCAATTCAATATTCTGAAAAATGCGCACGTTTGAGCCATTTGTGTGCCAAAAACAAACATCGATAATGGTGCTACCAAATATGTTTCTGTACGCTCGACTGACTCCTCACTTGAGACTTCATTAAAGCCACAACAATAAAGCAAGGCATGCCTCGAAGGCACTTCCAATAAAGAAACTCAATTCTTAAAAAAAAATTCTATCGAAGAAAAGAAAACAAGAAACACTTAAAGTTAGGGATGACTTCGACACCCACAACAACAATAAATATGCTTGCGTTGCATTAAGGCGCGTTGCTGCAGAGCAGAGCAGAGCAGAGAGCAATCAGTTTTAGTATTGAATTTATGTGCTCGTACTTAGTACTTAGGCAAACAGTATCTCAATTTCAATTTCCAGAATGCAGATGCTGCTGGAAGTGTGCTTCTTCTTTTTCTAGTTTGTATGCAGTTTTAAAAAAAAGAATAAAAGAATTAACACAATGTGGGCGTAAAATATTTATTTAAATAGATTGAAACTTTTTCTGATTCGAGGAAAGTATGGTACATTTTCGTGAGTTTTTCCCTAACAAAGAAATTGTTGTCTGGACTAATAAAATGTTTATTGTTATTTCAGTTGGCAACAAATTGGCGCATCGCAAATAAAAACGATCGGCATGTCAAAGCAATCATTTTGCATGTGCCCCGCACAGCGCGAAGTTTTCAAGCAGATGCATTCACATTTTCCGCTGCATATGTAATTTAAAAATGTATACTTAAACATTTGTTTACACAACATGTTGCCGACAAAGCGTTAAATCGGAGATGGAGTTGCTCTGGGTTATCTTTGTGCAATGATCGCATTAAAAGAATGTGTAGCCAAAATCGGGTACTTGAAGATATATAATATATTGCGCTTGGTCGTTGTGCTTCATGCATATTTACCACTTGACTATAATGATGATTTTAATTTACAATTAAAATCATTCGAATATGACCAATGAATTTTTCGATGACTAAATAATGGATTTTAAAATCTTACTTATAACGTTTAAACTTCTTTAGAACAACGAATCAGGGTGATAAATTGCAAACTGCTTACGCTTTAACTTAGCCGTAAATTCTTCTATTTTATTTACCAAAATCGATCCCTTTTGTCTGTTTCTACAAGCAGCTGTTCACAGCTGCACGAGACAGCAGCAGCACAGTGATCCAATTGATATTGTAATGGCAGTTGCAGTTGCATCCAGCCGTTCGTTGCAGTTGAAATCAAGTCGAAAAATCAGCATCAACATTTTTAGCAACTGTCGTCGCCGCGCAGCCGTCGCAACAACTGCGCCACTGACGTTGCAAAAAGATTGCAAATGTATCTTCGATTCAATTGAGGCGAAAGGGCGAATCTTAAAAGCTGCAATGCCATCCATGAAGTGAAACAATGCAAAAGAATTTTATTGTGATTATTGCATCACTCGCGCAGCACGCCACATGCCACCGATGAGTGGAGAAACTTTATTGAAATTTGATAAAATGGTGCGGAGCTCGTCAATTATTATCATTGTTGTTAACTAAATTCACATTTATCGCTGAAACGCTACAAAAACAAAGCAAAGAGAATGCGATCGAATTGCGACACATTTTAGAGCATGCGTTCGAAATCAGTGAGGAAATGCAGCGTGTCACACATCTAACCGATTGTGTCACATGAGACACACAAAAAGTGGTCGGGGCATATCTTGGGATTTGGATGTAACGTCAATAAGGAGGCTTGGTAGGCACGAGCAAAGTCTTACTTTTTTGCTGTAAAAAATTAAATTAAAGAAACTGTGTAAGAAGTATAAATAATTCTAATGGCCTCAATTCAACGTCTCTAGATTTTCTTGGTAAATGAAACCGAAATTCCAGTGTTGCTTTTTTTTTTGTTTTTCATATAGTTTGGGCTTTGACAGTAATCATCCCCCGCAGTGTTTCTGTTCACATTCTTATCTCCATTGGTTTTGAATTTTCCTAAACGATCTTTAGAAACTGCCGACTGAGTTCCTCACAGTAGTTAAGGAATTAGTTCTGCATGTGTGTGTGTATTATTTTTAGGATTCTTGAGTGTTTTTTTAGGATAGCCTTCATTCATTCATACCCTTGTTATATATGTACCATATTTATATATTGTAGTTTTTCGTTTGTTGATCTTTCATTGTCAAATGTTTAACTTTAAACTCATGCAAACGAGTGTTTATAATTGTTTTACCACGAATAACAATGAATTTTAAGTAATTTATATTATATATATATATAAAAGTACATATGTTCTGGCTGGCTGAGGCTATTGCCTCATATAGGCCAATTCTATTCAGGGTTCGTGCGAATTATCTCTAGCTATGAACTATTACAAACTGAAGAGACATTTATTTTTCCATGCGACATTGAAGCTCAAGAAGAATACCATGAGTGAAATTCTCATCTGTATTGAAATGCAAGACGCCTGATGAGGATTTGTGGTGGTATCTGAAATATGTACATATATATACAGTCTGTTAAAATGAATACATTGCTTTTGTTTGTCATTTAATAACCAGCATATTTGATTTTCATTGTTTAAGAGCGTGATCTCAAAAAACTTAAACTTCTTTAACTCATTTAAGGTCGTCTAAAGTAACTTTTTCATTCAATAAAGTATTTTTTAGAACTTATACTCGTATCGCATTTTTGTTAGGACCACTTTCATGTATGTATATGAAATTTATTTTTATTTTGAGTTTACAACAATTTGTTTTCTAGTTTCTCGAATTCTCTGAATTTGTAATCAATATTAAGTCAAATAATAAATGTTTATTTTTACTTTTATGAATTGTTGTTTCTGCTCTTCATGAACTTAAATTTTTTCCACGAATTTTCCGTTACACACCAAAGTTTGCATTCGTTGGAGCGTTCGTGCAGTTGGCACGGCATTTGTGCTTAAGCCCACAGTTTGAAGCATCTGAAGTATTTTATCTAATCGCACTCGCAGTTATCTTATCAAGTATCTTATCAGCTAAACAAATTTTATTCGCCTTCCTACGAACGTAAAAAGTGTTTTGCAAAATTTACAAAACAAAAAGAAGAGAAAAAGAAAACATTGGTGATAAGATAAAGCGGGCAGAATAGCACGAAAACAACAAAAAATGTTGCCAATAGTCGGCTACGCGAGCAAGGTTGGTGATAACCACACATGCGTAAATCTATATTAATAAAATTCAACGAATTTATATCTGTCCATCTGTCTGTCTGTCAATTTGTCAGTTTGTCCTTTTGTTTTGTTGTTTTGTTTTTGTAGTCACATCGTGGCTAATCCCCTTAAATCTATTTTTATAAACTTTAGTAAAACATTACATATTGCTCAAGAACGAAATATGTATACATATATATATACATACATACATACATACATACATACATACATACATACATACATACATACATACATATATATATATATATATATACATACATACATACATACATACATACATACATACATACAAACATGCATACATACATACATACATACATACATACATACATATATGAATATATAAATTTTAAATTAAATTTTAGATTTTCGATGTCCGTCCGTCTGTCCGTCCTTCTATATCAAACTACCCCCTCCTATACAAATCACCCCTTTCCATTCGGAAAAAAAAATAATTAAAATAGTTCCAGTTCAAATTCAATATTTATCTTTTAAATGGTAACATAAAACTTCTTAAAAAATGGACATAATCGGATAAGATCCACGCCTATAACCCATACAAACTCCCCCTATTTTCGGATAAAAAATTATTAAATACAGTGTTGGTAGGAACACAAAACTACTAACCAAAAAGGGGCGTGATCCGATAAGAACAACTCCCTCCATTAATATAGACTATTGTGCTAAAAGTAGCACATTTTTTGGTATCACTGAAATGGCGGTGGATATATGAGCTTCGGCTTAGCTGAAGATAATTCTCTTACCAGTTATTTGTTTGTTTGAACATGTCATGAAATATATATTTGAAAAAAAAAAATTTTTAAATTAACTATCGAATATTATTGTAAATTTTTCAAGTATTGATCAAATCTGA
The DNA here is from genome assembly GCA_949127995.1 of Suillia variegata. Taxonomy (NCBI): domain Eukaryota; kingdom Metazoa; phylum Arthropoda; class Insecta; order Diptera; family Heleomyzidae; genus Suillia; species Suillia variegata. The sequence goes on along the minus strand of OX421845.1, from coordinate 15,807,818 downwards.
TATTTGCGCCGAAAAGATACCTGAAAATGAACTAATAATAGAGAGATTAATACATATTTATAAATATGAAAGCAGCCAAATATCACAATTTTTTTCATTTCTGTCTGAAGTTAAAAATTATCACCCGAATCATTCCGTGGAGCAAATTGTGAACTATTTTGAAAAAGGTCGTGAGTCATAAATTTAAACAAGAAATTTAAACTTTTACTGCCTCAAATAAATCTTAAAATCGATGTCACTAATAATGGTGAATGTGTTTAGTCCAATTCGACGTGGCGCTTTTGGAGCAATAATCACCTTAAGAAAATCTCGATCTTTTGCATCATTCTAAAGAATGTGAGCTATTTTTTGTTGTTGTTTTTCCACAAGTTTAGAGAAAAAGTTTCGGTAGAGCAATCATTTTGAAAAATAAAAGATAATCTGCGGCTGCAGAGATTGGAATGATTCTCTCGTCGAGTTGTCGATGGCGGCGTTTATGCTGGTCCTCATTTGTCTGTGCATAAATATTTATGGCATTTGGATTAAACGGTCTCTGACTTTTGTATATGCACGCACGCAACACTGGTGCGTATTTTATGGGTGAATTTGTATAAGTGAAGCATATTAAGTTTGGATAGAAGTGTGTAGAAGAGCAGAATACTTAAGGTGGATATATACTTATATATGTACGAGTATGTGCATATTCTTGATCAGAAAAAATACTGGGAAAAAAAAAGACGGATATCGGTTTGCCCATCTAAAAAACGGTTAATTTTATGCATCTAGGACTAGAGAAGTATCCAGTGTATAATATAAATTAACTAAGAACATTTTCCTAGAACATATTAACCATCTAACTACCAATTTTCTGAATTAATTTTAACCGTTATTTTAAAATTAACCTTAAAGGGTTAATTTAGTTAAATCACATTTGTCGTGTGAACTACAAATGTCATTTCAGATTATTCTGTGCTTCAGTGACCTATAATAAAATTTTATGGAATATATTTACCTTATATTTCAATGTTTATGGGTCATATATGGTCTTTTTTAAAAAATGGGAGTGATCGGATAATAACAACGCCCACTAATAATAGTGACATGTATCACATATGTGCTACAAGAAACACATTTGTTTGGTGTCTCTAAATGGCGGAGGATTTTTGAACTTCGACATAGACGAAGATAATTCTCTTACTAGTTTTTTTTTTTAAATTGAAAACTTTTGTTGTCACGTCCAACATTTTGATTGGCTCTCTGAAATATTTTTTTTAAATCGTTTATGTTTCTAATTAGCTTGAATTGTGTTTTTAGCTTGCGTTTATTGGTAAACCAATAGGCTCTTTGATATCTAAGTTTGTATGCAGTTTCGATAAATTTACCAAAAATGGACTTGGTTGAATTAATTTAACGTCCACTTTTGAAAATGTTGATCAATTTGATGCCTACCACTATTGCTCAGGTATAATCTACGAAACATGTATAGGTACAAGGTGGCGCAAAAGCAATCACCCTATTGGAAGATGCTCTCATTTTTGCAAATGGCCGCCAATGTCAAATCTGTTTTGACATTTGTGGACTAGACAGATACAGAATACAAGTGAATAAGCCATGGAGCGATACACTCCCCAAGAACGCGGAATAATTGTGTCTATTTTTTTGCGTAACAATTCGTCTGTGGTGTTGGCAAAAATCATAATGAGCGATGAGGCTCATTTTCACCTCAGCGGGTACGTGAACAAGCAAAATTATCGCTTCTGGGGAACCGAAAATCCGCGAGTGATGCACGAGAAACCATTACACCCGCTCAAAGTGACTGCGTGGTGCGCTGTTCACGCTGGAGGAGTCATCGGGCCGAACGCCGCGGGTCAAACGACAACAGTGGACGGTGCGCGCTATAGGGCAATGTTGACCGAGTTTTTTCTGCCCGAACTGGACGAATTAGGACTGGTGGACATGTGGTTCCAACAGGACGGAGCAACAGCACACACTGCACGAGCCACAACCGACATTCTGAAGGCCGCGTTTCCGGGTCGCTTAATTTCGCGTTTTGGCGATTTGCACTGGCCCGCCAGATCGCCCGATTTAAAGGTCCCGGACTTCTTTTTATGGGGTTTTTTGAAGTCTCGTGTTTACATCAACAAGCCTGAGACCTTGGAAGCCCTCAAGGAAAATATCCGACACGAATGCGAGAATTTATCGCCCGAAACTCGCGCCGAAGTGATGGAAAATGCCATAAAACGAGCCCGTATGGCAATCAATTGTGACGGCGCCCATTTATCCGATATCATCTTCTCGACTTAACACAATTAATTCTAAATAAACATAATCAAAAAACAGAATCGAAGTTTTTTATTTAGAAAAAAAATAAGAGCCAAACAACATCGGATGACTTCTTTTGCGCCACCTTGTATGTACCGGTTAGAATAATAGGGTATACAAAATCTGCCACGCCCACAATTTTATTATAAAAGTGGAAATATTCGATTCTATTGTTAATATTGCTCCTAAAAATTTGAAATTTGGTATTTGAGACTGTCGATAACTTCACGTGGTTGGATCAATTTAACGTCCACCGCCATAACTCGGTACGGTATGTACCGTAAAGTCCTACTGACTAATTATCCTACACTATACTATGCAACTTAACACAAAACATTAATTCTTAGTTACAAGTTAACTACACATTTTTTTTATTACAAAATTATGAATTTTCTGACTTTTACAAAAATTAATTTATTCTCAAATGATTAAATCAAACAAAAAAAAACGCTGAAAGTTCATTAGCGAATCCCAATCTTAAATTTAATTATCATTAAATCATTAAATGTATGTGTGTGTGTGTGTGTATGTACGCATGAATTTAAATCTACTAGAATAAACCATGCAATGTAATCATTTCCTAAAAAAAGCATATTTAAAATCTCAAACTTAAAAAAATTAGATCATAGTTCAAGAGGTGACAATAAATTACAATATTCAACGAGATTCGGTAAAAGTGCCCGAACAAAATTTATTTATAAACACATTTGAGTGACAAACAAGCGCCTTTGTGATTTTATGAGTTAAAATTTATCAATGAATCAAATAGTTATGCGTATATTTGTTTGTATGTATGTATGTATGTATGTATGTATGTATGTATGTATGTATGTATGTATGTATGTATGTATGTATGTATGTATGTATGTATGTATGTATGTATGTATGTATGTATGTATGTATGTACGTATGTATGTATGTATGTATGTATGTATGTATGTATGTATGTATGTATGTATGTATGTAAATCTTATAAACTCGAGCGATAGATGGTCGCGCATATAAGTTCGCTTCTGTAAATTCATCCCTAAAGAAATGAATTCGTTTGCGGTACAAGTGCAAAGTTTTTCAATCGGAAGCAAAATAATGTTGCAAATAGAAGTACCAGATGGCGTTGGATCGGCATAATTCTGAATTTTTTGCATCAGATCAATAAATATGCAGAATATGATTTAACAAAATACTAGTATTAAGTTGCAAGGGTTTGTGAAATTGAGAATTATGTCCTATATAAGTCCCTATAAGTCCGTTCGCTATACACAAACTGCAAACTTCTCTCTTGATTAGTCTCGTAAACTTTTTCGTAGGACGAAAGATTTACCTACTTACATACTAAATGTTATTGTAGTAGCAAATCAAAAAACTTTGTTTTTTTTCTTTAATTTTTGACATCCATTAAAAAAACAACAACTATAAATTTTCTTTATTTAAACAATACCCAAAATAATTTTTCTTCAAGCAAGCTTTGAAGCGCATAAAAGTTAAAAAAGAGAAGAGCATTTGGAATACTATTGATCAAATTGTCAACATACTCGAAAAGTGTTGTCATTTCTTGCTTGAGCTGTGCATCCGCATCCACCCTTGTCAGCATCTGAATTTCATGTTTTTGTCCAATGCCGCCAAACGTCAACAAATTCATTTCGCGTCAATTCATCCGTTCCGATGTATGAATGGCGTGATTTTCGAGCTGAAACTCGGGTGCTCATGTTTACATAACGTGTTGGCAGTGAAAAGAAGCGTTTAAGGGTGAGCACCGCAGATAACGTTCATATACGAATGCTTAGCCGGCTATTGCCGCCTGAAGTTGGTCGATGGCTTGCACCATGACCAGATAAACAAAAAAAAAAGTATCTGCGATGAACCTATGCTGCAGTGTCGGGATATAACGTTACACTTCATTTCAAATTTATAACACTACGTGTTTTCAACAAAATTTAATGTATCCTTTAAAAACTTTTAATCGATTTTATAAAATATTATGCAATTTCTTAAGTAATTTCTTTCTAAATTTAATAGAACTTTAAAATCGGTTCACCAGAAATTTTCTTTGCTTAGAGTTGAATTAGAAAAAAGTATGTTGATTGACTTATAATTTTGATGCGGTGTGTATTGTGAGTGTATCTGCACAAGAGATACATTTTACAGTAAATGTTGTTATATAAAAGGTTGCCGCCGGTTGTACGTACCTGCGCAGTTTGAGCTTTTTGCAATGTACCGCCGCCACCCCCTCCCCCAACTTTGACGCTCTTTGGCATTGAGTGGAAGAATTGGTGTTTGGACGTCTGCTGTTGTGAATATGGTGGATGTTGTAGTTGTTGTTTCTCTTTAGCAAATGCCCCGATTGAATTCACTTGCACTTGGCTTTGGGGTTTTGATAGTGTCGACATTTTTGTATATTTTTTTACTGATTTGTTACGAGAAATCGCCAACCAACAATTTTATTTGTTTATACAAATTTAATATTCAATTTTTATTCATAATCATTTTTAAATATTTGTAAAATACTTTGCAAATCAATTTAACGAAAAACCATTTTTTTTATCACACAAATGTCATTCGCATTTGAATGTCGTCGTCGTCGACGGTTGCCAGAATCTTTAGTTGCTCAGACAGACGCACGACGCGGCCGTCTTCACTTGCCGTTTGGAAGGTCGTCACTAAGTTTGCAATTCCGTTTTAGCAAGCGTAGTGCCGCCCGGTTATCTTCTAAGCGATTACTACGTTCATTGTACGGAATTATCTACGAGCACAGTCAGGGGAAATTCGGTGCTTGTTTACTTATCCATTGTGAGGTATCACCAAACTCGTGGAGGAAAGATAAAAGTAGATGTACATACATACGAACATTGTGAAAAAACTAAATAAACAAACACCTTTACTATAAAAAGTGTTTCTCTTTCTTACTTTTTTCTTTCTTTCTTTATTTCTCTCTTTCTTATAAAAATTTATTTATTTGTTCATTTAATAATTTTCGTCTCTTCGATCCTGATAGAATCAATTGTTCAAATGTCCCAAAAATGTTCCTATGGGAAAACATTTAAAAAATTGTTGTATAATATCAATTTATAAATATAATCAATAGAAAATTTTCAATATTTGTAATTATAATATAAAATAAGTAAGAAGCTATAGTCAGTCTTACCGACTATTGAAAATGCACCACATTGTTAAATATTTCAATAAAATTAGGGTGGTTCGTGGATTATTAACAATTGTAATATACAATTTTTTTTTTTAAATCTTTTGATAAAAAATATGAATATATATACATATATTAAAAAACTTAAAATAACGAACCACCTTAATTTGATAGATCATGAACCAACCTGAATATATTTATATACAATATCTTTAAAATCGTTTGTGTACTTAAATAAACAAATAATGTTATATGGGCTTAATTTCAACAAATGTATAAGGAACATGAACCACCCTAATCGTTTCCAAAATTGAATCAGTTGTTTTCTAGCATAACAGAACATTTTGTAAAATGTTTTAATCCAATATCTCAAATGGTTCTCAAGATATCGTTAACAAGAAACCGTTGAAGCCACCAGTATACAAAATGTCAGCTCAATGAGTCTACACAGTTCAAGCAAGAAATGGTATTTGATGGACAGACAGACATACAGACAGAAGGATTAAGAATTAAGTTAGTTTTTGATTCTGTTCAAGAGTATATATATTTACTTGAATAAAGATGAGTATATTTTGTAAATCCTTAAATTATGCAAACGAAATTTCGACAAGTCATATTTGCTAGGGCTGGTGATTTCAGTAAGTACACTTGCTCTAGGCGAAGGGTTAACAAATTGAAGACTTCGATAACTTAATAAAATATTTCCATTTCATTTTTATTTTTTAATTTTCCTTGAAAGAAAAGTAATTGCCCCAATACTTATTTGTGTCCTAAGTACGTCACAGCTCAGTTTTCATAATTTCGAGTAAATTGAATTTCCATATTTAAATATGGTGTCCCAAAAAGAACGCAATTTTAAATTTGTCTTTTTTTTTAACAAATTTAAAATTGGAACAACTTATAAATGACCATGTAAATTGTTTTAAATAATAAAAACTTAATAACTGACTTAAAAGAAAATGTTTGAAAATAACAAAAGTACTCATTGGATTCCACATGTCCTTAAGTGCATATTGACTGTCACTACAGACACAAATGCTTTTATCCTAAAACCGAAGAATAACTTCCAAAGGCGAATTGAAATTATGGCTACTCTGTGGCCAAATAAATTAGTTGATTTGAAGTTATAAAAATAACAAGGAGTGCAGACAATAGCGCGATTATCATCCAATTACTAACTAGCTAGTAACTAAAGTGTAATTTGTCGCGGTGATGTTACCTTTTAAAAATGCTTTCACATGTAAACAGAAATATTTACGCTCCACGTTTGATTATTACTCCAAAGATTTCAAAAATGAGACAGCGTCGATGGTGGTCACTGCAGTTTTGAATATCACAAACATTTGTATACACACAAAGATCTACCACAAACGGATTTGTTCCATAAACTCATAAAATTCAACAGATCGATAAGATCAAAAAGAAGCGCGCAAACAACAAGATGCTCCCCTATGAACAGTTTTTTAAATAAACACAGCGGTCGGTGTCACTGATCAAATGTAACCAGAAACAGATAAGCCACAAACGGTGGTTCTGTTCTACTTTAGTGTGTACGAGTCTATCAATAAATTATATCTGCAAACTATCTTCGAAGTGTAGAGAGAGGAAAGCGAGAGTCTGTCGTCTTCAAAAAGAATGAATTATGTCTTGTGTATTTGGGATAACACAATTAATAAAATCTTTTAAAGAAATGATATGATTATGGAGATATAAATTAAAAACGTTTTCAAAGCTGGTAATGGTCCATACCAGCCACCACAATGAAAGAATAGAATTTAAAACCGAATTGAGTATTTTTCCCTTTCTTTTCACTTGATTTGTGAACAATTTAGAGATCCTTAAAAGCAACGAATCGTTTTATTATCCTCTAAACGAACGTGGAAATGCTCCAACAATTTTACATTATGCCTGTTAGTACTATTTATAAAAGGAGTAGTTTTTCTTTTTCTTATTCGGTTTGTTTCCTTTTTTGGTCTAAAGAGATGAACAGAATTTCTTCAATTTTTTTAACATATATTGAGTTGGGATAAGTTTGAAAATTAGATTAACCATGTATGAATAGTCTCCTCACGATAATATACAATATTTAAGTTAAATTAAAAGTTATGAAATTTGGTATGAAGGTATCGTCTGAAGTATGTATATCCGGAAATACTGCTACGATGTTAAAAATTGTCGTGTAAGTACATATCTGACATGTTTTTAATAAATTAAATTTATTATTATTAATAAAAGGCTATAAAAGCATTGCGACCCGAAAGATTATAAATCTTGTAATCGTTATCGACTTAATTTTACCTATGTATATGATTTGGAACTAGTATCCGACTGACAAGTGCAAAGAACATGTTCAGCCGTTTCTAAATAAATTAAATTAAAATGTTTATAATTACAAAAAAAAAACCGAGAAATGACGGGTACTGCTAATATACACATAATATTCTAAAGTTATAATACTTCGTTTGCTGTCTGATCTGATTGTGCGTATGTTAGTAGGCACTGATTCTTGCATCCTGCAAAAATTCCTCTCGACAAATATTTAAAAGTTGCGATTCATCAGCATTTTTCAAATGTCTTCGGCCTGGTTGGGTAAGCAGCCATATTAAAAAACAGTAAGAATTTCGTTAAAAAGAAAACATTAAAAGAAAACACACATCGATATGTACTCGTATGAGCTTCAGTGAAGTATCTTTTTTTAACCATACAAGCCGTCCGTACAACTAAACAAAAACAATTTGTCCATTTGTGCAGCTTGGCTTCGATCACGTTGCAATGCTTTATTTCTTTTAAGCCAAGTCTTGATTTGGGCAAAACTGAAGCGATGACACAAGTTTGGTCCGAAAGATTGCGGTACTGCGCGATGATGATTTTGTGTCTCTCAGATGGCAATAAAAGAAAGCGGCATTTCTGGAAGAGCTATCTTGTTTTACCAAATTTGGCTGGCGACTAGGGTTGTCAATTATTCAACTTCTACTGTAAGTTCCAATACCGGTTAACCGAATAACCGGCATTGAAATTTTTCCAACAAACTTTGAATCCGAATACAAATAGTGAGTACTGTTCTTTACTGACCGACTATTAGACTTATTTTAAAAATAATACCCGACTATTTAAAATTTAAATAGTCGAATACAAATTTTAAGGGTTTTCAAATTCGTAACTGCATTTGGCAATCCTACTTGCAATCATTCGAGAACATTCAATGATATAAACTTGTGTATTTAAATGATTAGTTTCAATGGCGGCATTGAATTATTTCTTATTCAAATGAAGATGAACTAAGAACCAAATAGAGACCTTAGACTATGAGGCATCGATAGTAATTTGTTATATATAATTTGAGTTAAAACTAGTTAATGGCCTAGTCGCTAGTGCTATGATGTGACGTTGTTTCTTCATTCATGATTATAAAAATAAATATCTGACAATTTTGTTTTGAATTCAACAAACTTGAAAAGTGTTGTAAGTAATAAAAAATTCTTCTTTACCAAAATCTTGGTATTTGTATTACTTAACGAGTATGTAAAATGATAGACACGCTTTATTTAATGCTCAGAACATATTTAGTTCAATGTTTAGTTTATTTTTTTAGAAATGAACGCAAGTTTAAAAGAAAGATATTAAGCACAGAGTTAGATAGAAATATATAAATATCGCGTCTGCTTTAAACGACGACTGTGACTGACTAGGATATACTACCGACTGCCTCTCTGATCAATCGCGACGACTCTTCTCGCCTTATGATTGTATATTCGACTATACCAGCTACTTCATAAATTCTCATGTTAATATGTATTAATATTAAAATGAATGTATCTTTCTTTCTTTGTACCCTATGCGCGTCTAAACTATTCATCCGATTGCGATAAAATTTTGGAGAGTTGTTCTGCTTACGTCGAGAATGGTTTTGGGCTAATCTAAATTTGCAACGCCCACCTACTATTGTTTAATTATGTGAAAATGTTTGATTACACTGATGCTATAAAAAATTTAAAAAATATACATATATACATGAAGGTTTAATAGCTTTAGTCTTTAAGTTCATATGAATTGTTTAATATTTCCTTTTGCAATGATTTTTACAATTACACGTTTCAATTACCCGAGCAATATTTATCGGTTTCGTGTACGCGTACTTCCTGCGGTTCCTCTGATGAATCTCTGAAATATAAAATTGTTTTAAATAAATTAAAAATATAAGAGCTAAAATTCAAATGGCAGCGAAGAAATCTGACCTTACTTCGGATATGTCACTCAAATCACCATACTCAACTGGACTCTTGCAGATGCAGCAAATGTTCTTCGATTCTCTATAACAGTTCTTACAATAAACCGCTTTACAACCAATAGTCTCACATTTGACCTTGTTCCTAAATATTGTTAAGTATTTTTTAAATAATCGAATATTGAAAAGTTGCTTCCAAAACTTACTTTCTCAAGGGCTTACTGCAAATTATACAAAAGTCGCCCTGTCGTTGCCCAAAAATAAAGCGGAATATCCAATATCTTTAAAAGAAAAAAATTTACTTAACATTGATCAATATCTAAATAACATAAGATATATTATTGCTACAGCAGTTGTGCAAACCTGTCAGTCTTAGCTCGAACCCAGTCAATGAATGAAAAATCGTCGATAGCATTATTGTCGGAGAACCTTGCACGAGCCTTCCTCCGGGCGAATTTAAAGAAACTCACTAAAAATACAAAAGAAAGGAGTTAGGATGGAACAGTACTTTCAAAGTACCTCAGATGCAGCACTTCGCTTCATCAGTATTTGATTATAAAGCCACGTTGCTCTCTCACGCGCCACTTCCGGATAGTACAGACGCATTACGACATGCCGCAGGCGCAGTCCATAGGGCTGTATAATCAAAAACACCCAAGCTAAAAAGCAAAGCAATCCTATTTCCAAATATCGATCAAAGTTTGGTCTATGTGGAATTGGCAGACACGGGGTGGTATCAGCCGTGTAATTCTGCGACAACGGCTCGAAGGCGTGCACAATACCCTGAAATATTTCGCCAACAAAACCGCCACCTTTGACGTCGACTGTTATGTACGGCGGAACTGTTGATAGATACAATACAGATGCTTTTTACAGGTGTATACTTGTGGGCAACAAACCATCCAATCCAACCGCTTGATGTCCGTAATACGAAATCAGAGACAACAACCAATAAAGGCTGTAATCAGCGAAGCAGAGACAAAACAATTGGATACATGATATGATGAGAAATAGCATGGATCTTGCTATTTTGAAGAGCTCCTGGTGTGTAAGTCGACAATCGCTTATCTGTGAATTCAAAGTCTGCGGCTATTGAATAATTTAACTATTCCCATCACGTACCTCGACATACTTTTGCCGTTCAGTGCTGGTTAGGGGCAGCGCTACTTCTTGTTTAGAACGTTGGCGTTGCTCGTCAATTGCAATAAAGTCCTGTGTGATGTATCTGTTGTTGTATCCCGGGCTACGTAAATATTTTGCTTTGAAATAAAGTGCCCTGTAAAAAAGTGCGGTCAGTTTCAGCGTTTACAAGCATTTCAGACAACTTTTGTTGTACTTTAAGAGCACAGTGAAAAATAGAATTGTGCCGATGACATCCAAGTAACCGAAGACCAAAAAGAAAGTCCTCATTTTTGCATGAACATCGGCCATTATGTCGGCACCAACTTCTTCGAGATCTTTGGAGGCAATGGTACTAAAGTAGAAGTCGTGATCGAAAGTGACAGAAACATCAAACAGCTTCCTGATCTCATCTTTGAATTGTCGGAGCTCTGAAAAAGGAAAATTTATTTTAAGCAGCTAGATTAGACATATTTTATCTGTACTACTTTGAATTAAATATCTTATATCGTAATATATATTAAATCTATCATAAACTATTAAGTAATGCACAGACTAAAGCGAAACGCAGCGTTTTATTAAATCAGGAAATTCCTGCACTTCCGCAGTGTCATAAAAGAGTCAGTTTGAGAGTATCTTTATGAAGTCATATTTACTTTCTAGCACAGTTTGAATGATCGTATCGTCGAAGAATACCACCAAAACGCAAATGACATCGATGAACTTAACACTATAGCACAACATCGAAAACAAATGAGTGACCCGGCAGAGGCTTTTCAGAGGTCCAAGTTTAACTCTAGAATATTTTATTTCATTTAATTATTATAAGTAAATGCAGAAGAAGCTTCTTATTTTACCTGCAGTCCTCCATAGCGTCATCAGCAATTCTCATACAGCGTTCGAAGGGAGTTCCAAACTCTTTGTTACAAACACTGATGATATTACCGAGCCAATCGAAAGCATTTTTAATACTGGCAACTACAAAGTTTGAAATCACTGGTAATAAACAAGATATAATGTAATTAATTAAACGCACGTATAATTAGAACAAGTTCCTGGATTCGGAGCAGTACCACTTGCACCTTCCCCATAACACGTCGCACTTCAGTAATCGCTACACCGATTGCTTCTTTGATTGCCAGTAATGGACGCTTCATGACATCCAGCATTTTGCCTAGTGCCTCCTTAAGCTGCGTCTGGCCACATGAAATACTTGTCGTCATGACATCCACGTTTTTGATAATGTTGACAGTTGGTCCGGTGGCGGCCAAGATGAAGGCAAATGCAATCAACAGCGAACGTCCTTTGGAACTGCACAAAATCGGTATTGCCAGGGTGATGGTACATCTTGAAATCATTTGAATATCTTCACATATGGGCAGTGCTCTGAAGAGGTTATTGTGATTTGTGCTTACCTAACATCGCGACTATAAGCTAAGATTAACAAAAACAAAATCAGAAGAACCGAAACAGTCCATTTCGTAACATCGAGTTCAGTTGCTGTAATGAATTGGTACCAAACCACCGTAATGGCTACTCCTACGAGATATCCGCATATGATTGTTGTAACAATGTACTTTGTCGGAAGATCTTTGGTATATTTTTCTATTGTTTTCATTTGATTTCATTTGATTTATAAAAGCACACAAATTATTTGAAATATTTTTTAAGGAGTGAACAAACTGAAAAGTTAGTTTCACAACAAAAACTTAAATATTGACTGGCAATTATGTTGTATAACGATTTCTCACTTTTATTATAACTGGACTTACAAGAGTATTCACAAGACCAAACTAAAGTTAAGCTGACCAAACGTCAACAATTACAACATCATTTTGTATCTCGAACAAGAGGCCATACGAACGATTCGTGTCAAGACGAAATCGACTGTGACCTAAATTTTGTGTTTTCTTTTTATCGTTCGTCAACTTTTACGTTTCGACGTAACTAAAACGACAGTCAATTTTCTTTTACTTCTGTCGCTGCGGCTTTAATTGATAAGTGTCCCAAACGTCGCTTAGTCTGGAACATTGTCATTCTATGAGTAGTTCTGCTTTCAAATGGCGATTCGATTAATCTCTTTATTGGTCATAGATGAGGTGAACCATGAGTATGACTCGACCGTCGGTCAGGCAAAAATAATTGAAAAGAAATTCAACCAAATTCTGTTATGTTAATTCTGCTTTTATTTTCATTAATAGCTAATGCGAAAGTAAACTACTTATCGTCTGCTTCATAATTCAGAATAATGTGAATATAATTTTAGCAACTAGAATTCTGAAATACAAAATTTTTGAATTTAGCCTCAATTAAAAATTTGTCCCCAATCTGTTAAGATTTGACTAACTCCGACAGGTCGGAGATTCAAGCTTATTTGAACCGAAAAGAAGATGGATAAGGTTTTTCTTTAAAAATAAAATTGCAAAATAGCATTTATTTTCGTTTCGCGCCTATTTGCTTAATTTCACGTTACTTTTGCGAAAATAAAAATACTTTTTGAGGAGTTTGTTTTGCAAATACATTTTTAATTTATTTTGTCCAATGTTTTGCGTGTTATAATTCAAGTGTTGTTGTTGTTGTTGTTTGCATCTCATTAACAGTAAAATTCCTTTAAATTTTTTTAATGCAATAATTTAATTTATATCTACATTTTTTCGTAATATTTAAATATATATATATAAAGTATATTTATACATACATATATATTAGTTTAATAATTTAATTTAATTATATTATGTGTATACTTATGCATTACCATGTATTTAGTTAAATTTACTTTAACTTAGAAAACTATGAAACAAAAAATGTAAGATTAACTAAAACAAAAAACGAAAAATCATATATAATTTTTTTTTTTAATAATAGAAGATTTTTTTATATCTGAAATAGTCAATTAAACAAATCGTGAGTTTTCGTTATAAGTCATTTTTCATTATTGGATAAGGTTATCCAATTTCTCTAATGTTGTTGCAGTTGCTGTTGCTGTTGTTTTGTATTGTTGTTATTTTAGTTAACATATATATATATACATACATATATATGTACATATATATATTTATTATTACTACATGCCTTGGCGATATGTACAGATTGTAGGAAATGGATTTCGAAACGAGATCCCTCAAGCGGTTTTACATTTTTGTATTTTCTTTGTCTGTCTGAGAACGAAGGCGAGGTGTGGTATGTTGTGTGGTAGTGTTGGTGTGTAGTGTTGTGGTATTTGTGAAGCAAGCAATTAAACAAAATCTAAATTCAACTAATTTGTCAACTCCAGAAACCACATGAAGCGAAAGTGGGCGGTGAGTGAATTTTGTTTGATCCTTGTTCTCGTCTGCTCGTAATACATTGAAAGCGTTTTTACTTAAGGTTTTACATTTGATTTATATATTTTTTTTATTTATTTGAATATTTGTAATATTTTACGTGTTGAATTAAATAATTTAAACTTAAAGCTAAAACATTTCTTTAGGTTTAATGTTGTACAATAATTAATCATATAAATAATAAATTAAACAAAAGTAATTCAACTAGCTAGAAATATTTTCAATTTATTGAGTTATACAAACAATCGAAAAATTCTTTTAAAGAGAGAAAAAAAAACAATACAATACAAAACAAACCGAATGAAATGAAGTTCTTTAAACGAAACATAATTTTTAATATTTAGTACAAGAAATTTTGATAAACCAACTTCGATTTCGCCTTTTGAAATAATTTTGTCTAAACTTATTTTACATACGCTTAGCTACAAAATTTTGCAGAACTTTTTTTGTTTTGTTTTAAAGTTTGTTAACATTAAATTTTATTGTAATTTACATATTAATTTAATTTATACATACATACTAATTTTTTGCATTTTACATTTATGTTAAATTTGATTTTATACCTGTTTCTTTATTTTTTATTTTATTTTTTGAGGGTGTGAGGGAGGAAAGAAGTTTTTTATTACTGCAGTGCGCAAGTGCGACAGAAGGCAACCGCGCACTAAGCTTACAAACATAAACAAATAAACAAACAAACAAACAAAAGAGGACAACTTAACAAATCGCTCAGCTCAAGTCACAAATTAAATGTTTTTCTTCGTTTTATGAATATGCTTTAAAGGTAATCGTAATTATTTCCAAATGACAACAAGAAAACACACATTTTCTATTTTTTCTTTTTCAATTCAAATAAAAATTGTTCAATTAATGCAAATATGAAAAGTTTCACACGAATTTTCATTAGTATAAATAAGAATAATTTAATTATGCTATATACTAACACAAAAATGTTTGCTATTATTTAGTTAGTTAATTATTTTAAAGTAATTAGGTAACAAAGAAAATTAACTATCTGAGAGACAAATGTTTGTAAGAGTTTTTGCTGATTTATTTAGTTCTTTTTTCAATAGATTTATTATTTTCTTTTTTAGTTTCAAGTCTTATACGTTTCGTTATAGGGCAAAAAAGCATAAATAAACAAAGTGAAATACTCCAGTGAAGGACAATGACGGCGGCTTTGGGTGCATTTTCGTTTTCGAGTTTTCTATTAGAAGAATGAGTAACCTCATTCAAGTGTTACACGTTCTCTGCCGTTGCTGTGGGTATTTGCATGTACGAGCCAGTAGGACTGGTTTTGGAGCTGCTTCCCCTTCAAAATTTCATTTTTTGACGGAATTTTCTTACAAAAAATGTTTTAATTTTTGTAACAATCTAAAATGTTCAATTCTCAAAAGCATAAAGTTGTTATTAAATGTGTGTGTGTGTGAGTCTTAGAGTTTACAAAACAAAAATATATAACATTTTCAAATTTTACTAAACAAATGTAACTTAAGAGTTTCTAAAAAGAAAAACAAACCACACCACACCACGGCAAATGTACAATTTCATAGACACACGCACACACACAAATACATTTTCATTTCTACAACTACACACATACAAGTCTGCGTTTTCTTTTAATTTAAACCTTTGCAACTATCGGTGGCCAAAACGATTCAAAATAATTGCAATAATAATTAAATTAAACTATGAACTCGAAATTATGTTCGAAATTGACGGTTTTGTAGTTTGGTAAAAAACTATTTCGCAGCTTAACAGAAGTATTTGGATTCAATTCTTTTCGTGAAGTGGTATTTTTGTTTAGTTCTTTGTTTTGTTTTTTTAGTACTAGTATTAATGCCAGTAGTACAGTGTATTGTTATGTATGCGAGAATTGGTGTTTGTATGTATTTCTGTATGTATGCATATGTATAACATAAATCTGATGCAGCATTGTGTCGCTTGCTTTCTTGTATGATGCCAATGCTTGCTTTTTTCTTTTTCTTATATGTATGTATATTTGCATTAATTATATAATATAATTTATTTAATAAGTATGTGTGTGTGTATAATTTATTTAATTGTGACTAACTACAATATACATTTTTTTGTTGTTTTCTTTTTTTTGGATTTTCTTTTCTATTCTATTTTACATTTAAATTATTTTAGTCTATTTATTTATAATTTATTTATTAATTTATTTAGATGTGTGTTTTTTGTTTTGTTTGTTTTTGGGTTCACTTCTCTATTTGATTAAATCTAAGTTTTCGCATTTTTCGCTTTTTGTTATTTTGTGTGTGTTTAAAACTAGAGTTAAGATGATTTGAACTAAATTTGATCTAAAATTAATTTACGATTCTTGCTTTTTCTATTTCCTCTACACATGTTGAATTGCAGGTTAATTTTGTTTGCTTGTCTGATAGAAGAAATGTCGTCAACAGTAAATCCGTGTTGCTAATAACAATTTTTGTTGCTGCCTCGAACAACGAGAATAACTCAAAAAAAGAAGTTATTCTCGTTTTTATTTATTCCTTGATTATTTATGTTTATTTAACGTTGCACAAACAAAGCGTTGCATAGTTTTAGGCAGCCGAGTTTTTGTTTTGGGCCATACACGATTTTGAAGCCTCTTATTTACAACTGTCAACACGGATGCTGCCTGCTGCCGGACTCCTCCTCGCCAATCTGAGAGAAATCGCTTAAGTTGAAGCGGTTTTAGCTGATTTTTTCGTCGTAGCGGCATACGTCGACTTTGGCGAGGAGGAAAGCGTGCCAGCGCCATTTGTCTGCTGTGCCGTTTGTTCAGTGTAGGTGAGCGCGTGCATGTTTTCCATAGCGGCTCTCCATTGCAACGAGTAGCCCTCGGGGTCTTCCAAGTAGTAGGTACGATTCGGCTGTAATGAAAACAAAAAAATAAATTTTAGAACGATTAATACAAAAAAAAATTGAATTCTAAAAAGCTTGCAAACAGAATTTACTTTTTTTGTTCTAACGTAAAAGATCCCAGTCGATGGCATTTCTTGTTTTAATTATTCATAAAAATTGTCATAATATTCAAATGGCATACATATACACACATATACATAGACTCAGGGGGGCTTGGTCCACATTTTAACGATTGCTTCACGTGCCAAGCTAATCCGCTTTCCCCGCGCGCTTGCTTAATCAAAATCTGACCGTCATTTTGCAAGCTTGTTTTCGTTCAAATGTTTGTATGCATTCGCATGTGTAGACGAAAAAGCAATTGAAATGACACAACGTACTGTACCGCACCCCCCGACACACCAACCCGTCCACTACTGCTAAATGTGATTCCTGCATCCGTGACTACCTACCACCTCTTCTGACTGACTTGTCTGACGTAGCTTTATGGCTCAAAAGCTTTCACATTAAAAATCATAATAAAAACAAAAATAAAATACGAAACACGAAACACGTGCAAGTGCTATTAAACAATTAAATCGATAAATATTATATATAATATAATATTATATATGTTTATATGTATATGTTTATATGTATGAAGCATAAATTAAAACTCAACAGCGATTAATTGCACTTTTTAATAAATTAAACAATTTTATTCTTATTCTATACTTTTGATCAGTCTTCGAGATTGATTTTCTTTATTTTGTCGAAATTACAAAATTTGTTTTAATTTTTAGAAACGGTCAAATAATGTTTTTTTAGAAATAAAATCAAAAGCCGATGTTAAGTTTGTTTACATCTGATGACTCTTCCTCCATTGAATCTGATTTTTTACAACAACATCCTCTCAAAACAACATCTCAGGCGCCGCTTGTCAGTTTAATTGACAACTCAGACCAGACGTCGCTTTTACTGTTTGTTTGAATCAATCAATAAAAATCAATTTAAATTATTTACTGCTTCCAGATTCTGAGCAAATTGCAATTTTAATTTATTTTGAAAAAAAAAATAAAATTATCAAAAAAATGTATAATCGAAAAATTTGAAAAGGATGGTTGTAAAAATTCGGAAACAGTTCTAAGCTTAGCTTAGCTCCAAAACGAAGGAATCAAAAACAATAAACCACAATACTTTAATTGTTTCGAAAGTAGGTTTAGCTGTACATGTAAATTTTGATTTTGTTAATAAACAAATTTAAATCATAAGAATTATCCGATTTGGTATCATTTTAATTGCTCGCCTCAAACTGCAAAGCAATGCCAATCTAAAAGCCACACGAGCGCTACATGTCTAGGTGCTTTGTCGCCATACGCCTGTATTTTCAGCAGTGTGATGGCGGGGCAGAGGAAAAGTTTAAATGCGAGAAGACGCAACTCTGAAAATAGTCAACTGCCAAGTGGCAAGCGAAAAGTGACCAATTCAAACGGAATTACCAAACAAAATAAAAAAAAATAATTTTTGTAGATATGTGTGTTATGTAAAGTGCAGTGGAATACAACAACAAACGCTGCTATTGAAATATGAAGAAATAATTCTGAAGTGATTCAACAGAGCACAGACAGACGTCATAAAATTTTCTATAATGTACATACAAACAAAAACAATACAAAAATTGGCTATGCCAAACTCATATAAACGCTGTTAATATACAACACGCTTACACGTGCCGCTAGAGCACGCCCTCTATTTTGTATGTGATTGAAAAAAGGGAGGATGGCGTAAAGATGAATCCGAAGTAAATTTTTAGTATATTAAAGTTAGACTGCAAAAGTGGGAAAATACAAAAGCTAACAGGTTGTAGAAGACGAGCATACAAGCCGACAAACCGCACAAATAAAATTTAAAAGAATTGAACAAGTTTAAAACTGCGAAATCTATTTCCATTTTTATGGGACTAGTGCATGAATTAAATAAAAAAAAAACAATTTAACATGAACCTATTCGATGTGCAAAACTCCGCACGTGGGCGAACATTGCGATACGATGCAACGCGCCGACTCTGATTCGATTCAATTCAAAACGTCAAACGAAAACTAACTTAATAAAAGGCAACAAATACGTTATGACATGACGTCACTTGCAAGACTGGAGTTCTTGATGGACATATGCAATAATATCAAAACCCACGTGGTCGGCAGCAATATCCGACCAATCCCCAATTACCGTACATACATACATACATACATACATACATACATACATACATACATAGTACACAAAAAAAAAATTTCTTCTATTTTTAAACGGAAATCAAAAATTTGTCATTGAACCGAACGCCACGCCACGGCACGCAACCATTACTGCTGAGAAAGTGAATAAGTGAAACAAAGCAGTTCAGTCAACCCGCGAAATTTGTTCTCTTGTACGGTCGGGTCGTAATGTGTGCGATTGCAATTTGGCGTTGCCTACTTGTAGGCGCTATGCATTTGCGTGCGTATGAGCGAGTGTATTTGCTTGACTGACAGCCGCCGTCGTTTTAGGTTCGTTGTAATTGTAATATTGGGGCGCAGCTTAATTGTTTTTGGCGCCACTCAGCGTAATTAGCGCAACCAAGTCGTGCCGGCGGCGACGCTAAAACGAACAAATGACGACGATTACTTAATTTTTGTTTTAGCGGACGGAGGTGTGCACGAATTTTTTTGTAGGTAAGTGTGAACAGCGGGCGACATGAGAATACTTGATTCCGAGTAACGCCAGAGAGGATAATTTCTTATCGCATTGATCAAAAGCACGTGAATATTTTTGTTGTACATAATATTTCGCAAAATCAATTTTAATTAATGCTTAATTTCTAAAAATTTAACTTTTGTTTTTGACTTTATTATTAGCTTTATCGCTTAACAAACAGGCGGACATCTGGACGCCGTCTGTGCTAGTGGACGTTCGTATGTGTTTTATTTTTTGTATTTCAAGTTTAATTTCATTTGATTTTTGTTGCCGTTGTTTGGCGTGATAACGTATCGCTACGTTGAACTTTGACATTTCCATGCAACAACATCCGTTGTGGTCGTTGCGTCGCAGCTACGGCCAGTTAGGCATTTATTTATTACAATTGTCATAGTCAGTTCGAACCGCCGACCAAAATTGTGTATTGTAATTTAGAAGTTTAATTAATTTTGTTTAAAAATTGTTTGTTGTTTGCGTGTTATTAACGCGATCTTAATATTTTGTTAGTAGAAGACACCCTCACTGCCCTTCCCTCTTCTATTCCAATCTATGTACTTTAAACAAAAACACAGTTTATTCGCAAAATAAAACACTTAAAACCGAAAACACTTACCGTGTGTACAAAGAATATTTTAAAATTGCGTGCCTCGACCCGCAATTCCGGACTCCAAGGAATTTCACCCTTTTTGACCATCTGCACCGGATCGATGTAGATGAGGCGCGGCCCGGTGGTCAGCAGCAACATGCGCTTGCGAGCAAACAGCCCCTTGCGCTTATTAACGTAACCCTTTTTCAGAATGACCTCGCCGTCGGCAAATACATGCCACTTGTCAGACTTTTGTTGTTCGAGACGCTTTTGGCGCTCCGCATTGCTAAGATCGAAAATATCTGTGCAGGAGGAAAAGGGATTTTTTTTGTTTTTATAAAAAAAAAAAAAATAAAATTAAAACTTGTATATGAAAAAAGCTGAACTCACTTTTCGAAACAGTCTTTTTCTCAATTTCCACAGCGCCATTTGGTATTTCATAGCCGAGCGCCGTGCCCAGTTCCATGCCCAGCAGTCGCGTCAGCTGTTTGTCATCGAGACCCGGTTCTAGATTGTCGGGCACACGATAATCAACATCGACCACGTCCTTCGATACACCCGGCAGATACGGATAAATGGGCGGCGGTGTTTGTTGGCGCACCGTAGCAAAATCAATGTTGGCGAAAAACGGATGCGTGCGTATGCTCTCGTAGTAAGCACCAACGTCTTGTGCGCCGAGACGTTCATCGGGTGCCACTCGACAAAGCTTGCGCACAAGATCGGCAGCATCCTGATCGAAGCCAGCGGGAAAGTCCAGCTCGCAGGCGAGTATCTCTTTGAAAATTACGTAATCGGTAGCGCCGCGGAATGGTGGCAAACCCGAAATCATTTGATATATGATACAGCCGAGCGCCCACAGATCAGCAGCGGGCGTTATTTCGCCGTTTTGCAGCACTTCGGGTGAGACGTATTGCGCGGTGCCGACAAAGCTGCCTTTGCGCCGACGATGGTAGCGTGAGTGTGACGGCGCCGAAGAGTGACGGGAAGTGGCCGGCGAATCGACATCATCGCTGCCAGTACCGGTACCAGTGTCGCCGCCATTCGATTCCGATTCAATGTCGTCCTCGTTGTCGCTCTCCTCGGCCGACGCGTAACTGCTGCTACCGCTTGCGCCATTGCTTCGCTGTTGCGAGGCACGCTGCAACTCCTCGGCAGTCAGAACCTTAGCCGAACCAAAGTCGGCAATGAGCGTGTGCATGTCCTCATCGAGCAAAATATTTTCGGGCTTAAGGTCGCGATGCACAATATTGCGACGATGCATCTGCTCGCATGCTAATACTAGTTCGGCGGCATAGTGGCGCGTGCAGTCGACGTCGAAACTGCCAACGCGATTAATGTACGGCAGCAGGTCGCCGTTTTGGGCGTAAGTCATCACGAAATACAGCGAACGATTGTCCTGGAAAGTGCACGACAGATTCACAAAGCCCGGAACGTTTGTCATCGAGTGCATCACTTCGCGCTCGCGCCGAATGTAGTCCTGCTTGTGTTCGCGCAAAATGTGACGCTTCTCGCAGACTTTAACTAAAAATAAAAAGAAACCACAAAGAAAGAAACATTTGCTTAGTAAAGTTTAGTTGGAACATCGATTTTGTATTAGATATGAAATTAGATCTGTAAATTATAAATATAATGTTGTTTTTTGTTGTTGTTCATAATTGCAACTGCAGAGAAAAAAATAACTTAAAAAAAGTATAACAAATGTCTCCAACTGAAATAATTAATAACGATTTATTCGAGTATCTTGTATCTACACAAAATAAAAAAAAGTATTCTATGTACATACATAGTGTAAAACGGCGACAAATGTGGGCGGACTGCGATTGTGGCCAAGCGGAGTGTCGCCGCAACTACAAGGACAACAAGAAACAAAACACACTAAACAGGATTTATGAACATCAAAACTCAAAATTTCATTTTTCAACACTTGCAGATTTTAATTTTAATTTTTAAAATGTATGTATTATCATCATTTACGACATTTTAGAATTAATGTATTAGAATTAAATTATACAGCAAAAGTTTTAAGGTAAAATTGTATTTTTAATGGTTTTCATTTCGATTCCGACATCCTCTCGAATGTGAATGCAATTTCAATTTATTTGTTTTGTTGTATTTGTTTTATTTTGTTATTTTGTTATTTGCTGGGTGTGCACAACCACCTGAGGTGGTGAGGTGGCGGCGTGGCATATTCTAGTTTGATCGCAACATTTCTTATTTTTCAATGAATTTTATAAAAACGCATAACAAAAATACAACTACAAAGACAAAGTCAAACAGCTATTAACTGTAAATATTCACGGTAAACAAAGAGACAGACAAAAAAATAACAAAAAACCACAACAAAACAACACAACAATAAAAACGAGATACTAATAAAAAAAAAAATACGGCACTGCCGCACAAAAATTAATTTCAACAAATAAAAATAAATTATATAAAAATACAAATGCAAAAATAAAATTAAAAGCAAACCAAAAAAAAAAAAAAATATCTTGCGTGTGTGCATAATAAAAATTAAAAGTTTGTATTTTTGGTGATTTATTAAAATGTGCACAAGCGCACCACACACGCACACACACAAACACACATGTCCATGCACATATTGCTGTATTAAAAGCAGCTTTTAACAAGATTGCGTACCAACCCGCCCGCCCGCCGCTTCCTTCCTTCCTCTTCGGCACACTTTGCCCATACAAAAATAATAAAATATCTAAACTGGTTATTGAACTTGCCAAGCTAAGCTACGCTAAGCCAAGGCGTTCATTTTCGAGCTTAAAAAAGAGTCGCTTTTAAAACACATTCACCAAACAATTTTCTTTCTAAGCAAATGCAAATAGAATCGGTTTAAAGCCAACTAGCAAACGAACGAACGACCTTGAGAAGTAGCAACACAAGAGGCGGGCAAATTCTAATAAAATTTATTAACATTGCAAGATAAATCACAATCAAAATTCTATTCCCAAAAAGCTCAGTTTTTTTTACAAACATATTTACATATTACATACATATGTATATACATAACTTTGTAAATATGTATTTCAACATATTTTAGCCCAATGAGAAACTTGCTGAGCTATTAAAAAATCGTTTTAAAATGCATTTTAATAAAAAATAAAATTCCATAAAACTTTAAAACAAAAATTCAAAAAATTAAAAGCTGTAAATATAATTTTCATTTTGTAGTTAATTTAGAACAACTTTAACCTACTTAATAATAATAAAAAAAAAACAATAATTAAATTATCATTTCAGTGTATTTGACGGCGTTTGCAATAAATTAAATATTTAGGATATTTTTGATTTTTGTTTAAAAAACCGCAGAATGGCATTAAAAGCGAATGAACGAAAAAAAAAAAAATTTTAAATTAAAAAAAGAAAACCTGCTTATCGCTCAAAACTTATTTTTATTATATGCTATTATTATAGTTTTTTTCTTTCTTTCTTTCCTTTTTTTTGCTATTATTGTTGTGGCTTTGTTTTTGTTTGTAATACCTCGATGAAATGTCGCACTGCTAATCGAGTTTTTATAATTTCTTTTTGACAGGCGATTTTTTTCTCGCGTAGTTTTAATTTTTTGTTTGTTTGTTTGTTTGTTTGTTTGTTTGTTTGTTTGTAGGTACAAACTAATTTTTGACAACTAAAATTCTTTAAAAAAAGATTTAAATTTTGTATAATAAATCAAATCAATAAAAAATTTGATAATCTTGACAAGCTAATCTTCGCGCTAATATTTTTTAAAACGCTCCTTGAAGAGGGCAACTCAAAATTTGCATTTCAAATAATGTTACAGCTTAAAAACAAAATTAGTGAAAGTAAACTCAAAATAGCAATAACAAAAACAAAAACTAACAAATAGCGACCTTAACGGCAGTTCAAGTTATTATTATTATTTTGTTGTTGTTATGTTTTGCTTTGTTTAATGGGTTCCCGTTGCATTGTTTTTGTTGTTATGCTGATGCAAAGTAATCCGCCCACTAAAAATGTTTTAAATTTGTTTTCGTTTGTTTTTTTCTTGTTTTGGGAAAATGTGTCACTACCGGAATATGCGTCCACAAGCGGAAATGTCACTCATAGCAGCTTCGTTTCTATGCTGCACATGCCACCGCCAACAACAACAATAACTACTTAAGAAAAACAACATCAATGTCAACACAATTTTCCTGAAAAAAACAGAGAAGATAAACTTAGTGTCCAGCAGCTTCATTGCATCATTTTATCCAATGGATACGATTTTTTTTATCCCGATATATTCTTTGGAGTGCTGACAATAATGAAAAAAAAAGTCAAACCAAAATTCATTCGTGGCAAACAAAAATTTTTTTGAAATGTTGAGAAAAAAAGTGTAAATAGATTTTTAACAGCTTGTGGCTATCAAGAAGGCAAATATTGATTGTTGTTGTTGTTGTTGTTTTGCTGCTGCATACTTGCTAAACTGCTACAAAAAGAAGAAGAGCACTTGTTGAGTTATACCGAAAATGCGTTGCTCGCTAAGTCGTCTTGTTCTTCCTCTTCTTCTTCTTCTTGTTTAATTTCAGCTGTTTTATTTTCTCCAGCTTTTGCGTTGAAGTTTCTTTTCTTTTGTTGTTTCATTTTTGTTTGTTTTATAATACTCATTGTTGTTGTCGTTGTTGTTTTTTTGAGGTTTTTGACTGTTTATAAAAAAAAATACTAACAAATTTGTTTTTTTTAAATTTCAGTACAAAAAAATAACAGCTGAGAATACATAAGAACGTGTTAGGAGCGAGCGAGCAAGCGAGCTTATGCATTTTTTTATTTACATTAATTTAATGTATGTATATTTTTTTCCTTTATATTTAATTTTGTGGTGCTCGATTTTAAATATTTCGCACAACGTTTCGCATATACGGCATATGACTTTTGTGTGTGTGTGTGTGTATGTATTTGTTTATGAGCCGCGAGAGACTGCTTGAAACATGTGCTCCATCGCTCTTCCCCTTCAGGTACCTGTGCTGCGTCGCGCCGCGCTGTGCTGTGGTCGTGGTTAATGAACGACAACAGCGAGATTATAAAAATAACCTTGAACTTTTATGTTGCTGTGCCTTCACAAGGCACTAGGAACAACAAATTAAAATATATGAAAAAGTACGCGGAACGGAGAGAAGCTTTTTACACATTCAGCGATCTCTCGCTCTAGTTTAAAAGAGGAAATTTTTAATTTTTTGTAAGTAGTTTATGACAAAACAATTTGAAAATCCAAAAAAAATAAAAAAAAAACATATATCCATTTTTTTATTTAAATATGGTTAAACAAAAAAAGACACTTTAAAATTCAGCAATTAATTATGATGTTTTAAATAGTTACTTGCAAGCACTCAAATTACAAAAAAAAATGTATTTGAGCAAAAAAAACAAAAGAACGTCATCAGCGAATATCTGCGGCGTACGACAGCAATTTGACCGCAATTCGCATAGTTTGGAATAAGCAAAATTTTATGCAAGAGTCACACACAAGCGAAAAGTTAAATGACGACGAGAAGGTGCACTACTTGTAGCGTAATGAATACCATGGTGAGTACCTACTTCCAACATTTGGGTAAAATTTAGTTAAACATTTAGTTTGAGTTGCTATTTTTATTAAAAACTAACAATGATAGTTGATAACATTTCTGGTATGCTTGAGATATATAACTGATACACATCTTCTATGATACTCAGACACTCCTCATATATTACAGATACACATTAAATGTCTGCGATTTGTTATATCACAGAAATATTTCAGCTAGATTTATGACATCTTTTAGTGTATTGCTGACACATCTAAAAGGTTTGCGATATATGCCAGTGACATTTCAAATGCAATGTTTGGATTTCGAATGTTACCTCTTTTAAGCATACGTCGCTCTCAGCTCTTCATTCTAAACATTAGAAAAATAACGAAAATTCAAAATAACGCGGGAAATACTTGAAAGTGCAAATGCTGAGCGCTGCAAATGCAGCAAAATTCGTAATGCCTCAAAGGGCGAGTGGTATGAAGAGGGAGAGAGAGATAGAGAGAACTAAAAGAAAGCCACAAGAAAAAACGATGCAGAAGAAGCAGCATCCGCAGCATCCGCAGCAGTTGCGGAATGTGACCCGACGAGTTTGCGGTAGAAAATAAATAAATTAACGATCAAAAACAATTTAAAGCTGCGCTTCGTTTTGTTTGCGCCAACCGAGCATCTTGTGAATGCAGCAATATGTATTTTACGAATGTGCAGCTAAACAAAATAACAACAACAACATCGACATCGACATAAATCGCAATCACAGCGCAAGAATGGAGCGAATGCTGAGTTGCATCCGTTTTGCGTTCGCTTGCTCTCGTCCATTCGGTTTGTTCGTTCGTCGAAAAATTCATCGCACTCAATAAACAACAAAAACAAAAACTACAACAGCAGAAGTAGAAGTTGAAGTAGAAGCAGCAACAACACGACTGACTAGCGCCTTAAGTTGAGAAATTCCATAAAAATTCCAAACAAGTCATTAGTTTTGTTGTTGTTTGTTGTTGTTGTTGCTATTGGTTAAATAAAGAAATAAAAATTTGGTAAGCGTTTGAAGTTTGTAAACAGTTAGGACCAGAAGATTACGACGTTCAAAAAGGAATCAGCAACGTCACTAAATGTGGGCGCAAAAAAAAAAACATTTTTAGCAAACCAACAGACAGTTAAAGAAGAAGAAGAGAAAGGAGTTTTACGAGACGATATTAAAATTCCGACAAAAATTTGATGGCCAGAATGCCGCACACAGCGAGTGATCAACTAACCGAAGGGCTGACGAAGGGCTCGTTGAAATTGGATGTTAGACTTTGAAATGCTTATTCGATTTGCAACGAATTCGCTAGACTTGAATAAGTTTAAATTATTTACTTAAAATCATTTTAATTCAATTCAAATTGAAAGATCTTCTCTTCAAAACGATGTAAAAGAACGAAGAACCAAAAGCAATTTTAAACTGAAAGTAAAAAGACCAAAGCAACAACCTTAGTAAAATATTAAATAAATAAATAAATATTTTGTCTTGATCCAGCAACATGTGCTCATCACTGCATCATAGCTAAGAGTAAGTGACGCGAATAACGACTGAAATAATGCACAATACGACTGAAAAGATGCATTTGAAGCAAGATGATGCATAAAATAAAGCTGACTGCTAAATGCTGGATGCTGGCTACATTCAACCATTCGAACAGCTTTGCTTAAAATAGAAAACTGTACAGGAGAAAATCTCGTTCGACGACATTCCGCGCTAAAAGAACATTACACACACCAAGCGCAAGGTTAGGTTAGTAAGAATATTACCACCGGAATCAAAATCAATAACAACGTTTGCGGTGTTGTGCGGTAGGGGGTAGGTAGACAAAGATAAACTTTGGCAGTACCAACCAAATAATGATCACTGGTGCCCGTGGTATGGCATAAACACTTAATTAAGTTAAGAGAGCCATTGAAACTAGCGTAGGCTGTAAATATTAAATTAACGATATTTTTCAACTTAAGTCTTAGATATATTTATATATGCACATACATAGATATGTATACATTATACTATTATGTATGAAAGTATTACTTTCAATTTACAATTGCAATTCTGCTCTTAACAAGTCTTCAAAAATCGAGACTAATCGAGTGTTCAGACTTGCTCTGCCTTAAAAGAACATTCAAAATAAAAGTACTCTGGACAAAGAACTATAAAGTTATAAAACTGAAATTCTGTTTTTACAGTGCAGCAAAGAAGTGGAAAGGAATTTTTTTTTTATTTAATAAACGAAAAACAAGTGAATAAAAACAGCACAGCATACAAAATAAAAACGAAATAAAAGAGAAGAGAAGAGAGGAGAAAAAACAAGAGAAGAAAAGAAAGAGGAGACGGCATCAGACCAAAACCAAGACGAAGTGAATTACACGCTGCAGAGGTTTTTGAACTGCCCCTCCCCCCCTCCACTGCTTTACTAAAAACCAGACACAACAACAACAGGAACAACACATTCCGCTGCACTGTGTGAAAAGGAAGCATCGCGGACACAACAGCAAAGGCAGGCAATGTTTAGTAAAAGTTGTGCAATGTTTTGTCGTCGATGATGACGATATGTTGACGACGATGATGATGTTGTTGTTGTTAATAGTGTTGTCGTTCTAAAGCCGTGTTTTATGTTGGAAGAGAAGTAATTTCGCGCCAAAAAATTATTCGAGTGCTGCTTTTGAAACTCATTTGATTTGCAATTGGATAAAAACAAAAGAAATAAAAATAAAATAATAAAGCAAAAAAAAAGCATTCGAACGTCTCAAAGGCGAAGTAGAGAGCACTAAGAATCCCGAAGCTGCATGTTGAAACGAATTTTGTCTGCTTCTTCTTATTTGCTGCAAGCAAAGTCGTTAATATTTTTACTGCTAATTCAAAAGTCGGCAAAAATTTAACGCCTAAACTGAAACGAATTGCTTGGGTCGAGCCTGTTGGCTAAAACGTCACGTTGATTCGATGGCAATATTTCGATTAATATACGAATATGAATGTTATTTGTTTTAAGCAAATATTAAGCAGTACTGTGGGAACGTTTCAAAGTTTCAAGCTGTTAAAAACAAAAACTAAAAAGCATCATTTCTGACTTATGTAGATACAATTAAATATATGTTTAAAGTGGCAGTAGCTAACGTATATAAATGCTTTAAACTACTTAGATCGCTGCCAAAAAAGAAATGCATCATACAATATATTTTCAATATTTAAGTTAGAGTAGAAAAAGTATTTCATTACTAAATACAATATTAATTAAATTCGAAATCATAATAAAAAACTGTATGTGTACGACGAAGGTCTTACTCACATATTGTGCATACATGCAGTGCAGTGAAATAATAAAATCAACAGACAAAAATTATGGCAAATCGAAAAATAAACGCAACGTTGCCACTAAATAAATTTCGAAAAATAAAATATGTCAGACGTGGGTTGTGGACTTTGTGCCTCTATGCTATTGCCTTTTATTATTTTTGAGACATTGCAGATAAGTCGAATGAGCAGCATTGTAAACAACACGCAGAATAAAAAAAAAAACAACAACTTGGCTAAAATAAACAAAATGCATTCAACTTTGGTGCATACGAGTGTATGCAATGTAAATTTTAGTTTTCGTTTTTATTTTGTGATTTTTGTTGTTGTTGTTGTTGTTGTTGTTGTTGTTGTTGTTGTTGTTTGCGAGCGAGCGCGCACTGTGATATATGTTGCAAAATATTTTTCCGTAGTCGTTGTCGTTGTCGCATACGCACAGCAATATTGCATGCAGCTATCAGTAAAATCATTACTTACAAGCCCACGATTCGCTTTTATACTTCAGAATTAAGACAGTTATTTTAGAGAAAACAAAAACAAAAATAAATAACTATAAATGTCCTTGTTGCCCACATTAAGTAATGTCGTTACTGCGTGTCTGTCTGTCAGTCTGTCTGTCGGTCTTTTTGTCTGTGTCGGCGACTATCTGTGGCGGCGCTGAGCAATTGTCGCCACCGCTCAAGTGTGAACAAGTTTCGAAAGGCCTCTCCACGAGCGTTTAAATATAAGGAATTAAAACACGTTTTACACAAACCTCACCACCATTCGACAGAAGTCAAGCTCCTTCAGTAAGAAGTTACTTCTGTGCGCCTATTCGACCAGAGTCGTTCTTATGAAAATGACTCATATTATTGTTGTTGTGAGTTGAAGTTTGTTATGAATTCGTTGTACATAGTTGTTGTTTTGTTGTGTGCTGGGGTGCTGTTCAGTTTATTGCCCTTTTGAGGCGAGATATTGACTGCACGCAAAGGATTCCATTCCATTTTTCGCTTTGTTTTGTAAAAAAAATTGCTTAATATCGTATTTTTGTAAAAAAAAAAATATCAATAAGTCGACCGAATTAGAAAAAACGCAACCGGCAAGCACAAAAGCAAAACGTTTTCAAACTTAAAAGAGGTAATGGATATTACACAATATGCAAGGGAGTCGCCAAACCAGAGGCACGTGTACGAGTATAACGACTACAACGACACAAATTTTTGATGGAGCCATGAAAACTTCAAATAGTTTGGAGGAGAGTTTATTTCAGCAGGCAATAAAAAAAGGAACATCTGCTCTGTTTATAGATGTGGTCAAAATAAGGGAAAAGCCATCCTCTGCATTAAAGCACAGGTTAATGCCATTACAAGGAACAACACAGAAAAAATAAATGGATAGCAAACAAAAAATTAAAAAAAAAAAAAAATCAAATAACAAGGCTTGGAATTTCGAAGGTACACGACCCCTTAGAAATACTAATAAAGGAAAAGAAAAACTCCTTTATTAGTTCTCAATTTAAAAATCGATTAACCGTGTTTCTAGTTCAAACATTTGATGTTTTTAACACAAAATCGAATAATTGAAAGTACTATTACGAAAAGAATAACAAAACAAAACAAACAAAAAGTACCTAAACATACTCGTAAGGTGAATGACCCAATTTTTCCGTTTTCCGTTGAGTTAAAAAAATGCTGGAATCGCTTATATTAAATTACACAGAATGACAGACAAACATAAAAAGCGCGGCACAAAGGACCTCAGACCGAGACGCAAACATTAACTGGTAAACACACAAAAATTAAAACAATTTGACTCCTAAAAATAATGGACACAGCAAAAACAGTTTCTGGCAGTAGCAGCTGTTGGTTCGGTTTGTTATTTTCGTGTTTGGTCAGCACCAAGACCAGCTGCTACTAAGGCTGCTCCAATTTGATTTGTTGCACAGACAGACAGACAGACAGACAGACAAACGGCAGAATTTTTTGAGTTCATTCTACTCGCACGTCCCTCGCAGTCTTTTTGTTCTTCTTCCAAAGAGATCAACGTTCTTCACTCTTTTCCGTCCGTCAGATCTGCTATTTGAGTGGCCGTACTATATGTTAAGTACAGTTGCAACCGTTTTTCAATATTAATGATCACCGATCGAATTTAATTTCAGACAATTTGTTAAGAAAACAAAAAATTGTTTTGTTATTGTTTTTGTTGTCGGCAGAAGATACTTTGTTGCTTGGTGTAAATAGCTAAAGTACCTCCCGTCGTGTAGCTTTGTAAGTAAAAACGGAAAATAGGATTACCGAAACGCACGAAAGCATATTTTCTTAAAGATCACTCAAAACGAAATTGTTTTTGTTGTTGTTTTTTACAGCACATAAATTCTTGAAAATCACTTCATTGTTGCACGAATAGGAGGCAGATGTATATAAGCTATAGATAGCTAGGCAACTCGACAACTTTGCTAGATGTGCGTATTCTAATGTCAAAGGTACGGACGCCCTAACGGAATGCACTTACGGCTGATCGCTTGTTTTTCTAACAAGCGCGATACAAAATGAAGAACAGTACATAAATTGAAGTATTAGCAAAACGTGTTGTTGATTTCCAAGAGTGCAAATAAAACAAGACATTGTCGTTCACAATGTGTAAGAAGGGACGATGGAAATTACATAGCTAATAATAGGAGACCCATATGTAAAATTACAAATAAGGTATTTTTCATGGTGTAATAAATATAAGATGAGGAAAATAGAAATTATCCGAACTCACCTCGATATTTTTTCTCTATTTGAAAATTGTATTT
Source organism: Suillia variegata (assembly GCA_949127995.1). Taxonomy (NCBI): domain Eukaryota; kingdom Metazoa; phylum Arthropoda; class Insecta; order Diptera; family Heleomyzidae; genus Suillia; species Suillia variegata. Next base: position 15,775,946 of record OX421845.1, on the reverse strand, counting down.
ATGTGTAAGTGTCATAGTTGCTATAAAATTAGCCAGTAAATAAAAGCAACATCGTTGTTTGTTGTTAAAAATCAAAATAACAAACTTCAAAATAAGGCGTTCTTATTTCTACTTTATTATTCAACCATAATATTTAACTTTTAATTATAATTGTTCTAAGAAATTACAACGAATGAATTTAAACGCCATGTTATAATTGATTTATCGATAAAATTTGTCCAAAACAAATCCTAATTTAGTTTGAAACTTTAGAAAATGATTGCTTTGCCCGTGGGAGGTATTTTCCGGAAAAGGGTCTTGCATCAAGAAACACCACCGAATGTTTTGGTAGACGCCAAAACGATATTGATCGCTAAATTTCCATCTATTAATCAAGTGCCATGTGAATTGGTCAGACGGAAAATTCGAGTTTTTCAACGCATCGATTAAGTTTAAGAAACTAAAGAAACCACACCCAATATCGCTTTCGTTCCCTATTCACGTGCGCACAAAGAAAAGCAAACCAATAATAAAAAAAATAGTTGTGCAAATATTTAAATCGGAAACAGTTGGTTTATTTTCTAGTAACCCAATTGCACGTCTGTTTGACGCCACAAAATCACTGAAAAAACACACACACATCGACAAACGCACGCGGTCACACACGCGCATACGCATGTGACAAAACATACGTCAGTCTAGAGACTCGAGGCGACTCGTCGCACACACAGTCACAGCACATAACGTAAGCAAAATACCAAAGAACAAAAAAAAAACGAGACGCAAGAAAGAAAGAAACAGGCGTTATTTGAAAAACAAAAGCTAGAAACAAAAGACAAAAAAAATAAATATAGCAAAAAAAAAAAAGAAAAAAATATCAACACAGAAAGTGACAGCACAATGGTAGGCGCCGCACGCAGCTCCCACATCAACAACAACAACAACACAAAAAACACAACTATAACAAAATTGTTAAATGCGGCGTCATAGTGCCCCACCTCGGCCAACACCGCAACAGCCAAGCACAATCGTAGAGTGGATTAATATCGGTAAGAGATTATGTGCGGCACTCGAAGAAGTATTCCTAAAAATATGCAAATCATTATGACAATTTACTATTTTGGAAGCACTCGACTTGAAAAATAGTTGAAACTTTTATTTTCATATTTTAATACAAGTAAATTACAGCAAATTGCCATCAAAAGTGTTATACATGTGTACGAGTATGTATGTATGTACACATGTCATTTTATTTTAAAAAAATTTAAAATGCATGTATGTACGTTATGACTTTTTATTTACTTCAGTAGTTTCAAATATTCGCAAAGAATTAATTGGAAATGTAAATATTCTACGTTTAAATAGGGAGAAAACAAACAAACAAACGAAAAAAGCAAAACAGTTTAATTGACTTGGAAGACGTCACTCGAATTACATTTGATGTCGGTAGTCGACGGAACTGCGCTGTCATGTTTTGCTTTCATTTACGTCAGGTTCTACAGAAAAACAAATTTTGTTTGCACTGTGTACTGTGTAGATATCGTCGCTTAAAGTGCAGAATGGGCTATCCGACATTTTTAAAACATAAATTCAGGCAGGCTAAAACGGTTTAATTAAATTATTTTTGAGAATTGATTTGGAATTCATGTTTTTGGCAAAGTAAGTGTCAAAGTTAGTCTGTTTCGAAAAATACAGACAGCCCATTTTAACTTTAAGCAAGGATACATTAAAATTGTTAAACGGTTTTGAATCGAATACTAAGTAGTTAGAATTAGGTAAAGGTTTGCTAATTTTTACAATCTCAAACTTTGCTATGCACTTATGTACAAAATGATCATTTTACTGTAAAAAGTTGTTTTCTTAACATTGTGATTTGTTACATTTGTTGTTGTCAGTCACATGCGACAATTTAATATAAAAAAAAAACAACGAGTACAGACATAAATTTAAAAATGAGTATTAAACAAAATCTCACATTTATCGTCATCAACGCAATCGAGAATTTCATCACGTTTAAAGTGCGTAAAGTTCCGGATTTGTTCTGCTTATTTATGGTATTAATTTTTTTTACGTGTTGCGGATGAACGAAGCGGCATGTGGGTAAATATTATGAAAGATAAAATATTGGTGTCAACATGAAGTACTTACACACGCCGACTTGGAGTCCGACTTTCCCACTTTTCCCCCTCGTTTCTATCATATTGTATTTAACCGTATCAAAGATCGACGACCAACAACGAAAAACTCTCTACTCAAGTGAACCACCATTCATCAAAATTAAAAGTATATAAACTACAAAAGTCAACTATTTATTTGGTAAAAATGAGGCGAAGGAGAAAAACGAGGGCCAAAAAATAAACAATTCCAACATGGAACCCAGCGGGAAAAAACCGACATCCAAACAAATAATAAGTTTAGCAAGCAATTGTGCTACAGATGCCATTTTCAAAATTGAATTGTTTAATTTTATATTGTTTGTTAAAAGAAAACCCAAGGAAAAGCATTAAAATTTCTAGGCGGTAAGCATAAAAACGATTACACCTTAATACTCGTACCAGCAGACGAATTTTAGACCGCTGACCAACTCACAAGTGAATAATTATGCTTATATTTCAAAGCTCAGCACAGAATTCAGTGATGAAACGTCAGAACTTATTCGCCATTACTGAATTCAACGCTTGAATTGTTCGGCGATCTAAAATTTTCTACTGGACTTGTAAGCTTACGCGTACAGTATACAAATAAATAAACGGCGGGGAAGGCAGAATATCTAAAGAGGTTGGTACTCTAATATTATCGCTTACACGTGTCGAGGTTTTTTTAACGATCACAAAAACTTTACTGCAGCATATGATATTGTTATTTACAACAATGTTTCTTTTTTTTGTCAATAAAAAAAAAATAATAAATGAATTTTAGAGCATAAGTGGCAAAAAAAAAAAACACAGTTTAAAATAAAAAAAATAACGAAACAAAAGCAGAGCGTAAAAATTTTAAGTGTTTTTCTCAAAAAACACGACTTTCAAAGTAAATTAACAATGGAAAGTTAGCTGCTCGTTTTGTAAATAATAACATCAACTACAACAACAGCAATAACAACAACAACAGTTAATTGTTAATAAGTCATAATACAAAAAATCGTGTTTTTGTTGTTGCAGCACAATTTCTGTACTTTGGCACTGGCTCAACACAATCGACTTGAAATGAATCGATTGGAAAACAAACAATAACAACAATACCACTAACAAAACAACAATTTCACTTATCAATTGACAATCAAAACAACAACATTGTATGGTGATGCGATACGGAACGGTTCATATGCCGATTTCTTCTTGTTTTTAATGTTTTAATAGCCAATTCGAAAAAGCAAAACAAACAAAGAAAACAAATAAAAACAACTTATAAAAATGATAAACCAACTTATTGGAGGATCAAACGACCGATCGATTGTTCCAAAAATCAAAATTTGCTGTTGGCAAAAATCACGACATGCGAAAAACCCAAAAATCGTTATCGTCTTGTGATTATCTTTATGCCTCTTGGCAAAGACGTCAGTGCAAAACTAAAAATAAATTAGAGGGACAAAAAAAAAGACCATTCCAAACAAAGTCATCTTATGGGTGTTTCCGTTTTCTGGGTAGTTCCTGACATTACTTCTAAATCAGAAGATCTGGCGAATTAATCGGAATTTGATTTCAAAAACTATTAAAAATATCTAAACAATTCGTTTTTTAAAAAGATTATAAACTAAAAAATTAATTTATTAATTTGTTTATTAAAAAAAATTTACCTTTCTCTAATCTATCATGCCCTCATGAGCACGCTTTGCACGTATAGGGGACATTGATCGTTGCACAGACAAAATCGAACGTTTGGAATTCAAATTGTTATGTAAAAAACAAACAATAAAAACAAGATAAGGTAAGGTAGGCGAAAACGTAAATAAGCTAATTTTAATTAAATTTTCATTATAACATTTTGGTAGGCATTAAAAAACTAAAAACAGAACGCAAAGTACTGATCACGAATAACGCCGTTGGCGCCAACCCCAATAACGCCGTTGGCGTTATTCATCTAACTTCAACTGAGCACAAGTGCAAACCACCACATGCAAAAATCCAACAACAAAAATAATCTACAATATTTGCTCGGCCAGAGCTGTCATTTAAAATAAAATCAGAGATAATTTGAAAAATTTATATTTTTATATATTTTTGCAGGAATTTCTGTAAGTGAAGCGTTTCTATAAAAGATGCAGTTTCGATCCCTAAATCGCAGCGTCAGTGACAGCCCTGGTTGCGGCCTTCTTTACTGCTGCTAGTTGAAAATTCCAATTCATGTGCAATTTTAGCGGCCAAGGTGGACAGAAAAAAGAAGAAGTGAGACTGCTTCTACTGCTGTGGCCACTTAACAGCAACAACGTGACCGACCGCATTCTCCGCTAATTGCTTTAGCAGCGCTAGCTGGTAGAGAAAAAGCAGGAGGAGTGCAAGTGAAATACAAGCAGCAACAGTCGACGCCGCCACCAAACCAAGCTAAGCCAAGTCAACGCGATCAAGCGGCGACAACGGCGGCGCCGCCGACATGTTCTAAATACGTTCCACGACCGTTTCGTTGGCGCCGTTCGCAGATGGAAAAATCCATTAAGCAACTGAACGAACAGTTTCGAGCAACGATGAATAATTTGAATTGTGTTGTAATTTGCGCAGTTTTGGATTTTTTTTGTTAATACTATTTACTCATCATCATCATCATCATCATTAACGGTAAGACGAAAAAATAACAAATATTTTACATAAAAAATAATAACAATTCTTATCAGCAAGTGGAGGTGAAAACAAATTAGTTACATAAGTAAAAAAAAAACATTTATTAATTTTCACTTAGTATTTAAAACAGTTAATGAAAATAAACTTTAAATTGAAATATAGTCAAATCTTAACAAACAATTAAGATTATTTTTAATTTTGTTTAAGACTTCTAATTCGCAATTTAATTGCAAAATGTTGGTAGCATTTATAGTTTACAATTTTGTATTAAACTAATCTTCAGGTACAGCCCCCGCCCGTTTCAACTAAATTGATAAATTGTTTGCGAATGTTAGGAGGAAGATACTTTTCAATTTTTTTTATATCATCAATTTAAATAAAAACAACAACTGAGAAAATTGAATTATTAACATGATCAACTCTTTGAAATGGGTTTTATAAGCCCGAAATATAAAAAATGTATTCAATCGAACTTACTTGCATATTCACGTTTTGTATTCACATCGACGGCTAAGTATACAATGCTGAAGCTGCCCTCGCCAATGTACTTGCCAAAGATGAAATCCTTGGGTGATTTCTTTGGTGGTGTTACTGGCGGAACAGCAGCGCTTGAAGCTGTTAGACATGATGCGACACCAGCAGTTGCTGTTTCCGCTCCATTTGATGCTGGATGTGCCACGTTGCCGTTTTGTAATTTCCGACAACAGGTATTGCTGTTGGTGGCGGTGTTATTGCGCTGCGGAGATGTCGCTGCAGCATTCTGTGCGGCAACCGCAGCGGCTAAGGGTGATGAATGTCCTAAATAGACAACAAAAAAAATTAACAATTTTAAAATGTGTTTTCCAACCACATCATTTTTCGCTTTACTCTTTTTGGTATTTGCAAAATACTTAAACGAAAATGATTTTATTTAGATTTCTGTTATTTTTTTAACGGCCTGACGCGGAACATGGAGGCAAGAGACGTGGCCTACATACCATTTGTCAGATGTTTGCTGTTGCGATTCAGGCTGCCCACGATTTCCGTTGCCGATGCGGCGCCACAGCCGCAGGTGCTGCGCTGCTGCTGCTGATGATGCGATGTGCTGCATGTGGAGGACGACGACGACGTCTGTAGGCGGCTGTTGTTTGCAGCCATCGATGTTGCTTGTGCTGTGGCGGCTGTGGTCGCCATGGCGGCAACTACGGCTGCAGAGGTGGCCAATTCTTTTAGTTTCAGTTCGGTGAAATTACTTTCGCTCAACGATACTGCAGTGGCCTTTTCTTTCGGCATTGCTGGCATCGTGCTGCACGCTGTTGTTGTTGATGACAAATATTGTTGCTGTGTTGTTGTTGCCGTCGTCGATGTTGATTGTTGTTGTTGCTGTTGCTGTGGACTATTTATCTGCAAGATAGAGCAAAGGAGTGGGCAAATTTTTTAGTTTCGTTGTTACTAAATGAATTTAAGTATTAAAAAAAATAATAATAAAAAACAAAAATTCTTTAAGTATTGTTTGGCCCGGCTCTTCACCAAATTTTAAACTGATACAATCGCAAAACATTTTTTGTTTGTTTTGTTTACAAAAATTTTTAAACAACCTAAGGAAACAAATGCGTAGTTTAATTTTTTTACGAGCGGACGGAATTTTAATGAAATGGCTTTAATATAACTTTATTGTTTTAACATGAGACATTTATTAATTCTGTTGTTTACACGAATATAAAAAAAGGATAACAAATAAATATTAATATATATACATATATACGAGCAGCAATTAAGATTTTATTTTTGTCCAATATGTTTTTTTGCTCCCCTCAATTAAAATTGTGCTAGATACAAGTAAATTTACTACTCAGGAGTGAAGTATAAATCTTTACTTGTCCTAAATTAATAGTATTTAAATATGTATGTATGTATGTATGTATGTATGTATGTATGTATGTATGTATTTATATAAATATGTATGTATGTTTATTAGAGTGGTTGAAAAAGCTTTTGAAGATAGTTTCCCTTGATTTTTCGAAAGATGTGCTGACACAAAATTTAAGATTACTATGAAATTAAATATTAGCGAATGTTTATTTTCTACTGTAGAAGTAGATTCCTTTGTAATATACCGTTTAAACTACCTTTAAAAAAATCAATTGAGTTAGTTTCAAAAGCGGCTTACTTGATTCACAAATACCGACTTTTTGTGCATTTATAAATTTTCCAAGCAATTTCTGAAGTGCGTTTTATTTAAATATAAGAGGCGAGTTTCTTTGTTCATGCCTTCAAAAACAAATATAATTTATTTATAAAAAAAAAATTGGAAGGTATCAATAAAAAAAAACTCCTTAAAAAAACTGTTGGCCGCCAGTTTGTCTGTCTGGCAAACAGACGAGACGAGACGTAACGCATTGATTGATCTTAACCGCAGCACAAATACGCGCTAATATTTACGAAAACAAATACGCACAACATCAGAATCGTTTTTTTTTTATACTAAATCAGTGTTATTAAAAAAACGTATAAACAACTTTGAAATTAAAAATAAAACGCAAAATATTGACTCATTAAAAACAAATAAAGAGTGGAAAAGATAAACAACCTTAGAGGAAGAATATCGTAAAACGTAAAATTAAAAATGGATATGTTACGAAAATAAAGGCAAAGCGAGAATTAACGAAAAAACTAACGCACGCATAAAAAACAAATTGCCGGGTTCAAGGATCTTCTTACGAAAGTTCATTTATCTCTGTTTGTGTTGTTTACCGCTTAGTGCTTTTCTTGAACTAAAAATTCTGCGTGATCATTTTTAATTAAAAAAAAAAAACGAAAAAATCAAAAAACTTAGTCTCAAATCAAAACAAGTTTCTGAGTATGAATATCGGCTCAGCTATTGTGACGTTGGTAAAACATTGGCAAGACATCAGACTACTCGTACGCTCGTTTGCATAAGGCTAATGGCCAGAATAGAACAACATAGCAAAGCAAAAAAAACACCAACAAGAAAACTATTAAAGAAGCAAAAACAAAATCCCCGAAAAAAATTTTAATAAGTCTGATTAAAGCCTAAAAAGAAAACAAGTTAAAGCAGAAAATATTGTATTCGTTTTTTTCTTGTTAATTTTTGAGCTCATAAAAGTATCCAACCTGATACACACCAATTCCCTGATACGGAACACCTATAATAGAAAAAATAAATAATATAAAGATTAAAAAAAACTTTATAATCTCTATGAACTTTGGAAGGATGCGATGGGCTATGATTGAGAAGCCTTTTAATGTTCGAGTCCCAAAATCATATATTTAAAAAAATACTACAACGGCGAACAATCTTTCAAACATACCGTAACGACTTCACATAAAAGACCCTTTACATAATATACTCGAAAGGTCCCAAACGAAAATAGTACAAGCGAGATTATTTTTCATGAAATAAGTAAAACTCTTTCGACTTTATCTGGCGATAGTTGTAGGCCAATAAGATGACCATCGCGTTTGCACCGGCTTCTTCTTTATTGCGCGTGAATACCATCTTTCTATAAAGGGAAAATCAAAAATCATTTGAAGCTAGGTACAAGTCTTAGTCGAAGACTAGCACAAGAAGTAGAAGCGTAACCAACACATTCGGCTAAGCCAATTAGTTGAAATCGACAACAACAACCACAACATTGTCTTCTAAAATTTCATTCAACTTTCAACTTTTTAAAACTAGATTTGTTTTATTTTGTTTGTGTGATCTTCGATCTATCAATCGGTAGCATCAGGTGAGTCTTTATTATTTTAGATTTTATAAGTTCGAGTTTGTCGTGCGTAAATGCGTCTTATGGAATGTTGTCAGTCCAGTATTTGTGTCCAGTGGGTAAAACACACGCACACACTTACATCCACACACAGTTATATCAAAGTTTGTATACGTACGGATCTGTAAGTTTGTGCGTACCGCAAGCAGTAGCAACAAACGGCAGCGTTGGTCAGTATCTCAATAATTTTACAATTTTATAAACTGTTTCAATGGAAAATTTTCGGAAAGAGAATTTTACATATCGTTCATTTGCGATAAAAATGTAAATTTAAGGGATTGATAATGAAATACTTTTTAAATATTTATCTGCAGTTTTTAGAATCTTGGAAAATTCGTGCCGAGGCGATAGAGTTCGTTTAAGCAGATAAAATAGTTGATAGATTTAGCATAGAAAACATAAACTGTTAAGATAAGTACGACGTTCTTATCGCAAATAAGCGATATTTTATTAAAAAAATTTAAGGGACAAATCCAAGGCAGTAAGTTACAAAAATGTCCGCGACGCGAAACGAACTTACTTGAGGTGAGGAAATTTCTGTATTATCTCACCCAACACTGACGTCGTGCACATCTATGTTAAGATGTGATCTCATATAATGGTAGCGCGATCATCGTTTTGTTTAGTGTGTGTCTATGCCGCCACCTTGTCCTGTCTTGCTTTCCCCTATTTCACTGTGAATAGAGACTCTGTTGATTCTAGTTTCTTTAGAGATCGGCGAGAGATCTTTAATAGACTTTTTGATGTTTATTTTTCTTTCTTTTTGTTATCTTGCGCCGATAGACCGATAGAAAATATCGGTAGCGCACAAATGTGTTTTGTTTTAGCCGGTTGTCGCTAAAACTGGAATTATCGATTATTTTTCAGTTTGTAATTGGTAACAGGAAATAGCAGAAATTCCACAAAAGCTGTTGCCACTGTGTCTAATGAAGTCACAACCAGTTTTGTTGTTGTTGGCTTTATATTTCTACACGTTTTGTGCTTTAAGACAAAAATAACACACGCCGCCACCGAATGGGGAGCGAGAGGCGATTAGTTAAGCAAAAGACGTTTATAAATGTATTTACACGAGATGAAGAATGTGAGGGAAATATGCTTTTAACTATCGTTTAACTATTATTTTTTTTTAACACTAAACATTTTCTGCAGTTTTAATATAATAATTTAAATACTTTTAACGAATACGGAAATTTTTGAAAAGATTTTTTATCTGCACAAAATATTTCAAAAATGCATAAAAACAGCTGCAAAAAAAATATAAAAACACAATTATAATAATAATAGAAAAAGCGCTTCAAGATCATCAAGATCAACCAACACTATCGAAGACTACGCGCAGACGGACCACTGAGGTAGACACCCACTCACAGCAATCCGCAACTAGTGAGAGAGCCGCATCGCATCATGCCAAGAATATGTTTTGCTTGCGTCGGAGCGGCGGATTAAAAAGCGATTATTGTAAAGAAGTGATAGTGCAATTAAAATATAATAATAAATTTTGTTTTCGCTGAAATCTGTTTTCTATAGAAAAATACAAATTTACGTTTTTATTTTTTAAATGCCAAACTTTAAAAAGTTTTCGGTAAAATAGTCCACAGCAATTTTTTCAAATTCGATTTAAATGATGAAAATGTGTTTGCAAAACATTTTTGAATGATTTTCTGTTTTCGCTTATTTTTAGGATTTGACTTGAAATGTTAAGAAAATAATACACACATTCATACAACCAAATATGTGTATGTCTAATGTACGAGTATGTGTATATTGTTTGTGGCCAGTGTTCGTCGTCGTCGTCGTTTGTCTAGACAAAAATGACATTTAAATAAAATTTAAATTAATCTATTTTATTGTGTCGCGCGGTGGTGGCTATTTTTAAATTTTCAAAAAGGAGGTGAGGTGTTCCAAATCGTGTAGAAACGTTTTAAATGTACCTACACAAATATTTTTTTTTTAGAATACATTTAGGCACACAATGAATGACGTCAAATTGTTTAACAGTGACAAAGCCAAGTATTTCCGTAGTCATGTGGTATCTGAAACACATATATATTTATACCTATATACATACATACATACATACATACATACATACATACATACATACATACATACATACATACATACATAAAAACATTGATTACTTATATAACAATGCTCACACCGACACCTTTTACGATTAAGCACCCGTTTAAATATCTTACAAATATAAATCAAATTAAACTATATACCTCGATATCGAATAAGTTTTAAGTTTTATTATTAAGAAGTATCAATATGTCACAAATTTATTATTTTTATTGCGCCATTGCAGATACAAAGATTTAAAGAAATCACCCAGCATTAATTAACCATTCCGTCCTATACAATTTATTTTCGATAACAAATAAATATTTAATTGACTATTTAGAGAATAGATTTTACTTATAGTATACAAAAATTTAACAGTCACTGTTGCTTCTAACAGTTAAAAATGGACGAAGCTATTTTATAAACAAAATTAAAGAAACATTTTTTGGCTCGGCTTTAAACGGTTGAACACCGAAAATAAAACGGATTACCTAAAACTCCAGCTTGAATTCGCGGAATTGCGCGAAATCTGCTGTGGTTGCCGCTTTTGAGGTCATTTGTATTCCGTTTTGTTTGTACGATGTGTATTTTTATTAACTTTTTTTGTTTGTTTTTATATCAGTTTAGGCTATTTTTTAGCTTTGAAAATTGTACACGATTTGTATATTTTATTAAAGCAAAAAAAAGACAAAAGGAAATTTTAGAAGGGGCTAAAATGTGAATTTCCCTAATGATGAATAAAAGGAACTAAGTATGAAACATAAGTACATTTGCAAGGTAATGTACATATGTACATAAATGTTGGTGACTTTGAAACTGAAATAAATAAAAAATGAATGTGATGAATAATGAAATAAAACTAAAATTTCCCTTCATCTTCATGCACTCAATCCCACAAAATGAGAAATCGTTCATTTTCACGCGACTAGCAAACAAATACCCAAATAAAACAAATCATAATAAAATCGGAGCAACACGCCAAATGGCTGGCGCCGTCTTCGCTGCTTTTTGTTTTTTTTGTAATCTCAGACAAAAAAATGTAACAAAAAAAATTAATCAAATAAAAAAACGGAAAAAATTAATTGCACGAAATAATTTGTAGAAATCTCTCCTTTGAATTTTGCAGCAAATAACGAACGAACGATCAAAAACATTACCAACAAAAAGCAGAAGGAATGTATGGCATGGCGTGCGGCAAAAGTAAAAGTACCTTCTTTGTCAGCTGTTGCTGCAGTTTCCCCCATTTGATGCACCTCTCCTTCCTTGACGCAGTCCGACAATTTAACCGTTGAGTGCAGTTGTTGAAGAATTTTTTATGTTTTTGTTATTGTTTTGTTTTGTTTTCGAGTTAATTTCTTTTCCCGATTTTTTAATAGAAAAAATGGTGATAGAAACACGCAACGAATATTAATTTATTTTTTATTTTTGTTATTAGAAAGCTAACAGAAAATTCAGTAAAATTTTAAAAATTGTCAATTTTTTACAAACGCACTTTGATTTCGATATTTATTTGTTTATATTTTTACACAAATTATTTGGTTTTTTTCATGAATGAATTAAAAACGCGAGAAAAATCAAGTTATTTTTACTGCGCGGCTCGTTCGTTCATATATTCACTCTCTTTAAAAGATGTTGTTGTTTTCCATGATGATGATTATAATAATAAAAACAACAACAGTAGAATTACACACAGACAGTGTGTTTGTGTAACTGTTACAACACGAAACTTACGTCGGTCGCCTCTCTGATAAAAAAAACCCGAAGCGAATGCAAATCAACAAAGTCGTCTCTGTACACGCACGCACGCACGCACGACAAACGAACCACACGAAACCTCGCACAGTGGAAATTTTACACAGAAATTTTACACGCGTACATACACAGCGAATTAGGCAAGGGGCTGGCTGCGTGTGGGGGCAAGGTGGCCACTCGCACTCGCACAAAGTACAAATTCCAAGACAGTGGCGACAGCGGCAGTAGCAGAATACAACAAGAGAAGAGGATGTTTTTTTTTTCTTTTTGTTTTTTTAACTGCGCCACATAAAAAACGCCTCGCCGCACAATTTACGTACAAAAGAAAACGACGCAGAACGTTGTTTATTGCGATTTGACTTGTTTTTGTTGAAATTGAAAAATATATATTTTTTTAGTTCTTATATTTTTTAAGTGGGCAGTATTATCCGTAGGAAGAAATAACCGTTTTACTTTTGCACTGTGGCTTTTATTGTTGCGAATTTAAGATTTTTTTATTTTATTTGATTTTTTTCAGTATTTCATTTTTGAGTGTAGAGAAAAAGCCAGGAAAATTCCTTAAATATGCAACACTCACGACAAAAAATCGAACACATAAAATTGAACAAGGTTACAATTTTTTAATTACGCGCGCGCAATAACAAATAATTAATCTATAATTTGTTCCTAATGGTTTACAATTTCGTTATATATTTATATTTGATTTAATTTAATAATTTCGGTTTTGATTAAAGCCCAACAATATTTGACCGACCGAGTGTCTTGTGTATGGGCTGTACCGTTCGTGTCTCTCTTCAAAAAACGTCCGATTCAACGAAAGCGCCACAAAAACTAATCAACAATGAAAAAAAATTAAAAATTCCGACCTGCTGATGGTGGTTCTGTTGCTTTTGATTGCTGCTGCTGCCAGCGCCTGGTCGTGACGAAACGAAACGAACGGCGGACGAGACGAGACGATGCTCACCACTGTACAGTGGCGCTTATTCGCAAGAATGTGTGTGTGTCTGGTTGACGTGCTCTGTGTGTGCGTATTTATATCAGAAACGTACGAAGTGCAAACGAACAAACTTTTCACATTCGGTAAGTATTGAGCGAACAGAAGAGCGCTGAGTAGAGATGCCAAAATTTTATTTAGTAACTTTTACTTTAATTTGATTAACAGAATTAAATATACATACATATCACAACTTGTTAATTTTAATGAAAACTTTTAAATTGTTTTGAAATAAAAATCACAGACTGTCAAATTTTGTTGAAACAAAATAATTGACAAGCCCTTAAAAAGTAAAAAATAAAAAAAATTGTGCATATTTTTATTTGGTTCGATCATATCTCAAAATATATTGTTTCTTTTCTAATGGGCACATAACGGGTTTATTATAACTATGTTTATTTTTTTTAATGAGGGTCAGAGGTCGTATTTGGATTTGCCTTAATATTTCTATAAGCTTACCAACATTTTGTATAAATAATCATGTTGGGCAAACTTTTTATTAAACGAGCAATATTTGTTTGTTTTGTGTTTTATCTCAAAAAGATCAAAAACAATTTTTATGGAACTAGTCGGTTTTCCGTTATTGCGCATACAAATTTAATTGCGACAAGTACTTGATCTCTTGGGAAAAAAATGGACATAGAGAACTAATTCTACTCATAAAATAAAATGGCGAGTTTATTTTGAACCGCTTTTTTAGTGTTGGCTATTTACTAAAACCACTGCAATTTAAACCAAATCCATATTATCTTAAAGCGACCTTTTGTTCTGTGAGTTTTCTATAATCTAAACACGTTCTCCAGAACTTTTGATATGCAAATCGGTTCAATTGGCACTAAGGTACTACAAAACCCAGGTACTCTTCAATAATTCAATTCCTCTGGAATTCTATAAGAACTTAAACAAGTTCTTCTAATTATTATTTTTATGTACAACCGATTGCACTAGCTATACATATGTAAACCGTCGAAAATAAAACAAACCTCTTTAACTTGCATAAGTTTGTATTCATATTTTTATACAATATAATTTTTGAGGTTATTTTTCTGGCTATAACACGAGAACTTAAAATTATTTTAAATAGTTTTATATGTGACATAAATAGCTTTTACTATGACCGCATGAAAATAACCACTTCCATAAAAATTTCTCCAATTTAAATTTACTTTAAAAAACTATATTGTCCTTCTGGCAACACTGCAAAAGAGACGAATGAAAACGAAGAAACTCTCTAAACAACAAAGAGGCAATTGAAGTGATTATGGGAGAAATCGTAGTCGAATGTACTCAATGAAATTTCTATGCTTTTATGTTGTTACTCTGCTGGGCCCCATACTATTGCGACTATTTGTGAAATTGGAAGTTAAAAACAACACCTACCTAACAATTTTAAGCTGCTATATATCTGTTGTTTGTGATAGTAAAATGGAATTATATTTCTTGTGTAAGTTTTATTAGGTGAGCGCTGTGCGCATTCGACAGGTTTTTGTTTTTATTATTGGTTAAAAGTAGTATTTGCAACAATTGTGTCAATTCGCAGCATAACATTTCAGATTCACTCGAATTGAAAAAAATATTGTTTTAAGTTTAAAACAAATATTAGAAATACAAAAATTTACAAAGTTGCGAGCGACTCACGGATGCTTTCTTTCTGCTCATTCGATAAATTGTGGAAACAAACACTCAACATCCATTTCCAATGAGTATAAATGAATTTTGGCACTTATTGTATTTGTTTTCTCAGTGTCAACATTCAAGAGAATGTGTGAGAGAGCCAAGAAATAATCTTTAGCGCTACTCTAACGATTCGTAGTTGAAATAGTAAATATGAAAATCTTTACACGAGATAAAATCAAAATGAAGAAAAACAAAACAAAACTAAAAAAAATTTCGAAATTTGGAAATTACATTCGTCAGTCTTTATTCTATTTCAATGTAAATCCGTTAGCAATTATTTTCAACACAACAATATGAAAACAACCAAACAAAACGCAAAGGCCAAGAAGCAAAAAGAAAAATAATAAGAATCCGTCACAAGAAGAAAAGTGATGAGGCAGCTATTAGGAAGCGAAATCTAAAACCAAATAGAGGCCAAATGAAAAAACAAACAAAAAAACGCAATGCCAGCCAGACATGGACAGGCAGACAGACAGACAGACAGACAGACAGACAGACAGAGCAATATAGACTTTATTTATGTATAGAGAAAAAATAGCAAGAAAAGCCAGAAGAGAGATATTCGATAACACAAAAACAAACGAGTGCAAAAGGAACGATCTCGTTTTTGTTGTTGTGTTATTGTTGTTGTTTTATTTAATGACTAGAGCGGGGAATGAGGCTGGCAGGCAAGGAATGTGGGAAACAAAACAAAATAGTAATTTTCCATTTTACGACGGACGAAAAATGAAACGATACGATGATGCGGTGGTGATGCTGAAGTTGAAGTAGGAAAAACCGTCGTCAGAGGTAGCAAAAAAAAAAACAAAAAGAAAAACAACACAAATACTACAAGTGTGCGTGTGTGTGCATGAGCGACAGACAGATATATACACAAACACAAAAGCAGCAGAATATGTAACGCACAACAAGAAACGACGACGTAACAAAATAGATACTTGTTTTTGTTGTTGTTGCTGTTGTCGAGGTGAACTAAAATATTTTCAAAGGTTGAATTTTTCAGAAAAAAACAAACAAAAACAAAAAACGACGAACGAAAAACAAAACAAGAAAAATACAACGTAAACAAAACAAATATAGTAAAATGAATGCTGAGCGAACGAATGCACGAGAAGAGGGAGTGGAGTGGTGGTGGTGGTTTTGCTGTTAAGGCGTGGCAGTAGTAGCGCAGGCGAAAGGGGATGGTAAAAAAAAACAAAAATGTAAAAATACAAAATTTATACATAAGTGTGTGAGTGTGTGTATAAAAATCAAACTAAAGTGAAAGGCGAATTTAAAAAATATTTATGCATTTATCATAACAAAAATAAATAAAACTTACAAATAATTAAAATGATAATTTGTATTTTTCGTTGTTAGTATTTTTAACACTTTTACGATTTTGGCGTTCGTTTTTTATTTATTTTGTTGTTTTTTGTAATTTTTCCTACTCTGAATGACGACAATGACCTGAATTTTTTGAATTTTTGTGGCTGTTGTTTTAACAACAACACAAATCATTTTTATTTTTTTAAATTAAGTTTTTGCTTTGTCATTGTTTAAAAGCGTTTTTTTTTCTTTTTAATTTTCAAATCTAAGCAATTAAGGAACTATGTAAAAAATATGTGAAAAAGAAGGAAAAATATAATAACTACACAAAAAAAAAACTTTAATTTTAGTTATAAATTATTTACCTTGATGGACTTCAATCTGCGCACAACAAAATTGTTGATTTTATTCGACCAGCTTTTACATTTCATGAGGAGGCCTTTTTAGTAGCTCCAGGAAAATAACCAAAATTTAATTTGGAAAATTGAAAAAGTCCTACTTTTGTAGGCGAGTGAGCGCGGCGGAAAATTTTATTTCCTTTTAAATGTTTCTTCTGGCCATATCCGATAAATTTATTGTTTTCTCATAATTTTTTTTTAAAGTTTTGTTATTTATTTTCTCGTTCTTTTGACTTGAATATATTTATGCGCACCACTCACTAATTTGTTTTTGCTCTTTGTTTCTTTTCACTATTCTTTCTTTGTTTTTTTATATTTATTTTGAGCGTTTTTTTGTTTGTGTTATTTGCGTAAATTTTTTTGTTTAATTAAAATTGCAATTTTTAAATATTTTTCACTTCTGGTAAAATGAGCAAGCAATTTTTTATGCAGCCTAGGTTCTTTTTCTTTTTGTTGATTTTTGGTTGATAGTGAATTTCGTTCACATGAGCTTAAATTTTACTTGTAAATAAACTCATCAAGTTTGCTAAGTGTTATTCCATAACAAATTTGCTTAATATTTTCTTTTTTTCTTCAAGTTTGGCGCGCGCGTTGTTGTGTTTTGCTTTTCCCGTTCAAGAGAAAACCACCAAACCGAACAAAGTTTAAAAACAATCTGACAACTGCCGTTGAAGGCAATTTCAATTGAGCGATTGACCCACGGTGGAACGAACGCATTTCAATCGATCGAAATGAGAAACGAAACAAAATGAAATGGAACGATGAAACTGAACTGAAACCGAACACAGCGAACAGATAACAAAAAGAACATGTCTTGCGATTACAACAAATGCGTTTGCAACAGGAGGAAGAGAGTTAGAGTATGTTGTGAAGTGAAATTATAAGAAAAACCAATAAAGAGAGGGGAAATACCTGCAATGCAAGTGAGTGCGTAAATTGCGGTTAAATTTGAATTTCTTTCAATCTCCTTCGTTCCCTCTTCTTTGTTTACTGTTTACAAAGGAAAATATGGGTTTTGAAAATGTACTTCTTGCAGCTTGCGGTAAAAAATGCGTTCTTCTCATAGTGGATATTTTTTTTTATATTTTGTTTGTTTCCGATTCGAGCTCCATCACTTACATATGTGTACATAATTCAGCAGAAACACTCTTCTGGGGCGAATGACTCGATTTCGGTACTGTTCCGTTATTGCTAAATATTTTTGGAGCTTATTAATTGAATTGTTTTTTTTTTTAGATTTTTATGAGTAATGATGATTTGCTTTTTTTATTTATAAATTCATGATGATGCAAATCGATGACACATTTGTTGTTTTGATCCAAGTACTGAAACTTGCACGGAAATGATTTTCAAATTGAAAACAACAACATGGCAGGCAGCAGAGAAAATGTATTTTTCAACTCGAGAAACCCCCAAAACGGGTGTTAAAACATTTTCTCTCTGCCTCTAGTCCGCTATAAATCGACAAGCTCCAACATTGCTGGCGCTATCGTGTAATTAGAATGGAATTTTAATTATATTGATATTATTTCGAATTGATGTCGTTGGAAAAGTTCCACAGTTTATTTCGTTCATTCGACCACTGAGCTCTTTCGTTTGTAACGCTCTCCGTTTCGCATGTTTCGATTTTAGTTCCAATCTGTACTTGCGCTCTTGCTCAGCCTCTTTTCAAATTCAGTGTTTCGTTTCCATTGCATTACTCGTCGTAAAATTTTCGTGCCTGCTCGCCTCGCTCGGGTTTTTGGTATTTTTTCTTTTGTTCCATGTTTACTACAAACGGAAGTTGGGCGCAGCGACCGACGACCGATCGGCTATGCGAGCAAAAGAGTCAGCATGTCTATGGCTAATATTGTGAGTGCAAGCAGGATGCAGAGAAAACAAAACATAAAATTTAAATAAAAACACAATCGCAATCGTCTCTGCTGAGAGTTCCATGGGAAGCGGTGCAAATGCGTGCGGCGACGAAAGCAGGCAGACAGACATATGCATACACAAAAACAAAATAATGTAAATAAACACGCCAGTACACTTTGCACCAAGGCGAAAAAAATGAAAAAAAAAAAAAAAACCTAAAACAAAATCAACAAAATAAATAAGAGCGTTTGTTTTTGGCGCTGAAATTTAGAAATATAGAAACCGAAGCCGTGCGTATAAATGTATGCATATAAAATGTTGACAGCTTAAAATTCTACATAATTGCTAGTACCGCATATTTTTACACTGCACCCTGTACCAAGTTTTAACTCTGGATGATTTTTGTATCCTCTTCAAGAACATTTTCTATTGGGTAGGTATCTAAATACAAATGAATTTTTTAAATATCTTCAAATATGTTAACCCAGCAAACCGAATTCGGAGCGTTCATAATTATGACTTAAAAGATTTTCGACTTTAATTCCGAGTGCTTATTTTTCAGAATCTAAACTGAATCTTATGTAGGAGTGTGATTCAAGCATGTTACTTGAATTTTTTTGTTTTTATAATAATTATAATTATATAATTTACGATTTTAGGCCAAAAACTAATGGAAGCCAAGAAGCATTTTCTTTGCAGTTTCCATAAAATAACACAAAAATACCGGAAAAAATAATTTCAAAAACAGATCTTGAAAAAAAAAATGTTCCATTCAGAATCAAAAACTGATACAATCTATCCAAGACTGTTTGTCTATCCGTAGGTCAACATTTCTTGTTAACACGACAGCGAGCGAGACTAATGTTCTAGACGATTCACAAGGGTGGTATATGTTTTATTGCATTAGGGTGGTTAGTTATTTAAAATTTGTGTTTGTGTATAAAACACATTTTTATTAAATTTTTTTACTATACACTCTAATCTGATTGAAATATTTGACAATGTGGCTCATAATATAGGATAGGACCTACCTATCGCCATTTTTTAAATAAAGAAAAAGAAGGTAATGTATGTGTCACTGTCGATAGGAACCATCTCGCAGACGTGATAGGACTTGATGGGTTGGATAGACTTGACTGGAAGAACTGGATAGACTAGAGGTTATGAATTATATGAACTAGATTGACTAAATAAACTGAACTGAATAAATAAGATAAATTGGGCGTACTGGATATACTGAATGAACTATAAGTAGATAAACTGGACAAACATAATGAACTGAATGGAATGAGTGGACTGAACGGACTAGATGGACGGAACCGACTTATTATAATAATCAGTTATATATTTATGTATGTACATATGTAAAATCATGTACTAAATTAGAAAAAAAAAGTTTTTTATGACTTTTTTCAGTTCTATTAATACAATTACAAGCACAAATTAAAGGTGATGGATTTTTCTATAATATAAAGCACTTTTTTCAGTTTTGAATTGTGTCGTGGTTTTCATTTACCTAGATCCATAAACTTTTTGTTGCTAAATTAACTAACAAATTTATTGACTAACTGTATCAATAACTAATAAATCAAATACTGACTAACTAACTTACTAATAAAATCTTATAAACTCAATACAAAACTTACTAATGAATTAATTACCCACCAGTTAATCAACAAATTAACTAATTGACTGAATAACTTAAATTAAAAGTTATAGTTTATCGCGAAAAATCGTACAACGCACAATCGCTTGATTACGACACGGAGCGCAGACAACACGACGACCGACCAAAAGTCGCTACCGCAAACATACGAGTAAATACGAATTAACGGAGTTGCATCGTGACGGGAAAACGAACGTTTTGCACTTCAGTTCGATTCAGTTTGATTTAATTTGATTCGGTTGAATTCGGTTTTAGAGTATTTGAATGCAGTTGAAAGCGGAAAAATGCGCACTTTTCAAGATCAGGAAAATTCAAAAACAAAACGAAAGAACAGCGGAAAACAATTGGCAACAGAAGACTGAGCCACTTCGTCGCTGCTGGCGCTACTTAAATAACGAAAAACAAAAGCAAACTAAGTCACCGAGCACTGCAGTATGCAGCAGTGAAATTGCTTAAGAGAATGAGAGTTTATAATGGGGGTGGGGGTGGTGGCTGCGTATAGCAGACCGTTCACAAAAATTGGAGAGCGGTTGGGGCCTTTTTACGTTGAGCGTTGCAGCAGTTGTAGTTGTAGTTATTGTTTTTTCTTTTTATTGTTGCATGGATTGAAGAGAGTTCAAACACGTGCGACCTTTACCAAGAGCATTGGTTGTAGGTGGCGAAAAGGGGCAGGTTCGGTTTGACAGTCGAAATGTCAAATGGTTTCGTAAAGTTTTAGTTATTGTTTCGTTTTCTAGTGAAATCTGAAATGTCAGTGCAAAATACATTAGCATACTGTAATTGTTTTTTAATCAATACACATACATATACAAGGTGGCGCAAAATAAGTCATCCGGCCTTCAGAATGTCGGTTGTGGCTCGTGCAGTGTGTGCTGTTGCTCCGTCCTGTTGGAACCACATGTCCACCAGTCCTAATTCGTCCAGTACGGGCAGAAAAACTCGGTCAACATTGCCCTATAGCGCGCACCGTCCACTGTTGTCGTTTGACCCGCGGCGTTCGGCCCGATGACTCCTCCAGCGTGAACAGCGCACCACGCAGTCACTTTGAGCGGGTGTAATGGTTTCTCGTGCATCACTCGCGGATTTTCGGTTCCCCAGAAGCGATAGTATCCGCTTGATTGCGTTCCGCGTAACTGAGTTTTCCATATAATTAAAACAAACAAAAAATGCAATGAAAAAGTCTCATATACGATGCACAGGAAATTAGCTGCTTTATGGAGTTCCGGTTAATCGAAAAAACCTCTTAATTGAGTATCGTAATATATACTGTTTTGTAAATCTGTATCGAAAACAATCGGTTAATTGACATTCCTAAAAAAAATTGGTGGGATTTATGTTTTTCCTTTTAATATAATAACTTGGTATCTATATATATATATATATATATATATATATATATATATATATATATATCCAAATAGTGATATAAATTTTGAAAAGCATTTCGATTGTTCACTATATCCAGACTCGACTGTATATATATATTTATATATATATATATAAATATAAATATATATATATAATTATATATATATATATATATATATATATATATATATATATATATATATATATATATATATATATATATATATATATATATATATATATATATATATATATATATATATATATATATATATATATATATATATATATATATATATATATATATATATATATATATATATATATATATATATATATATATATATATATATATATATATATATATATATATATATATATATATATATATATATATATATATATATATATATATATATATATATATATAATTATATATATATATTTATATTATATATATATATATATAAATATATATATACAGTCGAGTCTGGATATAGTGAACAATCGAAATGCTTTTCAAAATTTATATCACTATTTGGAGTTTAACGAATAAAATTGTGAAAGCAACTTTAAGCAGATAGCAATAAAAAACAAACAAAAAAACTCTTCGTGAAAAAGCGGTCCAAAAGTCAATTTCTGGACGCAAGAAAAACAAATGTCCAACTTGAAAGAGTGAACAACCCGGATATAATGAACAGTCCTTGCAAAAATGAGGTCCCTATATCAAGACTTGACTGTATCGTACGATGTGTATGTAACTTTGAAAGTTCGAGTTATGTTAATTTATGAGTACACTGCGCAATTAAGCGATTTTTGCGGTTTATCTTAAAATCAGATTGAAAATTCTCATTTGCTAGAATTTGTTTCGGGGAAAAAGGAAAAGTTTTTATGGGAGTTAGGAGTTGTTCTTATCGGATCACGCCTCTTTTTGGTTAGTAGTTTTGCGTTCCTACCAAAGTGTTAAATACCGAATTTTAGTTGGTTATTTACGCATGGGAGGTGGGCGTGGTTCTTATCCGATCACGCCAATTTGTCGGGAGCAGTTTTGTGTTAATATTAAATTACACGAGTTTTATAAATTTTAAGTTTTGTTGGAAAAACATAAATTTTATTAAATTGCCACTTTGAGACGTTTTTCGTCTGAAAATTATGCCGTTAGTCTTTATCTAACTTCTTTTTTAAGTTTTTGATTTTAAGCAAATTAGACGGGTTTAATTATTGTTTATCGAGATATTCCATTCTTGGCACAAAGAACAAATTACGATTTTGGCAGTTAAAATTAATTTTTTTCTTCTATCGAAGAACCCGATTTGCGCCTTTTACAAAATTTTAATTAAATTTTTACAGATTTTCTTGCACCAAAGGGTAACTTTGAATGGATCCAATTTAATATTCAGCCCACAAGGTACGTCATCAAAAAAATTCTAGCCCGCCCGCCGCTCCAGCGCCACTTCCGAAAGTGTACCTTGGTCGTATTCGTCGGGTTGCGTGTCGTTCTGTGCAGCTGTATCTGCAAGCTGAGAGGGAAACTGTAGCGAATTGTGACGTAATAAGTTAAAGCTTGAAACGAATGAATGTTGCTTGCAGACGCAAAACGAGTTCAGTCGCACAGCTTGCCGAATTGATGCAACGGTAAATCGGTCGACGGGCGCCACACAATTGAAATGTGGTAGGTGGGTGGGGGGTCTTCATGTGTTTTCGATTGGTTGCGCTGGGACAGGGACCGGTGGCGGTATCACGTGGGTGCAGCGTAACTGGGTTACTACGAACTACGAAAAAAAAGCAAAAACAAATCGAACGAGGCGAGTGTCAACGATGTCGTACGAGTTTCGTAGCGAATGTTCGAGTTGTAGGTGGTAGTAGGTGGGAGGTGGGATGCGGATGGCTTTAGTAATTTCACAATCGCCAATCATTCGTCACGGGATATTGCGTCATCAATACGCTGTGACGACGACAGCGACAACGACATCGACGACAACGACGACGATGTTAAAATGTTTCGGCGCAATTTGCTGGCTCCACTTACAGCTCCAACTGGTGCGATGGGCGGTAAGTTCGAGAACTGTCTATTTTGTTCGGTTATGTTCTGTTTTTCGCTACAGATACAACTTGTAACTTTGCAATTGTGATTTGAGACGCATGCATGCAACAACCAAACCAACAGATTCAAATCGAAGTAAATCGATTTAAAACAACTCGGTGAAGGACATCAAAGCATGTCTGAACGTATCCTTGGTTGAACGTAATACAATATTTCCCAACATGCGTTTGCAATGGAAAGTTAAAGTATTTATATATAATTTTACGTTCGGTTTTGAAGTTTTTAATCGGAGTCTATTTTTAATGTAACTATTTTGTACAATTTAGAATTGCTTTGAAAAACAAAGTCACATTATGTTGGATTCCTGGGCATACGGGCTTTAAAGGTAACGAAGTGGCGAATGAACTATCAGGAATCGGTTTCTCATACCCAACGAAAGGTCATGAACCATGCTGTGATATATGCTGATGACCAGCCACAGCAGACATATAAAAACAGTTCCAGGAGGAATACAAACTAAACTTTATCAACTTCATAGGTCTTCGTCAAGCCAAAGTACTCATGAGTTCCTCATTGGGCAAATTCAGACTAAGCAGCTCTAGTCTACGACTAACAACCGGCTATTACGGGACATCACTGCTAAAAATATAAAATCCGACTACCTTATGTTAAAATAAAATAATCGTAATGTTAAACGTCAAACTGGAATTGTTGTATCACTATTAAATAGTTATAAAATATCATTGGACATATTTTGATCAGCTCAAAGCGGCGCTTACGCCTACTTTCATTTCGCAATCCTCAGCATTAATTTCCAATTTCCCATCGCCTACATCAAGCCACCTAATTTCTGAATGAGTGCCTCTCTAAGAGCGTAGGTGGTTTTTCCTTTCATTAAAACTTTGTGTAAATTTAAACAAAAAGATACGCACGAACTGTTTAGAATAAAAAATATATTTGCCAATCCAAAACATGTTATCAGCAATATCGTTCTCCATCGAATGTTAAGGCGCAGTGCGTTGGACAAATGCACTTTTCTCTCTTTCGACGCGTTGCAGACTTTGAGTTTTTTCCGTGTGGGCGGAAATAGAATATTAATACGAGAATAAGTGAAAACTAAAAAAATATGCTATATTTTGCACTTATTCTTTTGAGGAGTTGATGTAGCTGCTAATTTGGTTGGGTGTTGGCCATTACAGCTACTCGTACTAGTGCGTGGGTTATTCGCACTGACACTGCTGACGCCTCCACGATACAGTTCAGTGAAAAAGTTGAATACTAAAATGAGTATGATAACGTATTCGCATATGAGTCTACTTGTAGATAAGCAACATATGCAAACGTACACGTGAGTAGCATTTTCACATAATCATTGTTTAAACAAAAGTAGTTGGTAGTACATGATAACCAATTCAGAAACTAGCATTTGACATTTGAGTTGGGTTACCAGATTTTATCCTAAATTCATTAAACATTAAATGTTCTTGTTTTAGTCCCATATGTCCTCCTTTTCTACATTTTAAAAATCTTTTGTTAATTTTTACTCAAATGTTTTTCTTCTTTTTCTTATAAAAATGAATGCGTCCATCCAATGAGTTGAATACTTTTGAGTGGATGAAAGATTTATATAAAATCGTAGCGTCGATTATGAAAAAGAGAGAAATATTTTTCGACGATGTAAAATTGTACGATCAGTATTGCATCTGCTGGTATCGAAGAACAAATTTTTTTTGAAAATATGACAAGTTGAAATTATGCTAAGTTAAATTAATTAAGCACCACAAACGTATGAGAAGTTATTCAATACCATATTGGAAAGGCTTAGCAAACTAGTGAAATGTGATGTTGGACCTTTCAATAAATTTTTGCAAGTTTTATAGCGTCCATTCGACATTCGCCATTGGTGATTTGTGTTAAATGCATGTGGAGAACTGCAACATTTTTCGTTCATGCATGAGCAAGACTCAAAAAGGTTTCCCTTAAGGATTATCGCCAATACCACTGAAGTTAACTTTTGGCAGTTACTTGCAGCTTGACCTCGGCTATTTCCCCGTCGACTTTTAAATGGAATGATGACTCTTGCACCCCATTGAGCCAACATTTTAAGCATTTCGGAGACTGGGAACATTCATTTTACTCCATTGTGCAAATTATAAATTGCACAACTAACTGTAACATTCCGCTATTACGCTATTGCAGGGATATACATACAGACAGACAGACGATACTGCCAATATTGTTTCGACTTAAGACGACCGCGAAATATTAAGCAAAGAAAATAAAATATGTTATATAATAATTTATTTTAGGCATTGATGTACCAATTAGGTTAAAAAATAACAACAACAAAAATAAGTCAAACAAAAAATTGAAAGCTGGGAGCTGCTTAAAAAAAGGCAACACGTAAACCACAACACGGACAAACATTTTGGACTTCGTTTGCATTTAGAAGTGAAATGTTTGTATGAAAAACAAAACATCTAAAAAGTTATAGTCGGAAACACGGAACACCCTTATAGTTTCCAAAACTTAATTAGGTGGTTCCTATTATAACAAAATAGTTTGTACAAAGTTTCAACTCAATATCTTCAATGGTTCGCAAGATTTTTTTTTTTTTTTTCATAAAATTCTTTATTTATTGTATCTCTTTATCAACTTAAAAGACTAACAATAAGTTTACAAATCTTAAAACTAAACAATATACTGTACTACAAGCCAATGCTTGAGTAACTGTAGTTAAAATTGTGAATTATTTTGGATAGTAAAAAAAAAGAAATAAATTAAAGTAAAAAAAATAACGAAATTTACATCGAAGCGTTCATAGGGCTGTATCATCACGACGATCTAGCACAACTTGGGACATGCTGAGGTGATTAAGTCCTCGACTCAGGACAGTGCGACCGAGCGCAACTGAGGACCTGTTGGTGTGATCAGCGTCATAGACCGCAAAAATAGGCCAATACCTGTGCATCATAGAGCCTGTGACCTCGGATATCGTGGAGTCTGTATTTAACACATCTTGGGATCTCTTGGAGTGATCAAATTCGGATGTCTCTTGGATCAAATTCATCAGTTTAGTTTAAGCCAATGTGAACTAGCACATCTTGGGGCTGGATGGCGTTATTAAGTCGTAGTTTCATGCCGATCAATGTGAACTAGCACATCTTGGGACCGGATGGCTCTTGGATCTCTTGGAGGATCAAATTCATCAGTTTAGTTTAAGCCAATGTGAACTAGCACATCTTGGGGCTGGATGGCGTTATTAAGTCGTAGTTTCATGCCGATCCGGCCAAGCGCAACTTAAGACCCATAGGTATGATTACCGTCATGGACCACAACTTTGGCCAATACCTCCTGGGGCATCATAGAACCTGTGATCTGGATTCAGGTGTGCGAGATTGACTATTAAAAGAAACAAATTATAATGTAACATATTCAAGTCTTTTTAAGCGCACGGTGGATCTTGTATTTAAAAGATTTCTTGCTAGATGGTTAGGATGAATTTTTAGTTTCTCTGTATAATTTTTTTTTAGTCTAGCTATTTCATTACTAACAAGGGGAATATCTAGATCTTTGTGGATGTTAGCATTTCTTATAAACCATGGTGCGCCTGAAATGGTCCTTAGAACTTTTGATTGTGCCCTTTGTATAAGTTCAATGTTTGAATTACTGGCGCTGCCCCGTAACTGTATACCATATGTCCACATAGGCTTAAGCAAGGCTTTGTAAAGTAAAACTTTAAGATCAAGCTTAAGCTTAGATCGCTTGTGAATAAGCCAGTAGATGTTATTAGTTTTTAGCTTCATGTGTGTTCGTTTAGCCTCTATATGCTTTCTCCAAGTGAGACTTCTGTCGAGATGCATACCTAGATATTTAGCTTCGTTTGCTTGCGGGATGAGCACACCATTTAGATTTACAGCCGGACATGTTTCTTTTTTGAGGGTGAAAGTTACGTGTATACTTTTTATCTCATTAACTTTGATGCGCCAGTCATTCAGCCATTTTTCGATAGATTTAAGGTGCAATTGCAGAAGATTCGAAGCAGTTTGTGGATTTGAGTGAGTGCTAAGAATCGCTGTATCATCGGCAAATGTGGAAGTGACTAAGTGATCGCTAGTGAGAAGGTCAGCTGAGTAAATCAAATACAATACAGGGCTAAGCACACTACCTTGAGGAACACCAGCCTCAATCGGAAAGTCTTGTGAGTAGAAGGAGCTAAATTTTACTCTAAACTTTCGATTTAGCAAATAAGACTGCAAAATTTTATGTAGGTTTTCTGGGAGAAGACTTTTAATTTTGTAAATAAGACCTAGAATCTAGGAATATTGCCGAGCAGTATTTTTTTTCCTCAAAAGCTTTAGAAATTTCACTAGTAATTCTATGCACCTGCTCTATCGTTCCATGTTTTTCACGAAAACCAAATTGATGGTGTGGAATTATGTTGTTGCTATTAAGGTGAGGCAGGATTTTTGCAAGAAGAAGTCTTTCAAAGATTTTAGATATAGTTGGCAATAGACTAATTGGTCTATATCCTGTTAACTGAGTAGGATCTTTTCCAGGTTTGGGGATCATTATGACTTGAGAGATTTTCCAAACTTTCGGGAAGTAACCAAAACGGAGCATGGCATTAATTATAAAAGTTAATTGATAAATAGCTACATTTGGGATTTCTATTAACATTTTTGCAGAGATCAAGTCATATCCAGACGCTTTCTTGGGATCTAAACTTGACAATATTACCTGGTTCGCAAGATATCGTATTAACGAGAACTCAGTATTTTTGGCCAGAGACGGATTGGCTCCAAATTTTAATCAGTTCGTCTAGGGCACAAGAAATGATGACAAATAGGCAGACTGATAAACGGATCTGGCTAGATCGATTCAGTCGTTGATCCTGATTATGAATATACACATATCTGATACATCTATATATATACGTTACAAACATTTGCCCAAACACAATATACACTACCACACAGCTTGCAATAGTAGCGAGCTTTTATAATATAAAGTTAAGTCAAGGCTTACTCAGTTATAGCAAACGTAAATACATTTTGTAAAAAATAATTAATAATTAAAGTTAGATTAGCGATTACAATTGTCGTTCGTTAGTGATGTCAATTTTGCATGTCTTATTTATATAAAGTTTGCGATTTTACTTAGGTTGCCATATTGAAATTGTTCGATTTAAAAAAAGTAAATTTGATATTAAAGTTATAGTGGGTAGGTAAGAGGGTGAAGCTCTTAAAATAGGAAATTTATATGTAAAATATGGGAAAATCTCCAACAATTGGGTACTTAAGCGGGATGTGCACTTAAGAGTGGAATACTGTAATTTTGTTTCTCGACTTTGAACAACTACGAGATCGTCCTGGGCCGCCTATGGGACATTCATTTTATTTGTTGAATTGATTCATTTTTAGGACAAGTTATATTTTGTATCTTCCAAACAAAGATTTTGAAATTCGATCTTTCTGTGGCAACATTAAAACATTAAAAACCAATCTATATTTAAAAAATACATTATCCCAAAAACTAAAATGTTTATATTGCTTGTTTTTTTTATTACATGCATTTTTAAACATTGTATTTACTCAAATAAAATTAACGCGAATTTGTCTGTCGTCGATTAAATCAACAAATCGACAAATTCTTTGAATTACAAGTCATAAAAGATTAACAGATAATTTTCTGCTATAAATAAATGTAGTCCCCCTTTAAAAACTCATAAAAATATACATATATATATACATGTGTATATAGATATGTACTCACGTCTACTCGTGAATTTAAGTTTAGAGATTCAGCTTTAAATTTATTGACGTCAATTATGTACATTCGTCAGTAAAAAGTTACAAAAAAAAAAGAAAACACAAAGTAAAGCAAATATAAATAAGACATTAAAACAAACAGAACACGTCACACACAACCCTTTCATTTTTGCAACAACATTAACAACAATAACAACGAAGTAACACAAGTTTCTAGTGGAAACACCAACAATTTTGTCGCCGATTGATTTGAGCGAAAAATTTTGAAAGTAAAATATCTTCGACTAGTCCAAAGCTCAAATACCCTACACAATTTTAAAAACAACAAAAACAACACAATTTTAAAAACAACAAAAATTGCTCTTCTTAAGTAGAGCAAGATCCAAAAAGAACTACTATCCCCTACAAGCCACATCTTTCAATTGAGAAAAAAATGTAAATAATTTCAATGTAGTTCCAATTATTTTTATCATTTCAGTAGTAACACAAAACTACTCAAAAAATATAAGCGTGATAGGATAAAACCAACGCCCACTTATAGCAGAGACATATATAGCACATATGTATGTCCAACAAAAACCAAATTTTGGAGGAGAGTACTTCAGCTTTAGCATAGCCGAAGATAATTTACCTTCTAGTTTTAGATACCAGGTAACTTTATTTATAAGTTAGAACGTGTTGATATGCATGCAGATAAAGCCATTATTAATTAAATAAAATAAAAATCATCCTTTCCTTCATTCCTTCCTTCCTTCCTTCCATCCATCCAACTATCTTTCTTATTCAAAATATTTATTTAGTTAATTCCTTTTCCAACAGATCCTCTTTAAACTAAGAATGTAGTCTTAAGAATTGGGTCTGGAAAGACCAACTACCTAAACATGAAAGTTGACATGCCTAGATATTCAAGTAAAAAAACTTCGATTATTTCGCTTTAATGGGTCTTAGAAAATAAAGTTTTTTGCCCAAATATGTATAGCCAATGTCGACAAGAAACCGGAATAATTTGGTGTGGACACACATAGCGGTCATACTCGTGTCTACTATTCCACAAATGTGTGTGAAATTCGGCAATTATCTTTTAAAACTTTATCAATATTTTTCAATATTTTGGATTTACATGCACCAGTAAAAGTTCTTTTGTTATGGAGACATTTAGTTGAGAATTTTTTGAAATTTGTTACGGTTTCTTTGTGCTGATCCTAGGAACCACATGGCGAGTGTTGATTCAATAACGGTTCATTAGCGATTATAAATCGAATTCGCAAATGACATCTTGAGCAAATCTCTAGTGAACATTAACAAACGATTCTTCTATACATCGTAAACGCGATAAATAAGCGAAGCGATTAGTCAGTGGCTCGTTAATGAATCGTAAAAGTGATTCTTGGCTTTATCAATAGCGATTCACATGCGAGTGTCGTTTTCGAATAAAGTGCGATTCGCTAGTTAACGTGGTTCCTTTCAATATTCAACAATAAATAATAATATTTAAAATCAATAATTCCAATACTAAGTGATTATATAATTTTTTGTGTTCTGTAGTTATCCTAAAGGAGTTCAAATTTCAATAGAATTACGGCAACGTTACGCTGCGCCGGTATTGACTCCAAGGAGACAGATTTCCAGCTTGATGCACGCAATGCTAACGTAATATCGAGTAGGACACAATTTTTTCACGTTTCTGTGTTTGCCGTTTACTGCTTGTCCTGTTGTTGTCTTGTGACGATTTGGAAAACAAATTTGAGCAAACGCTTGAAATGTTAACTTCCATAATGCCATGTAACAAATTGTCAACTTACGAGTTGTCTGTCGCATTGCAAGCGAAAGCGAGTTTTTCTTTGAAACACGCGACCATCGGCAAAGGAGGAACTCTTGTGAAATGGCACTTGAAGTTACTTTCAGACATATATACATACACACATACATTCATTCATATTGAGTTGATTGTTTTCCATTTTCAATTTAAGGACGAAGTCGTTTGTCTTGAAAAACGTAACTACTTTATCAATCATAATAGGAAAGCGAGACCAAATATTGATCAATCGGCTAAAAATTCTAAATAGTATTCGAATACAAAATCTTGATACTTTAAGTGTGATATTATTTTGAGAAGGTGTAAATTCATTTTTCTTTTTACATATTAAATATATAATGGATAGTTATATAGGAAAATATTGAAGTTATAGACAAGTACACAATTCATACTTAATTTTCAAAAAAATTGGGAACAGAAGTTCCTTCGTCTATGCGAAAGTTTATATACCCTACGCCATATGCTCTATATGGCTCTATTATATGTGGCGTTGTTCTTATCGGATTACGCCCATTTTTGGTTACTACTAAAGTGCTAACTATTAAATTTGAACAGAATATCTGCACTAAGACTATTTTAATTATTTGTTTTAGCACGGAATGGGGTGGTTTGCATAGGAGGTCGTGGTATTTCGTGGCCATCTTTGAATTGAACCAATGCTTGGAGAATAGGAGCTCACATACCAAATTTCAACTCGATATCTCAAAACTTAGGCTATAATCACTGGGACGGACATAGTTAAATCGGCTCAGAATTCAGCGCTGAACTACAGGAAAAAACTTAAAAATGTTGTTGAATTAAAACGCACCTTGTCGTTCGTCACTGTTATCAAATATTATTGTGAATAGAACACATATGTACGAGTATGTATGTATATAATGAAAGTAAAGGTAAAAAGTTTCTTATCAGCGGAACTGTTGAAATTGAAACAAAAAACTCGAGGAATTCATTAATGAATTGGGGCAGCATGACGCTTCTCAAAGCAATCAACTCCATCATAAGCGCCTTTGTTCTCTTACTGAGCAATTTGTTTTTCTTTTTTTGTCGATCTTGTTTTCGATTTTGTTTTGTTTTGATTTTGTTTCGTGTTCTTTTTGTTTTTGTTTTGATTTTCATATTATTTCTTGTTGTGCTTCTCAAGCGCCCTTTTGTGATTTTGACAAAGTATCTATCAATAAACGTACTCGTTATGGGGCTGAGCATTCGATAGCGACGTTGCATTGGAGATACACTTACAACAATAGCAGCAACAACGAGTAGCACCTTGACACAAATATATCTATTTAATTGCATTTTTCCATTTTTATACTTTTTTTTTCATTTGTATTTATATTTAGTTAATTATTTTTATCGCTGCTGTGGCAATTTGTTTTCTTTAATGTGTGTTTTAATAAATGTATATAAAACGAAAACAAATATTTGTATATATTTAAATATGTATGTATTTCGCAGTTTTTTTTACTTTCTGCAATAATTGGATCTTATAAAATACAACGTTCTGAGTACGTATAGTGTCAAAAATGTCAAACTCTACTATGGAAATGTCAGATGGCAGCACAATTGGTTGCCCAATCCCGCAATATAAAAGGCAACCCTCGTATCGTCCACAAAGCAAATGAAAATTTCACTCATTCAATATTTTTGAAAAATCGTGATTTGAAATAACTTCCAATGAAATACGACCTAAAGAAAATAATATAATTTCCCCCAAAAAATAATGGAAAATCGCCAAATAAAATAAGATAATTTCCTAAATAATTCGGGTACAGAGTTAAGCTCTTGTTTAAGGGTTAATATTTAAACTTCCACACAAGAAAACTGTTGGCTGGTTACTGCTGATCCGGGCCCGGAGTTACGCCCCTCTTAAGAGTTATATTCTTAATTTACGTTCGTAAGCCGACCACGCAGTAAAATTGTAGAATGGAATATCTTTGGCTTTAATAAATTAATCGGCTAAAATACCGGGTAAAAATAATCGTTTTTTGAACAGATTTGTATTGTATATAACAGTTGGGCGATTTGTTTTTATTTAAAAAGTTTATTCCGCCAAATAAAATTAAGAAAAAAGGATTTTTTTTCAAAGTCAGTGTTGTAAACTTTGCTTTGGGTATTTTTCAAATCAAGGAATCGTTAACGTCACTTGATAACCGGAATTCTCGTCCGTTTATTTTTTAGACCAGAATAATCGATTAAAACGATTATTCCTTGTCGTTTTAAAATAAATCAAAAATCTTTTTACATAATCAAAATGGAAAACAAAAATTTTTCCTATTTATAGTAAATTCCTTCTATATGCTTTTTTGATCTAAATATTTCCTAATAATTATTATGGTTGGTCCCTGGAACAAAACACCTTCTTTAAAACATTAATCGAGATATTACGAAATCGACTTTTTAAATTGAATTTTTATGATATCTGGGTATAAATATTGGTCGAAACTCTGGCTTCATAAAATCCTCTATTGTATATTTTTTAAATAAAAATTGTTTATAATTACCCAGTAACTTAACTGGTTGCAAAATCCATTTCGCATGCACAAACAATTGTTATTTTTCTTTGGAAATTTGAGCTCTGCCATGTGCAATAATTACAAATTTGTTATTTATTTATTTATTTGTTTATTTTTTTCATTTTAAGGAATTGGGTAAAAAACCGCCACTTGAGTAAAATTGAAGTTGATTACCTTCGCAAATAATGTGAATAGATAAACAAGCAAAAGTATGTAACTATGTGTGTACATAAACGTTGGAAATTGTCACTGAAAGTGAGTAATGCCAACTACTCGAAACTCGAAGTCGTTAAATCGGGGATCCACAATCGACAAGTACATGTGAGTCGAGACGAGTCAAGTCGCGTCGAGCGGTTCACGTGAAATCGAACATTGGTTTGACTTATCACACTTGGCACATTCCTCATGACTCTTTTTATTGTTGTTTCTGGGAAACAGTAAACATATACATATGCAATGCATATCCAGAGTACACTCAAACTTACTTAACAATAACAAATGTACCTTGTATAAAGGTACATTACATTGTAAAGGTATTGTTAACTTATGGTAAAAATGTATTTAGATTCTTTTATTAATCACATGCTCATTATGAGAGTTTGCTGATGTGCCCAAATTTAAACAAATTGCGAAAATATTTTTGATGTATGAATGGTTGAATAAAAAGGTTAGGAAAGTAGAAATGAGAACGCAAAATGAGCGAACTCACCTCGATTTCTGCCTTAGTTTGAAGTTTGTTTTTTATTTTTGACAACAAATTACGTTGTTGTTTTTATTTACTTAATGTTTTGTTGAAGAATAAGGTTAAATGTACTTTTCTAACCTTATTATTTAACCATGGATTAATGGTTCTGTCATCGAGTGTAAAAATTAGGGTACGGACTTTGTTCTGGTCGTAGAAAATCTACTTTGATTTCGAATCATTTTTCGTTTTATCGGCTTAGGCAAAAACTTACTCAAAGAAAACGATTTTTTTTTTTATATTAATGGAAAATTGTGAATATACTACGGAAATTTCAATTTCATTACGCTTTTATTATCATTTACTACGCAATCGGATTGCCCAGGTACAAACCCTGGCAAATTTCAAGGAAGAAGCATTACAAGTAAGCAATGTCCTATATAAGACCAGAAGCTTGTCTATATAAGAATACTCGTATATGCATTTTTTTAAAACCGAGCGACAAATGCATTTCGAAACTATGGCCACAACTCTACAAATCTGCATCATTATCTCATTTCGATAAAAATGGACTCTCATCGTTTTTCTCCATAAAACCCTTCAAGTGTAATCTGATTAGACTTATGAATTTGTAACACTTTTCGTTGTCGTGCGGTTTTAAATTTCTTCAGTTTTGTTTCATTCTTGAATTCTGTATTTTTATTATAAATATTTTTATTAAATTACATATAACTTTCAATATATTTACTGTTAAGCAATACATTTTTAGATTCAGATTTATATATAAAATTGCAATAATTTTTTAACTAACCCCGTAAAATATTTCAGGGAAGTTGGAAAATTTTGAACTAGTACCTAGTAAGTGAGTAAGTAGTTCCTGGTGGCGGACTGAATTGAATGAATTCCTGCTTTGACAAACGTTAAGAGAAGTATAGTACAGTAAGCGCATAAATGGAATACATTCCATAGTAGGTAGAACCGATGACTATCTCTGTGCAACTGGTTATTTTCTAGTTTATCTAGTTCCATTATACTGCGGAGTTAAAATTTTATTATTTTAATTTTTTTAGTATTCTGTGATTGTATTTACTGTATGTTGCTTATACGAGTACGTCAGAAACAAATTGAAATGTATGAATTTTCGATTGTTGTTGAAACTCTAATCGCGATTCAACAAATAATTTTTCTATTTATAATGATTGTTTTCAGCGTAATTAATTGAATGTATCATGTTATCAGTTTCAAAATTATTTTTAATAGTAGAAACGTGAACGAAAAAAAACAAATGGAAAGAAAAACGCAAACATATTTTTGTTCATGGTTTCCCGACGGTGACTAATTGACAAATTGATTTTAACCCATTATTTTGAATTAAAAATGTTTACATGTCGGTTTGTTGGTTTGTTTGTTTGTTAGCAAATTGTTTTGTTTGTTGTCTGTGATAATGGTCGGCATTAGCATTAAATGGTAATTATTCAATTAACTCTCGTTTTGACCTCCGCTGCTGACCACACACACACACACACACTCGCACGCTAAAAATCACGCATATCACATGCAAAATAATTCAAGTACGACGGAAGACGCAATTGCAGTCGCTCGAAATGCGTCGTTGTAAAAGTCGACTATCAACTATATTCATATACAAATACGCATACTACGGCGTCCAATCCCGGAATTCCGAAATCTCAGAATTTAGGATGTTTTGTCAAACCCAAAAATTATTTTATTAAAAAATTTAGTTAATGTAATGTTCATATTTATTAAACACTAGCTTATAATACCCGGCGTTACTCGGGTAGCGTTAGTACCCGGTGGACGTTAAATTAATCTAACCACGCCCATTATTATTGAAGTTTCCGACAGTAACGATACAAACTCAGATATCAAATGTCAATCTTTTAGGAAAGATATTAGCAATATAATCGAATATACATTGATATTACATATTGTGGGCGTGTCAGATTCTTGTATATTCAAACTCATTATACCCTGCGATTTAAACGCGTGGAGTGGGATATTAAAAACTTTTACTTGAAAAAATAAGAAAGTGTCTTTCTACATTAAGGTTATGTACTAAACGATAAGTTTAAGTTATGTCTAAGTTTAAAACTGTGAATTTTTTATAGAAAGCAAATTTACTGTATTAAGTACAGTTAAATATATTTATGCGCAATTATTGAGTTTGTCAACTTGTTGGATTTAAAAAATAAAACTGATTATACTTTTAAGATTTTAATACACTAAAACTTGTAGTGAATAGTGATATTTTGTATTTATTTGATTAAATTTCAATTGCATTGTCCTTATACTATTTCTTGCTAATAAACTGTCAACAGACGGCGGCGTGGCATGGCGCCAGACGATTTAGACTGCACACAGAGTTCCGCAAACAGCGCAGTTAACTACAATTGAGTTGTGTGTGAGTGTGAGTGTGTGTGTGTGTATGTTATCTGTAAAGCGATTAAATTGCTCATAATTCAGAGTAAAAATACGCCATAAAAAATGGCGCAAGCACGTGACTAGTTTCAAGTTCAGCACTTGCGCCGGCGCATAATCATGGCGCTCAGCGTCTCGCCAGCTTATCAAAGTTTGGCAAAACGCTGCTTTGCACCATATCACTCGCAGTCATTGTTTAATTCCTTTTATGTAAGAATAGACAAACAATAAGAGTGGAGAAATAAAAGTTGATAAATACAAATTATGATGAATTGTGTCAGTTGCACATTTCCCGAAATGTGTCGCATAAGTCGGTATTTTTTTTTTTTTAAGTTTTTAAGTTGGTTTGGATTATGTTTGTTTTGAAGAACGCCGATTTCAACGAATGTTGAAGCGAGGAGGATAAGAGAACTTTCTCGAAACACTTACAATAGAAACAACACAAGTTGCTTAAAGTGAAAGTTATGCTTTGATGTTTTTATTATTTTTGGTTCAAGGTTTAGTTTGCTGTAGATTTTATATTTATATTTTCGTATTCACGTTAACCCTCGCCGCCTGCTTTGCCACCGCCACCTGCGCCAGCTCCAGCACCAACATTCATTCCGGCCCCTGCCTTAGCTCCCCCATCAGCACCACCGCCTCCGCCGCCACCGCCAGCATTTGCTCCTCCACCCACACCAGCGCCAAAGTTCATGCCTGCTTCTGCGCCTCCGCCAGCATTTCCGCCTCCGCCTTGTCCCAGCACCAGGCTGCAACCCTATGAAAGACAATTGTGAAAAAAGGACCTTAACTCTTAGAATATATTTAGGACAATTACCAACAACGTGAGCCCAACTATGATAAGCAGCTTCAGTTTCATGTCGATACGATTTGTAAACTGTGATTCCCAGTTGCCATCGACCGTATTTTATATTCGAACACCTTTAGCGTGTTTCGCATTTGATTCACTCGAATTGTCATTTGTCGGTAAACAAATTATTTCACATGCAATTGTCAACGAATAATTAAAATATAAATGCAATAATTAAAATTGCTTATCGAAAATCACTGAAATTAAATCATATTAATTGATGTGAATTGCAGGAAAATTAAATTTTATTACTAGCACTCAACGAATACAAATAGAATGAAATTCATACATGGAGTACAACGTTGCATGTGATGAATTCTATCGGAAATCAATATACATTCGAGTTTATAAAAATGCGATTCATTCAATTGCGATGGATTTTTGGATACTGAGTAAAATTATTCGATTATTTCGCTTATATTGCACCAGAATATCTGAAATTCGGTTTTTGAGTTTGTATGTG
The DNA here is from genome assembly GCA_949127995.1 of Suillia variegata. Classification (NCBI taxonomy): domain Eukaryota; kingdom Metazoa; phylum Arthropoda; class Insecta; order Diptera; family Heleomyzidae; genus Suillia; species Suillia variegata. The sequence continues at coordinate 15,737,769 of OX421845.1, read as the reverse complement.
CACTGTCAATTTAACGCCAATTAAAAAAAGATAAGATAAATTTTACGCCCACAACCATTGCTCTGGAACTTTATGCGCTATATAAATAGAAAACATGTATATGGATGCACCGGTACAGACAATTTGGCACTTATTACGCCCACAATTTGTAAACTACGTGAAAATATATAAAAAAAATTTGAAATTTTGTTTCTGAATTTGTATGATTACTGTCGACAATTTCATTAAAAGTGGGCGTAGAATTCAGAATCGTTACCGGGAACTTCCGCTTACTAATTTTCTTACTTAGTTATATTCAAAATTAAACCTGGACAACGGCGGGTATTAAAAGCTAGTTGTGAATAAAAAAAGTCACTAGGATTATGAAAAATTTTTATTTTTGCAAATTTTATTTTCAAAATCAAAATATTCGAAGCTACCAAAATGTCAAAACAACAAGTTTTAAATACGAAATATTCGTCGTTACACTGATTGATTTACTCGTGATCTTAAAAATAAATATCACTCACTGATATAAAAAAATCACAGACAACAATTATTTTTGATCTCTAAGAAAATACAAAATCTAACTGTTTTCTCATCACAAATATTATTTGCTTAATTTTATTGCGATTTAATAGTGAATGAAGCCAGACATTTTTATATCTCATTGTGAAGTACCTATCTGAAAAATATTGCGTCTCATTATTCCGAAATAAAGCTAATTTACACTTCATCAACTGCGTTTTAATAAAACCAAAAGTAAAGTTGAAAAAAACAACAACAACAACAGCAGTCTACAGCCGCGACCGCATTACATTCCCAAGATAAGAAATAGTGAGTATCAACATAAAATTTGTGTGAGGTTGATTTTTAATTACAACGCAGTTTCGCAGTTATCTATTTTAACTGGCTACTGGCGGTGATCGCTGAAGCAAAACTGCGACTGCGGAAACGGAAACGAAGACGGAGAAAATACAACAATGAAATTATGTTAAATGAAATCATGTTGTATCAAGTTGTTATTAAGATGCAATTAAACAATTCAAAGTAGAAAAATAAATGCATATAGGCTCAAATTTGTTGTTCTGTTTAAATTTATTTATTCTGGAACATTGTAATAAAAACAACAAACACTATAGCAAGATATTAACCATATCAATTATGACTTCATTTATTTTTTACGTATTTTTTTATATTTTATAACTATTAAAAACGAAAAAAAAACAACCAAAAAAATAAATTAAATTTTTATGTTTAGTTTGTGGCAAACAAAAATATATAAACGTTTAGTATGACCATCCTGGACTACAGCCAATTTGCATCTTTTAGTTCACTTCCGGCGTGTTTTTGGTCCATTCCTCAATTTATGCTGTTATCTGATAAGATTTTTTGGATACTTCACGTTTTCGAATGTTTTTTTTTGACTCATCAGCAAAAACTAGGTGCTCCTTGGACATTTTATTCTACGGACTTCATTTGTCCTTATTTTTGAGATATTTATCTTTCTGTAACTTCTTTAGTTTTTGATATATTCAACATTTTAGATCAAAACAAATGAGACTGCATGTCATATCACAACAAAATGACTACCATAGTTGAATAATAATGTTAGGAAAGTAGAAATGAGAACGAAAAATTAGCGAACTCACCTCGACCATATTTTGAAGTTTTTGTTGTTGTTATTTTAGACAACATAAGTACTACGTTGTTGTTTTTATTTACTTAATAATTTTGTAGCATCCATGGCAACTTAACAAAAATTAAATTTTCAATGAGAGGAACCATATTGAGATGGAGAGGATATTGTTCTACTTTCCTCACCTTACTACCTACCAAAAGCAAACTTAAATGAATTGAAAAAATTAAAATTAAATATAATAAAATAAAAAATTCAATAAATTTTTCATCATTTGAGTAGAATTTCATTGACTACAACCTACATACATATGTACATTTTAAAAAATTTGCACATACTCATATTCATAGAAGCAATAAAAAAATACTTCTACAAATAAATGAAAAATTTTCAAGATTTTTGAGCATAACATTTGAGTTCCAATATACAACTGAAACTTGGTATAAATGTTGCTTACAGCGGTGCGTTACACGATGGTGAATGTATTGGTCTAAGGTGTGTGATGTTCCAGAATCGAGGCTCAAGTGAATCAGATCAGGTTTTGGCGTTTTAAGAAACAGTTTTATTTACGGCAAACATTTGACAAACCTTCTAACTTTTCTTGTAGAAGTTCGTAAATAGATCGGCCCACACTCTTCTAGAGTGGTTGCACCAAATATTTAGTAATTAATTTTTTTTTATAATGCCTTGCTTGTCAACGAAATTCATAGAGAAATGAACCACTCTACGCTCATGTTAATATGCAGAATCCTCTGGATTTGTTTAACAAAAATTACTCAAAGAATTGCTTACAACACCTACAACTATTGTTAAAATTAATTAATATTTTTAATAATAATAAAGCAACGACATCGCCTGTCCATCGAAAGTGAATTGCTCGCGTGTCTAACCCACTTTTATTTAAAACAAACGAACCAAACGATGGAAAGTATTCGCAAATAATGAACAATGTAAAAACTTCCCGAATATGCAACAAAATGTCTCAATTAAAAAAAGTTTCATTCACTAATTTTGAAATTGGTTACGCGTGAAAACCGCTCAGAATGTTTTGAAATGATTTCATGCCAACTGCAACGCAATAAGTAGAGAACAAAAATAAACAGAATAATACGAAATAACAACAAATAAATTATAAATAATATGCGATAATCAAAACTGACGATGAAATATTTCTATTAGTTTTGTACGTATGTACGAGTACGTAGAAGCACCCCCCACTGGATTTAATTTCGATCATTCCAACTTCACTCTGGACTGTTGACATTGAACACAAATAAATATTGATTACTCGCGTTTGTGTGTGTGTGCGTGCACGTACGTGTGTGCCTCATAAACCATCCAAACTGAAATGAAATGAAATTGCATTTTTGTGCGCGCTTATCTTTAAAACTATTAAAACAAAACAACAACAAAGAACAACAATGGGGAAATATTTGGAGGCCTCTTAACCACATGAATGTGCCTACGACTTTGTTGCCAGAAGTTCAGTGACGCCAGAATGTTGGCGCGCGCGTGCTAAATCAATAAAAAACTTACATAGCATTTTGTTTAGTATTGATTTTAGTTAAGCCCACTTGCGAAAGTGTTTTATGGAACAAAAGTGGCGAGTGCACGGATATGACTATAAACCGAACGAGAATTCTATAAATATTTTGTGCTTGAATCTATTTCGATATTTTCATAATCCCATTACTGATGTATTATCAGCAATATAACCAGTGTCGTTGCTGAACTATCAGGTGCTCACTACAAAAACTAATACTTTTCGAATTAACATTATTAAGCCAGAAATAAGCCTCATGGCTGTGCACCTTAAATTGGTTGAAGGACGAAGAACGCGAATTTTGGAGAAAACTAATTAATACGATTTCAAAGCATTGTTTAGATGTAAGCCTTACCAAAGTAATTTATCATAGTACTTATATATTAAATATAAATATTACAGACGGGCAGCTGATTTGACAGATACGAATATCTCTGTTAGATATCTCTTTTTCAATCTGTATGAGATTATATCTAGTTCTAACGAATTTCATGACAGATTTTTGTAGGTCAATATAACTCTAACAAAACCTAAACCTAACTACTAGTGATGTTTTTTTTTAAGAGGTCCAAAGGGCCGTTATTTAACAAGTAAATTTACCACCTTTTAAATTGTACTTCTGACTGAAAATGGGCGTGATCTGATATGAATAACGCCCACTTACAAACGATACATATGACACATATGTACGAGTATGTGCTACTAGAAGCACTATATATCACCAATTTTCACTTCTTCACTGGTGCTGAGTCGCGAATTGATCGATAGCTTAATCGGCACATCGGTCGTTCGCTGGGTCGACATTCATTTAATCACAAGTTCCGTTGGTGGGGCTGCAAAGTGGCGGCGGCATATGATTGACGGTGGATGCGACTCACGTGAAATAAATCTCGCCGAGGTTGTGATTTTAATATTTTTTTTGTATTTTGTATTTTGTTTATTGACATTGTGAAATTAGCGCTAAATAATGTATGTATGAAACTGTTGTTAGTCTTTAATTCTTTAACGATATTTGTGCTGGTTGGTGGTTGATGAAAACATTCCATTCCGTTTCATCTTGTTTATTTGTTTATACGGCGGAATCTGACGTTATTCATCTTATCAATGCAAGATTGTGATCTGATTGTGAAATACTTTTTGTTATTGTTGTTGATGTTGTTGCCTTGCTATGTATGTCAACTACCGACCGCGTATTTGTAATTACTCCTCCTCCGCTCACCTCCTCTTTTTTTTGGCGCCAAAACTCATTAATAACACATTGGAGTTTTTTTTTGTGTGTGTGTGTGTGTGAATTAACTGTTGACACTTACGAGTACGTTCAAATCGAAATGAGCTCATGTGCTTTTATTCATAATTTTATTTATTAGATTGTACAAATATTTTTATTACCCTGTGCATTTCGGTAAATTTAAAGCAAAAAGAATAAATTATGAGTTGAGGCATAAGCTAGTTCGATTTTGATAAAAAGAATGAAAATTTATTGATAATTTGTGGATATAATTAATAGTTAAAATATAAGGATTCGGTACCAAAATAATATATACTATAGTAAGGTGCAGACATGCGTAACTAATAAAGTTGTTATAAATTTAAACAACATTTTGATCACCATAAAATGCAACAAAAGATTATGATAAAAGTGGAGGTGCTCCAATATTGGAACCAAATCAGCATGTTCTATATATCAGAGCAGTACATACCTGAAATTGATTCAAACACGCGCACCTTTTGTTAGACATAATCGAATTTTTTAAATGTATTTAATTAATTGTGGGCGTAACATGATCAGATCCATCAAGATACATACATGTACACGTATAATCCAAGTATGATGAAAATAGGTTCAACCATTTACGCGTGAAATTGAAACAAACTAAAATAAATAATTAAATATAGAAAGAAAAAAGAAAAAATGAAGGAAAGAAAGAAAAACTATAAAAAGAATTATCTTCGGCTATGGCGGAGCTCAGAAATTTTAAAAATGCCGTAACTGGAGAAGCATTTGCGAACTTCCTGCCATATCAGTGATTCTAGCAAAAATAGTTCTGGATTGCATTACACCACATCTTGAAAACACGATAGAAGATTAACAAGAATTTTTCCGATCAGGATCCTCCTACGTTGACTACATCACCACTCTGCGAATCACAATTGAGCGATGCGTAGAATTTAAGTCAACGTATGATTCCATTGCTAAACTGCGGTACAGTGGAACCCGCTAAATCAAGATGGCAAACGATCGTGTTAGTCTAAAACATATTGACGCAGAACTGCAGAAGAGAATACTAACATAGGCAATTAGCTGGAGGGAAATTAAATTAACAGTACAAAGGAAAACAGGGCATAAAGAAAACCATGCCATACACTTACCAATTAAGCTCAGCTTTTGTTGGCGCATGTATTGCCATCAACTTCAAATTACCTTTTAGGTACTCATACACATGTTAAAAGTTAAAAATTCTTCACTTACCTAAAGTGAAGACATTCCAAACTATGCCACGACAATTGCAACTTCGATAGGAGCGCGCGTTATCTTGCAGTTTGACGGGCACGTGTCTTCGATTATCTAAGTTCTGACTATTGCGAACGTTTTCGCATTTCTTTTATTTATAGATACTTTCGTGCTTTATTTTGCGGTTTCTTTTCGTTTTTGTTTTTGTTTTTAAAGCGTTCTTGTTTTAGATAATTTCCCAGAAAATGATTCTGACGCAATATCGCAACAAAGCAAAGAACGACATGTGCCGTAATACAACAATTAAAACTCGAAACAATTTAACGGAAATTGGTAAAGTTGATAAACAATTCTGCTATTTCATGGTTTTAATATTTTTATAGCTCCCAATAAATTGTAAGCAAAAATATATATACTTAATTATTTGAGTTTAACTATGAAAGTAAATTTGTTTGAGTGGCGCCTGTATTGCGATTACACTACGATTACATTGGAAATATTGCCTCTAAAACTCTGAAATTCGGTATCTTAGTTTGTTCGAAACCGAAATGTCGATAACTTCTCCAAAAATGGGCTTGGTTATAGTTGTTATTATTATTATTATATGCCAGTAAGCACTCCGACCAACGAAATCTATTGTGCATGGCCTATATTTTTAACTGCATAGGCTTTGAATGTATCCAAAGTTTAAATAGATTTATAACAGTGTCGTCGAAGGGACAAAATCTTTGTCTGGCGAGTGAAGAACATTCGCAGAGTATGGGCTTGGTTGAATTAATAAATATAACGCCCACCGCCGTAACTCAGAAACACTACAGCGGGGAGTAACCGGAAGTTCCGCTAACTTATAATCGCATTCATATATCGATTGAAATACCTTTCAAATGACACTTCATTGTCAATTACTTCGTTCTAACGTTGAAATCTATTGTAACACCAGCTTCAACTTACCTCAGAGCAGGGTTGGACGGTAATGATCGAAATTTTTAATCATTTCACAAAATAAAAATTTATTTCAATTAAAACAAAACAAAATTTCTTTGATTAACGACTTTTTGTTTGTAATCAGAAAGTTTTTGATTAGTTGACACTCACACCCATTATAAAAATAATGGGTGTGAGTTTTCTACAAATACTCGAGAGATTTAATAAATATAATAATTTCATGTTAGCCCTTCTGTTTTGAAATACCCTGTATTTTCTCATAAAAAGCGTTCTAGCAGCGACCAGATTTTGTTTACATAAAATCTCTTTAATGATTTCAAAAAATTCCTTATAATGGTTTTTGTAATCAAATTAAATATTCTCTAATTTCCGATTATAAAAAATAACTGCAATCAAAAACATCTGTAAATCAAGCTCATCGAATAAAGAGGAAAGCTAAAGTATTTGCCAGACTTCAAATTTTTTTTTATAATTTGATTCCAATTGCAAGAACAAAATAAATTAATTTAAATACCAGTTTTTTATTTTTAATAACTCCGGTCTGTTATATTTAGCTGCAGTCTCTCCTACTTATCAATTAGGTGATATAAATAACATTCGCCGGATATTTTAAAATTATGAACAAATCGCAATCGAACAAATCGATTCAAACGTTTGCACAAAATTCGCAAATAGTCAAAGGCTAAGCAAAAAACCCATGATAGCATGTTTGACGCGTTACTTTCGCGTATCTAAAATTAGCACCACTAACAAAAACAAAAACAACATCGACAGCAATAGCAATAGCAACAACAATAACAATAACAATGGCAGCAAAACATGTTCATCAGCATGATCATCGTATTGCGATCGATGTATTGCTTTGCTTTGCTTAGCTTAGCTTTGCTTTGCTTTGGGGTCAACAATTTGTTTATTTGCGGCACGTGTTGCCAAAAACCTGCTTACTAACTAACTCAAGTGTCCACTCACGGCCAAAACAGATCGGTTGGACGGACATGACAAATACTTATGAAGTATACATACACATCGGTGGCCATATATGTAAACAAGCAAAACAGTTTTTGTTGTTTTTGTTTTCGTGTTTGTTTTCTAATATTTATAATTTATTTTATTTTTAGCAAAGTAACATTTGCAAATCTCTAACAAAGTATGCCAGTCCGTCCGTATGTCCATCCATTAAGCTCATTTTTCGCGATTTGTTTGTTTGTTTGTTTGTTTGGCTCGACGTCTCTTTAGTGACGTCCATTCGCAATATTTGTGTTTAAAAACAAAACACAACACAACAAAACGAAACGAAAGGAAATACCATAGGTAAATAGCAAAATCGAAAACAGATCTTTAAAGCAAAAGCACCAATAAACAAAAATTGAATACAGCGGCGCTGAAAACTTGAGTACCGCGCGTCCCTCGCTGAGCGACACGTTCGCTGCGCTGTACTGCAATGCGCATAAAATCAACTGCTGCCGTCATCATCGCCGCCTCTGCCCAACTAAGTTCGATTTGCTTCTATCAGTTATCGTAAAATGAAAAAAATTAAACGCGGCTCACAGCGTCATACTCGTACATTAGTTCCAATGCTGGACAAAACTCAATACAATTTATTCTAAACTAGCGAATGCCCGGCATGCGTTGCAATGCCACTTAAATTTTTTTTTTGCAGATTTTCCTGGTACTCCCCGTTAGCGGAACTTCCCGGTATTCACTGTTATAGCGATTCTGAGTTACAGCGGTGAAATTATCGGTATACAAACTCAGAAACAAAATCTCAAATTTTTAGGAGCAATATTAGCAATGTCATCGTATATTTTCACTTATTCAAACAAAATGTGGGCGTGGCAGATTTTGTATATCCTGTTATTCTTCCCGGTGCATCCCGATACATGTTATAGCGCATCAAGTTCATGAGCAATGATGGTAGGAGTGATATTGATCCACTCTTTTTTTGAAAGTAGGCGTTAAATTGATCCAACCTCGCCCATTTTTGGGGATTTTATCGACAGTGCCAATACAAATTCAGATACCTAATTTAAGATTTTTAGGGGCAATATTAGCGAAACAGTAGAATATTTTTACTTAGTTTTACAAATTGTGGGCGTAATAGGTGGGCGTGGCAAAATTTTCTTTGCCCTAAACCTAAGTTGGAGTAAGCACAGCAACTCCCCAAATTTTCATCACAATCGGAAAAATGGATTAGACGGCAATTTGGTACAAAGATAGAAAGAAAGAAAGAAAGAAAGAAAGAAAAAAAGAAAGAAAGAAAGAAAGAAAGAAAGAAAGAAAGAAAGAAAGAAAGAAAGAAAGAAAGAAGAATTCATTTTTATATATATAGATGAAATATTAAATTACACCCTGCTGCAAAATAAAAAGTGCGATTACTTTCAAAAGTGAAAAGGTGCAAGTAAATTTAAACTGTTTATATACTTCCAACTTTGGATTATATAGTCAAAAACTATTTCTTATTTTACTTATAGACTTACCGATCCGCCATTTTTAGTTTATTTTTCCATTTTGAAACTGGTTTAATAAAAAGAATAATTTCATATGGTTATAATTTTTAATTCTGATCAAAGAAACTCAAAATTTTTATTTTTCAAAAATTTTATAACTGAACCTCGTATTCTTTACTTCATTATTATGATGACAACCCAGAAAGATATGTACCGGATATATTACCTGTAATTTAACCGGTCCGGTATTAAAATATGACGAATCTTTTCTATGTATCTGTACTAAACAAAAAATAAATCAGAAATCACTGTAAAGAATAATAGAATTAATGTTAATTGTCAGCTTCATTTCATATCAAAAATATTATTAATAAGTTATTATTTAATGTTCTCATGACACTACTTAGTAGTACTTTCATATAAATACATTTAATATGTATTGTAACGTATAATGAACATTATATTCATATTCGTATTCTTTAATTACGATTGAAATGACCGTTCATAATATGATTACGATATAAAAGTGAGTCCGTCACTCTTTTCGCTGCATGGCGTAGAAATGACAAATTCAACAATTTCACAGCCTAATCGCTGGCATCGAACTTAAGCGGATGCCACCAATTTGACATATTGTATTTATGTATGCACGCCTTATATATTGTATTTCCTTCGTGTGGCCTTTTTCGTTTTTATGAATGAAATGAAGCTGCGTATTTATGTATGTATGCATGTATGTATGTATGCGGCGAATTTTATCATAACGTAACGTAATAATTGTAGTAATTGCTGCTGATGCTGCAGCTGTACATAGCTGAGCGTTGATTTGCCGATTACCATTTAAAGTCGTATCACAAAATACATATGTATATCTACTATATACTTCATTTGTATGTGCTTGCATGTGTGCCTATTTAAGTTTTTATAATGCACTTTAAAAAGAAATTGCATTTTTAAAAAGCAACAGTTAGTTTTAGATAATATAAAAAATATGGAAAATTTCTTTGAAAATATGGTTTGGTACAAAAGTTATATTTTCTAATTTTGTAGTAAGTTTAATATTTTTAGTGGTGACTATTTTGAGGAAATATTTTATGAAGAAACGTATAGGGATTTTTTTAAAGTGATATAACTCAAAATAGGTTATATTTATTATACTGCTTCCATCATCTATCTAAACAGACAAAGTTCTATTTGAAAGTAACAAAATATTAATTTTGTTCGTCAAATATGACACAACTGAAAATAGGTCTTTTTAGCATTTAGCATCAGCGAAGCAAAATTGTGCAAATTGTCACATCAAAAGTGACATAACTGCCTTTTGGCAATAATAAAAAAATATACAAATATAAATATAAACCTATATAACTAATTGATTTTTTTTTACTATAATACATTTCACTTTCTATGGGCATGGGACATTTTATCCGAGGAACAGACCAATATATCGCTGTCAAAATCATTAAAGAAAATTTATAACTAATACAATATATCCACATCTATTAATTTTGATGAGATTTTATGTTTCATGCTTCTCATGTAAATTTATGGAAATGTTGATTAAGTCCTTCATTCATTTGATAGTGATATCTTCCAAGTCGATTCAGTTGTTTGGGTCACGCCCAAAGGAAAATGCAATTACAAAGAAAGGAAACACCTTTTATATTATGGTAACCATCTTTGAGGAAACATTTTTGAATGGGTATGTACTAAGACATTCCATCCCGAAATTCAGAAATCCGGAATAGCGGGATTTTGAGAATAGGTTTTTATTTTGTAAATATTTTTCAAAGTTTTAGTGTAAGTACGAGTATGAAGCCGGGTATTTATGCGTTAAAAATGTTTTAAATACGTTTTTAATTGTTGTTTAACTTATTCTTAATTATATTGTATGTTTAATAAGATTGTCAATATAACAATTATAAAAAAAGGGAACAAATGATATATGTGGGATGGCTGTTTTTTATTAGCTAGCATAAGTTCGTCATTTTTGGCTCTAATCTTCACTTTTAAGGCTCTAATTTTTTTGTGACAAGGTGAATTCTTAGTATAGACTTCTAGAACTTGTTAAAAAAAATTTTTTCATTATATATGATCTTATAAGTAATTCATAATGAATTATTTGTTTAATTATTTAATTTCTTTGTCAAATGCATCAAATGTATTTCTGTAATTTTTTTAATTTTTGTTTTCTAAATGTATTTATGTATGTATGCATGTATGTAAAATTTTCCATTTCTTTTATTTTAGCAATTTTTCATTACCAATTTTTTGTTACTACATATAAACAAACATACATAAAAAGTTATACACACATACATACATACATACATACATACATACATACATACATACATACATACATACATACATACATACATACATACATACACACATAAACACAAGTACTTCAATTTTAAATTTTGAAGTTTTTGGGTCAATGAATAACTCCGTTGTGAATAGTCAAAATGCTCACATGAAGCCCGTTAAAGTGTTTCCACGCTTAAACGCTTAGCCACAAAATTTTTTCACAGTTAAATTTTGTCGCAAAACTAAATTTTGGTCAGCTTTATGACGTTCGCTTCACTTTTTACTTTCGGTATTAAAAAAACATTTAATTAAAACTTTCTTCTGCGACTTTTCAATTAAATTTTTTGTAGTGGCAACGATTCCATGGAAAATATGTGCCAATTCGGTCCGTGGGCTGCGTAGCCCACTTAATCGGCTAAGGTATAAATGCGTGTGAGAATTAACCAAAACAAAAAAACAATAAGCAATTATAGGCGATCCTACAGACTATTGCAAGTGCCCCACATTGAGCCTCATAATTGCAATCCGGCAAAACTGCTTATAAGCGAGTATGTAGAATTATGTCAACCAGCGCAGAAGACGCGATCGATTTCTGGGTCGAGCTTTTGGTGTATATTGACCTAGGTTGAAAAGTGAGACAGAACCACTGGGTGGAGTTTTAGATAGCGAGATTTCTTTTAGTTTTCGGTTGGGTAGGGATCTGAATATCAAAAAGGAGCAGTAGGAAGTTTTAAGAAACTTACAACAGATTATATTGTTAAAATCTTAATTGCATAACAGAAAATTGTGTACAATTAATAATAATTTTAACTAATTTGCTAAAAGGAGACTATGTGGAGAAATAAATAGCCAATATTTCAAAATTTTCGTTTTCCTATTGTAGACTAAGTACTTATCGGACCACCCTCGTATATATATAGTAAAATAATTAAAATTAAAGTAAATGTTAAATGAATCAACCTTTATAAATACATTTCATCTCTATGTATGGATCGTTCTACTCGTCTCAAGCTATAATAGGAAATTTTAAATATCTCTGTGCCTACCATTTTACAGCGGATATGATTAAGACGGGCTTTTTTTTATCTAGTATATATGTATGCTAATGTGTATGCTAATAAGTCAAATCGGTCAACATCGGATGCTAGTAGCTGGTAAGTTAATATATAGGGAATAACTCTGTGAATCAACTATAATTCACATTGGATGTCGGAAAATAAATAAGAAATGTCACAGATCCACTTATTTGCGGCGCTCGTATAAGGCGTTCGACATCATTAAATATTACGCTTGCGTTTTCGCGGCGGTTCAGCACAGCGGAATGCACAGCTATATTTAAATTCGTGTGGTGGAAATCCCCACAATTGGTCGCATGGATTTTTTGTTGTTGTTATTATTATTTAAAAAACATTCACGAACGCCAGTTTATAAAAGAGAGACCAAAAGACAACAAAACAGAAAATAACAATAAAAAAGAAATAATAACAATTACAACGATGAGAAAAACAACAACCACATCAATATCTTGACTTGCAATGCAAAAATTCCCACAACATCCGGTTGTGCACAGCAAGCGAACGGATATGCACGCCGCTACATTCGAATGGCAAAATGTGTTTTCACTGGCACACACACACACACAAGCAAGGCGGTATTTAGGCAATCGATTACGGGGGATTGAACTCCCCCCAAATGTGCAAAAATCTGGAGCTGATATTTTTAACTGTTGCTACATCGAAGCTCCTATTGATTATTAATTAAACTTTTAATTATCAAAATTAACTGTAATTGTTGACAATAATTTTCATGGCAATATTTCTGGACACCGAAAGGTCTCCCTGCTATCAATAAATCTACGGCCCTGCCCAAGTGTCTAGCAAAACAAAAGCCACATAAACCGCAGCTGCAAGCGTTCGTATAGAAGTGACGGAGCAACTGTGCTTAATGACATCACTGCAGCCAGTGCTGCTAACTCGCGTGCCATGTCGTTACTTCCCACTTGTCCCTACCCCGCCACTACAACACAAAACAAAAACAAAGTCGAATTTAAAGTCGATCTTCTGAACTATTAACAATGCATCACATTGCTTGTCATTATTATTGAATAATATTTTAAAAGAAGTAGTTTCTCTTTTTTGTTTATAACATTTTTTCTGGATTCTGTCCACAACTTCACCATCATTTGAATGCAACATACTTTTGCAATAATTCTGCAAAAGTGAAAAAAAAAATACCAACTATACTAGAACATTGAAATGCTACTGAAATATTTTAGTAAGATTTCAAATGTAATAATACAATAAAATGTTTGTGAAATTTATTTGCGTAACATTTCGTAACGAACATTTTTCTCCGATTGGGTCTATTTCCTTTACCATCTCACAAAAATAGGCTCACTTTGGTCTAATTAACGCCCACCGAGTTAACGCAGCAACTGAATGCGATAAAACAATAATTTGAAATTTTAATTTCCGACTATATTTGCAAATCCACTAAAAGTGGATGTATTTCACCCTCGGATGTATTTCACTCTCGCAACCAAAGCTCAGAAACCTGATGTGCTTTGATTATATGGGTAAACCACACATTTATAAACTAACCTAGACTGTAGTTAGATAGAGCCATAACTCAAAAAACTTGAGCTATGTGAAGGAACTACACCTACATTAGTTAGTATGGGATTACAGGGAAGTACTCTTATTAAAAAAAAAGTGAGAGGTTAATTATTACGATAAACATATTTTAATTTAGCAATAGCAATACTAAGTAATATAAGCTAGTCGATACAATTTCATACATATAACTAGCCTGATATCATTTTTAGATCTTTACGACCTTTACATATCTGAACGTTGAATTTAAAATCAGATCGACAAATATGACTGGAACTAAATCAAAAAATGAATATATATTTTTCGATAACCATCTCGAGCATTTCTATAAGTTGCAAACATCAACCTGAAACCAATACATACACACCAAGATAGTGCAGATACAAATTACTCATAGCTGGGGAATGTGAATGGAATATATAAGTAAAATGCAGGCCATTCCGAACCAAACTGATCAAGTATGATCTGTAGCCGCAGTCCCAAATGCAGCAAGCTTCGACAACGCTGTGCGACAGCACTTCCAAAGCAAACAAGTCGACAGCGCCTGGCAAAGTGGGCGTTTCGCTCAGCTCTTACAGATGCAGCATAGCAGCATATGGGTGTTCCATAAACAAGTCCGCCTTTCTATTTACTTAATTGTTGCTGCAACTCGTGTAAAATATTAAAATACTATTTTGGATGCAAAGATATTAAGTGTTTTTGTTTTCCTATTATCATAAAAAAACACAACAAAATATGAAACGATCCAAGGAATACGAATACAAATAGAATAGAGAATTCAAATATCTCTTTATTCTTGGTAATTAAAAAGGTTAGTGCTTTAGCTTGCTGGACGCTTTAACAAGTTTTGGAATTGTTGGTATGATTCCTAACTCTGGGATGGAATATTCAAGTTTTAAAAAGTTAAGTTAATTAAGTATCCTTTAAATCTTGATTATCGGGAGTAGGATGTATGATTGTATGTAGGTATATATGTATGTATATATAAACATTTATTTCTACTTTTAGAAAATTGTGTGATATTTCATTCGGAATTGGCCTCAGCGTCATTATCGCCATATGTCAAATTGCAACTGTTAAGAAACAAGTTCATACATAAAAAGATATCTCGAATAACTTCGAGATAAAATTCCTTTGCAATAATTCATGGAACTTAGAAGTTCTTTCATTATGTTAACCACACAACAACAAGAATAAATTTCAACCGAATAACTTTTCCGCTGATAAGAAGGGAAGCGCAAGATGCTAAAAGAACTGTTATTTGTGAGAATAAAAATTACTTGGTCACATGAATGACATCCTGCTTCAAAAAGTATAAAGAATAGTGCAATTTCTATTGAAGCGACATAATGTGGTTTCTAATCCATATCGAGGGCAACTCAAAACTATGCATGAAGTTGTTCATATATGTTCGAGTATGCCCAAAATCGGATTACATATAAATATAAACGATTTTTTTATAATAATTTTTGATACCAAATCCATTGATTTGGTTTTTGCTTTCAAAGATACTTAAAATTGTTTCAAAGTAATTATTAAAACTTGTTACCTTTCCTTTGGTTTTTTTATTTTTCCTTGCCCCGAGGTAGTTGATTGTGCTTTTAAATTCTTGTACTACACGAGATAACCCTTTTTGCTAATAGTCTTTGTAGATATATATATGATTTTATACGTTCGTATTTGAAAGCAGATTTGATTGTTTATAATTCGATATAATTTATTCAATTAGATCTGAACAGATCTAAACTTTTTTACATGGATAGTCAAAAAGGATCATGGAAAAGCAAAGCTGGTCACAAACCAGTTTTTAATTAACGAATTAAGTTAATTAACGAAGTTAATAATTTTGCTAATTTTAAACTTTCCGAGTAATATATAAAAAAAAGTTAAATTTATTTTGTTAATTCAAGTGAAAACCAAAACAAAAACAGGAAAAATTAAGAAATGAATTAAAGCAAAATGTTCTACTGACAGTGGATGCCATCTTGAACAATCGTTAGTGAACTTGTTCACAAAGTACGAGTACAATAGGACCATTTGTTTTCTACTGGCAATGGCATCTTGAGGGCAAAGAGGTCATCATTGTCGAATCAAAATTTGTTAGGAAAGCCAACCTGCAATTATTGCATAAAATTGAGAATGAAAATTTAAATTTTATAAATAAATAAAATCAAATAAACAAAAACCAACTGAACATTTCACGAATTTATTTACATTTTGAATTTATATTTACCCTTGATTACATACATACTTATACGAGTATATTTAATTTCTTTCATTTGAATGCAAAATTTTTTTTTTTGAATAAAGTGAATACAAACCTTTATTTGAGTGTGTATGTATACTCGTATTAGGGTGTTCCTTCGTTATTCGAAGAACATTCTTCTTTTTGTAATTCTTAGGTCTCACTGTCCAATAGTTTCATTTGATATTAGAAAAATGTACAAAAAAAACGTCAAGCCTCTGAGATAAGTCCTTTACGTGTCGCCAAGGTCCTGAAAATTCTTAAGTCAACCAAAAAACTAATCTTATAACGATGATAAAAAGACAAACAAGTGTCAATATTAAAACTAAAATAATTATAATAAACAAAAAAATACATATAAAATATTTTATTAATTGAAAATTGTATACTAAATTTTTTCTTTTATCCACTCTCAATTTCAATCAAAATTGAAATTTTTATGAAATTCTAAACAAGTTCAAAAGGACACCAGATCTTTAATTTTGACCTAACTTAGTCCGGTGGCGTATGAGTGGTCTGTATTTAAATTTTCAGTACCCTGGCGGCATGTGAAAAACTTATCTCAAAGGCTTCAAATTTTATGTGAATTTTTCTATTATCGAATGTCAACTTTTTGGGGATTGAGACATTCGAAGTTTGTAAATCGAAAAATAAGAAACACCCTAATGTATGTGTGCATAGTTACGACTATTTTATTTGATTTTTAAAGATACTTTAACCTGTACGTTAAATTTTTAACGACGTTAACTTTTCCAAGATTTTGACTTAACGAAGTTAAGTTTTTGGTTAACTTTTCTCAGATTAACAAACTTAAATTCAAATGAACGATGCCCACCTACGAGTATGTTGAAAGCTTTCTAAAATAGAAAACTTACAGAATAATATTTAGATTCTTTCTTTTGGCAAACAATTTACAACGATTATCAAATAGGATTTCGATTGCTGGTTGAACTAAACAACATGATTAAGTTAACTTGAAAATTTCACGTTTTGAGTTGCGTCACTTTTGAAGTGGCTGCGCGAAATATACATTCTAAAGTTATGTAGAGGGGAAATGCAATCGTGTAAATTCTTTTTTGGACAATAATAGAATCATTGATAATAGCTTATCTATAGATAGACAATAAGCGAAACTAACTACACATCATATCTCCATCAGAATGAAATTTTGCGCTTGTATTAGGGATTCCGGCGACTCGCGTCACATGCTGGAATTTGCGTATCAGACTGTAGTAAGTGTGGTGTTCTTTTTGTATTGTTTTGTTTTGTGTTGTTGTGTTGTGTTGTGTTCTGTTTTGGTATGATATGGTTTGTTTGTTTGTGTATCGTATGACGCCAATTGGAGCCTGTTCGTGATATCGCGAATTGTTTGTCTCAATTTCAATTTCAATTTGTTATTTGTGAGTTGCGCACAAATATGAAATGTGATGTCAATTGGCATTCGGATTTTTCAAGCATTTTATTTTTTTTAGTAAATGTTTACACATACACAGAAAGTGTCGAAAGGTCACAGCAGAAATAATTCTTTTTGTTTCCTATTATCGCGAATTACTGTTCTTACAGCAAAGATATTTGTGAGCCAAACTTGGATTTGTGGAAGTGGTTACACCCGCAAATTTAAGTCGTAATAAAAACAGAGCCTCCCTCTCCCATTTAGGCAATGGGTACTGTTAGAAGTTTTCTGTTTGGAAGAGAATGGTCCACTTTTATTTCTATCTCAAATGAAATGGTCCAATAAAGTTATTCTTCTTTAAAGGGCTTTAGCAGAACTTTTAGAAAGTTAACTTTTCACTTCCGATATCCTCTCTCTGCATCTGTGTATATGAAATGATCTACGGAGCAAAGCTTATAGAGTAATGGCAACATTTGGAAGGGCTTTACAAATATGCATTCTGTATGAAAGCTTTGCAGAAGAACAGTTTTCATAGAGACGTTTAGAAAATAAATTATCAGACGATTTCAATAAATGTTGTAAATAGGAAAAAAAATTATTATAAACCTTTCATCTTTTGAATTTGATGATATTTAGAATGAGATTTGAAAGGACCAAAACATATATGTTTATTGTTTTTTCTTAAATAATTTACATTACATTTATTATTTATACATATATTATATTATATATCGATCGAAAAATATAAAAAGATAAAAACTGAACTTACTGCGCCTGTGCGGAAGAGAATCGCATCTAAAAAGTTAAAGGACTCTAAAATCTTTGAGGAAACCAAAAGAATTTTTGTAGTGCCTTTTATAGTTCACTCTTCATCTTTTCACTCTTTTATTAAAAAATAACATTAACTTAGTTGTAAATGCAAAAATCGGAAAACTCGAAAAAATCTAAAAGTTTCGAGCTTCTTTTCGGGAACTCACCTTTTTATATTTGCAAAGTTTAGTTATTTAACAATTCCATCAGCTGTATTCTAGAATTTTAAAACTTAAAGTAAAAAGTTTATTTTTTCATGGCACTAATAGTTTTTTTTTACATATGTACAAGCAACACTGAAACATTCGAGAAACTTTTCGAGGCTGTTTCGCGACTAATTTGCCTCGAATATTTGCGAGGCATGCGAAATTTATGTTTCATAAAATTTTTCACAGTTCCTTTTCCAGGGTCGAAAACTTTCGCAGTTTTAAGTTTTTCGAGGAATTTTCGAAATTAAAGACATTTTTTATGATTGCTTCGCATTTTATTTGATTTAATTAAAAAAATTCAAAACTCTTATTAACAATTGGCTCGGAAATGATGTCAACTTATGTTCATACAAATTTAGACGATTAATTTACGCATATGTACTCGTAAGTTCACATGGTTTACATCGTTTACAACATTAGATGAGGACCATTAACGTATTTTCATATTTTCAGAAAATAATGTAAAATAAAAACGCAAATTACTACGTCTTTCATTTAAATGCAGATCGTTAACCTGTTTCTGCTGCTGATCTTGTTTATATTTCATTTTGCTTTTGTAATAAACATCTGTGTGCATTTGTATGTGTGTATGTGTGTGTTTGTGTGTGTGATGATAAATTTATTTACAACGCCACATTTTGCTGCTGATTAATTTTTCTCCGAATTTCGTGATTTGATTTATAGATTTCGTATTGAGTGAGTGAGTGTGTGTGTCTCTGTGTTTGTGTTTGTTTTTGTTTTTGTGTTTTCAGTAAATGCACGGACCGTAGGTATCGAGCTTGCGAATTTATTTGCCATTTTCTAAAAATAAACTGCAAATAAAAATAGAAATAAAGTGAAGTGAAGTGAAGTAAATATAAACGTAGATATGTATGAATGTCTGTATCGAACAAGATCCGTCTGTCTGTGTAGTGTGCTATTTTTATCAGTAATTGTTTGTGTTTGTGTTTGCGTTTGCATTTTTTAGCATTTGGGTAATTCGATCGTGATTTTATTTGAAATTCAAAATAGGAAAACAAATTTTGCAGTTTCTCTAAATCATATTTTTGATTCATAATTCAATTGAAACTAGTTGGAAAATGTAGTTCATCTATGCCGAAACTCAAGTACCCTACTTCATTTTATAGATACTAACAAATGTGCTACTGGTTACCCATCTGTATGAGAAATATGTTTCAATTGATCTTATCCGATCGGGAGGCGTCTGTCTTGCCAATAATTGTTGTTGCAATTAATAATAATAAAAAATTACAAGTAAAAAAAAAGATCTTAAGCCTGAAAAATTTAAATCTTTAATAAATTTTACTGCAAAAAAAGAAGAGATTATATGAGGGGGTGGAGGGCAGTGTTTAATTTTTGCATGATCTTGCTCATCTTAGAACTTGGAGAATTGGAGCTCTCCTATTGTTAATTCTTAAACTAAAGCAAGACATTGTCAAATCGACTCAGAATTCGACTATAATTTGTATAACTATAACTACTAGCTTATAGTACTCGGCGTTGCGCGGGTTCTGTTTTTAATAGAAACAAGCTTATATTTACTTAATTTTACAGATTGTGGGCGCAAGAAGTGGGATTTCATATCGCCCAGTATTTTTCAATTGTATCGTTTTATATATTTTCTATATATCATATCAAATTATTGAGCTATGGTGGTGGGCGTACAATTGATCCAACCTATTACTAAAAGAGGGCGTTAAATGAATCCAACCACGTATATATTTAGTAAAGATTTCGACACTCATCATACCAACTTAAATACCAAATTTAGCATTAACGAATTAATCGATTATTTTCACCTCATTTTACAAATTGTAGGCGTATTAGGTGGGGCTTCCAGCTGTGAACATATCAACTCAAGAAAAAAAGAAGAAAAAGAAGATACACGAAACTACAAAAAAATGGCCATGAGTAGATACTAACAACGCCCATTTTCGCATCTATTTCACATATGTGCTATCAGAAGCATAGTTTTAGGTATTTGAGCTTCGGCTTAGCCGAGGAAAATTCGTTTACTAATTCGTTTTGCGTTGAACTTTGTGATTAAATACAAAATAAATAATTTTATTTTCATATTGTAAACAAAGTGTAGACAACAATTTCGAGAAAAGTCGGTCGGTCTGTTGGTCATTTCTGTTGCTGTTAATATATGTAGTGCAGCTCAATTTGTATGAACAACAAAAAAAAAACTATTGCCAAATGTCGTGGCAGTTCATTGGTTTAGCATTTAATTTGTTTACATTTCGCATTTTCAAGGTAATAAACAAATAAAAATAAAAAAAAACAAAGTAAAAACACAACAATGTAAATATTTTGTTGAACAAATTGTCAAAGGCCGCAACGAAAAATTACTTGAATATTATTTGTTATTTTTAGACTGGCAGCCAGTTGAGTTTTATTTTAGATTGATTCCGACGTGCAATAAAACAGATTTTCCTTGAGTTGCACATCTCTCATTTTTCAAATACTTGATAAGTTTCGAATCGTTAATCGATAAATGAGTAAAAACCGCTATTAAGAACAAAAAAATAAATAAAATAAAAACTTATTCCGTCTTCCAATATAATTTTAAACATATTTTTTATTTTAAAAGTTCATCTAACATAAGTTCAAAAAAGTCATTAAACTTCAATCAGATAAGCTCACTAATTGCGAAACAAAATTTGAAAATGTCGGATTATCAGTTTTGATATTAAAACCTTATTTTTGAGCGATTCAAAAGTTTAAAGGAAACTGAATATTGGATTCATAATATGGACCCTATGAGCTTTAAGAATAACCCTTTTCAAAACATCTTTGACAATAATAATTTTTTACGTTTAAAACAAAAAAAACAACATTTTCGTTTTAAAAACCTAATAGATGTTTTTTGTTCAAAATTCTTAATATACGATTAGATGAAGACTTTTTTAATCCTTAGCTCCTTATTTATATGAAACTTACTTATTAATTGACTTAGGTGATAAAATGAGATTAGTTTTTTAAACTAACGCCCCAACCATCGGAAGTCTTTTTGACAATCAGAGTATTCGATCTAAGGCATAGCCTAAATTATCCTTTGTTCTACAATACATTTTCCGGTACATTTAAATCTAAAATTCCAATATTTGACATAACAAAAGTTTTGATTTTACTAGCATTAAAATAACGTATTATTTAGTCCTTCTTAAAATATAAATACATGACATTTGATATTTTCAGAAGTACAATTTCTGTATTCTGTAGTATTATTTTACCATTCGGAAGTATATTTTATATTTTCTGTAGTATACCTGACTTATCTGAATCTAATTGATATTTTCGGATTTAGCGTTCTTAAATTCATTTGATGATTTCTGAAGAACTCTTGATTTTTCGGAAACACATTTAATGTTTTCTGAAATTCCTGTGACTACAACAAATTAAATAAATGATATCGGATTCGATATCAAATCTAACATCTTCTTAATTTCTCTCTAAAAATCCAAGTCTAGATGGAACAACGTCTCTGACACCACTAAAACGACCTGGCCGTAATATACAATATATAGCGACGCCACGAACTCATCAACATGAAACGCTGTGACATCTTTTATATCTGCACTGGACACTGGCCTCTGTCTTTATCTGTGATTGTCCGGCTTTAGCAAGAGTCAGACTTCACACTCTCCAATCTGCTTTCCCAGTTTCTTTAGAAGATCTCGCTGACATGCTTCTGCTTAGCGTACTAAAATTCCTCAACCTGTCAGGTTGGTTTCAGAACTTATCTCATCCCCTATTCAGGAGAATGTAATAATACAAGATTTAGTTCTTTTTTCATTTATGGAAATAGATCTGAAATAGTATTTTTTATTATCGAATTTATCGAGTAAATTTATCAACATTAATTTTTTTTACTCTTACTCCAAAACCTAACATCTTATCGTAACTGAAAAATATTGCGTGCTAACTAAATGTCAACGAGCTTTTTAAAAGCACCCTTCCTTTACGAGTGTCAAACACTTTTCCGACGTCCAACACGAATTATTTACATTTTTAAAGTTCGAAATGTGAAACGCAATTTATTAATTTCGAAGTTGTACAAATATGTTTAATTTCACACGCTATTCAATGTATGTATGTACGTGTGTAAGTTCTTCAACGATTCAATATGACATAACAAACTGACATTGTTGACATACATACAAACAACGAACATAATGGAAAATTAAGTAGTTAGGTTGATTTCGTTTTCCCCAAAAGCGGACGGACAGTGGCAAAGAATGCGGTAGAAAACGAAAAGTATTAATGGACAAATTTGCCCGAAGACTTTTAACCCTTTTTACCCACCTACCTTCTTTTACCACACTAATATTTCTCTTGAATTTTTTGTCGACAGTTTTTTAGTTGTTTTATTGTTATTGTTTTTGTTGTTGTTTTAATTTTGTCGTCACCGTGAAAGAATTTGTTCATTCGAACGATACCATTTCGGCATAGAAATGACCTAATATCGAAAAGAGTCTATGTATGTTTTATTTGTGGCACGTGTCTGAATTCCACATTTCAAATGAAGCAGCTTGCCGCATATTGAGAAAACAAAAGAGCTGAGCTATGTATATCTCCACACCACTTCACTCCACTCCGGACAAGTTACGCAAATACAACAACGTCTGCTCGCGCCAAATGAAGGACATATTGAAAAAGGCAATCATTTGGCCTTTCGAAATGTGTGTTTATAATTTTGTATTAGTTTAGGGATTTAAACTAACTTCAAAAATGTAAAAGTTCGTTTTACACGTCATTATTTACAATTTTTAACATGGAAACGATTTTGGATTAATTTTCGATAAAATTGGGCAAGTATCGGAACGCTTCATGCATGTGAAATCTAAATTTTTTCTGCTCTCAACTTGACTCGTATAAAGCTTATAGAATTTTGGTCAACAAAGTTATACAAAGAAGAGATGTGCCAAGAAATTATGTATGAAAACAATGTTTAATTTTCAGATAAACTGATTCACATTTCCGATATACTTACTTAATTATCAAAATACCCTTCACCATTTTAGAGATACACAAAATGTGCTCTTGTAGCACATTTGTGTTATATTTTTCTATCATAAGTGGGCGTTGTTCTTATTCGATTACCCCCATTTTTTGTGAGTAATTTCATGTAACTACTTAAGGGTTAAAAAAATTTGAATTGGTTATTTACACTTGAACTATTTTTATTATATTATACATATATTCCAATAAAAATTTGGAAGTCGCTAAGATCTCTCATACCAAATTTAAGCTCGAAATTTCTTATAGTAACGCTGTAATCGCTGGGTCGGACAGACGGACATCGTTGAAACGATTCATAATTCGACGCTGATCTTTTATATATTTTTATTGTCATATCTACCACACTTCCTTATGGGCGTTACAAATGGAAGAACACGCCCGTAAATAAATATAGTTGTAAAACTACGATTTGTATTTCATTTTACCGAAACCGGTTATTTTTCTAAGGTTTTTTAAATTTGGAAAATATAATTTGTATTCGCAATCCGATTATTTTTACTTAAATACGAGAAAATCGAATAATTTAACTATCGACAAAGTTTGTTTAAATTTAAAATTTTCGATTTTTAAAGCAAAGAATTGATGAGTTTTGTTAGTACAATGATTACTCGTATTTAAGCTATTCGTATTTTTTTAGTATTTAGTGTATTTGTAATGGTCGGCAGGACTTGATATTTTTCGCATTTGAAGTACATATCGAATTATAAAAATTTTAAGCTTGCGGTAAAATACTCGTTGCAGACAACTGATAAGCGCTGACAAACGAAAGCAAGTACATAAACGAGTATATGATGCATAGACATATTATGTATACGAGTATATACTCGAACAGTAATCTCCTAAATCGTAAGCAAAAGGAAATTGCTATGAAACGAAAAAGGAAAAACGGATGTTGAAACGGTTTTCATTTGCAGAAGACGCAAAAGCACCACCAGCTATGCACGACGGCACCGACTGTTGCAGCCGAGCTGCAATATTTGTCTGAGGCGCAGCAGGTCCGCGCGGTGCGGTTCATGAAACACGCGCCAAATTGAGCTGCATGACCTAAATAAGTTTGCGTCGATCGATAGTTTTCGTTCTCGCTCGCACTTGGCTCACAAGTGCTGGCACGTGTCACGTTTTTATGCTTGTTCCACAAAGTGCACACAATGCAAACAACAACAAAAACTACACCTATTGTTGCTGTTGGCTTATAAGAGTTGCCAACGTTTACGCTTGGTGCATTGCGAGCTTTTACCACACTCCGTTCTCCTAATTGCATTTCTGCAATAGGCTGACCATATTCATTTCTACTTCGTCCGTACATATTAAAATAATAACAAATAATTCAAGTTAAGTTTTGTAAAACAAATTTATAATATTAATGATTTGAAATTTGAAATTTAATGTTAAACTGAACTGAATAACTCTTTCCATGGAACGAAGTTTGCTGCACTAATGATGACATTTGGTTTGTAGCTTTGGCGGAAGCGTCTGTTTGGGTGAAATCGATTGTGGGCCACGGCCACTTCGGATATGAATGTTTTTCTTTCTTTTGGATGTATTCGAACTTAAAAATTATAACTCAGACCATTTGGAATGCTTCTTAAACTTAACACCAATGCACAGATGAGCGATCCACTTGTTTTCATGTCATCCGATTTATACGACTGCATACACTTCTAATTTACACTGAGGAGAAAGGTTCTTTTTTAAATGAATACCAATTACTAGAAAGTTAACTTCGATGACATAATCAGATTTTTTGTTTTCAAATAAAAATATTTATTTGCTTGTACTTAATCAAATTATGACAAATTCATTCTCCACCTAACTAAACTTTTCTCTGGGTACATTTGATGCTCATTATCGTGGCTCGTATGATGCACGGCTGCACTAAGACGTATGAGTGATATTTCTCGGCAGTTAACATGACACTTTAGAAAAGGGTTAGGGGCATGATGTAATATGTAAATGATTCTTCAGTTTACGGCTATTCGGTTCGGTTCGGTTGGTTTAGTTGAGTTGACTTCAGTTCGTTTCAGCTTGTTCTTTACCAGAGCTTATGTTTCATCACTGTCTGCTTCTCTAATGGAAACGTTTGTCATCTTTTGCATGATAATGTAATAATGACATGTTTGTTATGTTATGTTCCTCTGCTTTAAGTAGACCTAAGTGCATTTACGCATATTTACTTTACTTATCGGTAATTTGTAGGACTTTTTTTGGAAATGGAAATAAACCTAACAGTCGAATTATCTTCGGTTGTGCCGAAGCTCAAATACCCTTCGCTATTTTAGAGACAAACAAAAATTTGCTTCTTGTAACAAATATATTTATATCTCTAATATAAGTGGGCACTGTTCACGCCCACTCACATACCAAAGTTTAGCTCGATATCTCTTCAGTTACGATTTTAATCGCTGGGACGGACATACATACAGACGGACACTGTTAAATCAACTCATAATTCGATATTGATATAAATATAAATGGAAAAACGAACTGAATATACCCTGCGGATGCATGTATGTGCGTTGCGAAGGGTATTAATATATAGTTATTGCTTTACTTACTACGCCTCCATATTGGCGTTACAAATGGAAGAACAAACTTAATATACCCTTCGGTATATGCGTGCGCGTGATGATGGGTATACATATTTAGTTATATACACAATTTATAAATATGTACATATGTAAATATTTAAAAACTTTAAAGGTTATTCCTCAACATTTTTATTTATATAAGCAATAATTTATATTTTGGATTTCCAATATAATTTATTTCAAAATAAAGAAATTAAGGAGTGCTCATTGTGCCTTATTTTAAAAACGAATTTAATCCGAGCTGAAACTTGACTTGAGCGGCTTATGGCAACGTACTCGGCTTTATTAATAAAATAAATTCAATTTTAAAGCACAATTTTTGCAAAAGCATTTCTGCCCTTAGCAAAGGTAACCAACCCACTTCGTCGAGTTACTTTCCGGAATGACAAATAATTGTCATGTCAAAGCCACAATTCATTTCACTGTGAGACAGGTGGGACCTAGCCTGGAAATTTGTTTATGGGAGAGTCCTCTATACGTATATCGCATCCAATGTAATTCTGTCGAGACCCACTTTTAGAGCAAATATACACTCAAGATGCATATAAATTCACACGTAAGGAAGGACATGCACACAGCTGTATGTATGAACACTCGTAGTTATATACCGCTGACAGCGGTGCTTGCAATTAGAGTTGATTTTCCGTTCGTGCTACGGTCTCTTTAGACCCTGATGCTAAGCAAAAGTAATAATGACTTTTGTTTTTGCGACTACAACAACTATTACAACTGGTGGAAAAAAGTACTTCTACTACCACTATTACAAATACTGTAGTATTATTATCGTAGTATACTACTTTACAACAACTTTTTGTACATAACTATTATACATGCATACATTTATGTGTGTACGTATAACTGAGCAATGCAAGTGCACACTGCACCAGCCGCAGCTGCAGCCCCAGTTTACTGCAAGGTTCGGCCTTGACGAGCAGCACTGACCTGCATTCGTGGTGCATTCGATGAGTGGCACAACGCCTATGGCAGCTATCATTGCCACTGCGACTCGACTCGACTGGTGACCGAATTTTGCGACATTTAGAAGGGCGCCATCAAGTGTGCGTTTGACTAAAATACTATAAAACATCAATACTTATACAATAAATAAAAAGCCTTGTTTAGTAACTAGAACAGAATGCAAAAAATGTATCTTCAGTTATTGCGACTTAGATTTTGTCATAAATGTGAAACTTGTTCAGGTTGTTCGAACATTCACTGTGTATAAGTACGAGTACATTGAGTTTTAAAGTACCTTAAATATTTTGTAGTCAACTTTTGAAATATTGACATGACTTATAATAAACTAACAGCTCAACGGTCCATGAGGACTAAGACCTGAGGTCCCATACCAGCCCACCCTCAACTCTATATTAAATTTTTTAATTCTTAGAGGAAGCATATTTTTCTGGTCTCTAAAATGGTGTAGGATATTTGAGCTTCGGCATGGCTGAAGATGATTTGCTTATGTTATGAAGGCTTAATTTAAACATACAATGAAAAATACCAAATATAGACCACCCCAATCATTTCCAAAATTTAATCAGCTGCTCCTTATTATAACAATTTTTTTTTTAAATTTCAAGATAATTTTTTTAACAAGAAAACAGTATTTTTGGTAATAGTGGGCATGGTCATGGGCGGATTGAGAACAAAATTTAATGAGTCTAGATCATAAGAGCCCTAACTCAATATCTCTAACAGTCCTCTCGCTTTCGTGTGAACAAGAAATGATGACAGACAAGCAGACGGACATGGCTAGATCGACTCAGTTTTGATTCTGATCAAGAATACGTATATATATATATATATATTCTTGGAAAAAGTTAACAAGTATGAAATTATAGCCGATTATACTAAATTGACCACATTGTTAAATATCACAATTAAATTAGGATGATTCATGATTATTAATGAATAAAATTTTTATTATATTTAAAATAATAAATTTTAAAAAATACTTTTAATTAACTTAACACCATAAATCATGTACCACCCTAATTATATTATTATACTTCATTTATTTTAGACCGTTTGTGTTTTAAAATAGCCAATTTTAATTTTAACACAATAATAAACAATAATAAATTGTGCTTCACAATTTATTTATTAAATATTTCCTATTATCGGTGATATTAAATAACATTATATTTATTTGAAAGTCCCAAAAAATTACATTAAAAAATTAAATTAAGAATTAAATAATTCCCAAAATAATTCGGGCCCGGAAGTGAACCCCTGTTCAAAAGTGATTTTTGAAATCATCTGTAGGGAATCGGTCTAGAATTCAAGCTTCTCTTAAAGGAACTTTTTAAATTTCCGATCACTTACGAAAACTGAAGAGTGGTAACACTGTTTTGGGAAACATCATTTAATGGATTGAATTTGAGTTACATTATTGAAGTCAAATTTAAAAAAATTTACAATTCTCTCAAAGCGATTTTATATGTAACCAATTAGATCTGAATTTTAAACAAAATTAAATAACCGCGACATAACCTCCAAAAAATATTTAAAAATAAAATAAAAAAACATTTTAGAGTTAGAAAAGAAGTAACAACCAAAAATATGAAATAATCTCCATAAGTTTAGAAGTTATTTCTAAATGTATGGAAATTTGTGGAACTTATTTTATTTAATTTAATTTTTGCGATTTATTTAGTTTAGGAGATATTTAATAGAGCTTAATAGACATTTAGTTCATTACTAATTGTTCGTGACATATTTTTTAAGAGAACTCAACAGTTTATTTTTAAGAAATTTTTAATAACAATGACTAAAACTAAAATGGCCGAATACATAATAGTAGTGCCATCTGTCACTACTATTAAATATTTATAAATTTAAAGGTACATTTTGTATTCAAACTTAAATATTTCAATATTATTTGTGCTTGAATACAAAATATTTATGATTTTTATTATATTTGTTTTAATTTATTTCTTATGTAGGCTAAGTACCTATCGGATTTCTTTTAAATTGTCTAAAGTAAAATTAGAAATACAAATTTTTTTATTTAAAAAACAATTAATTGACAATTAATTTTCTACTTAAATTAACTGTAAAGTTTTTTAGAAATAAAAGAAAAATTTACTTAGGTGAGCGGATGATGAGACATTTACGTTTTATAATTATTTCTTAAGTTGATATTTCCAAATCTCAAAGAATGAAAGATGCTGTCATTATTTGAGATCTAAAATTGTTACCAAAACCTCCTGTTACCTTGAGTGTGACTTGAGTTGCACTCGAATACAAATATTTATTATTACGTGTATGTGTTCTAGAAACAGATCTTAAGAGAATCTGTTGAGAATTAACGTTGGAGAATTGAGAAACATGTTACATAATTAGATATCAAATTTTTAAATGGAGTACTCTAAATAGTGAACAATCGAAATACTTTTCAAAATTTGTTTCACTATTTGGAGGTTAGTGAGTTTATTCTTTAAAGCAACTCCAAGCAGATAGCAATAAAAAAACACAAAATTAAACTCTACTGTTGATGCTGGTATACTAGTACTACGAATTCTAAATGTCCACCTTGCAAGAGTGAACAAGCCGGATATAGTGAACAGTCCTTGCAATAATTTGTTCCCTATATCCAGACACGACTGTACGTACATATACATACATATACAAATACTTAAAAGAATATCACAAGCACTAATTCTAGTGCGACAATCTCTGAGGCTGGTAGTGCTCGAAATTATATTACAACAACAAAAGATTCTCGTGATTAAATGAACGAAGCTTTTACGCCATAAAAACAAAGCCATACATTAATTATATTTGAGTTTTTTGGTTTTAATGCGTATTCGTTATAGTTTTTTCGTTCTCAATTTGACTTTATTTTTCCCCTTCTTTTGTGTATGTTTCGTATATTTTTTTTTCAAACTCACGATGACTATACATACTTTAGTTTACGTTACACACATTACATCGTATTGTGAAACTCATCTGAGTGGTTTTTGTTTGTATTGTTGTAGTTTTTCCACATCAAAGCTTTTTTCTATTGTTTGTTATTCTTTTATCGCACTCACTCATGTGATAAAATGACTGAAACATCAATCCTGCTCGCACTTATGTATGTTTCGGGCACTCATCGGATTTCAAAAACAAAAACAAAAACAAACGAGTGCAACGTAACAGCGGCAAAAAATTAAATTAAAGAGAGTTTCGTTGCCGTTTGTTTTGTTCGACAAGCCAATGAATTGTGGTATTTAAATGTTCAGATATTCATTTTTTCCAGTGACCTATCTGCTTGCTCTTACCTTCCACAGTATGACTCGTGTTTCGTTTTCACTGTTTACTTTTCTCTCTTTCAGCATAATGCCATTGATGCATTCTCTCTTGTTTCATTTCCATCTTTCCGTGCTTCTTAGTAAATGCGCCCTTTTTTAATGGTGTCTGTTTTTCCACATATAGATTCTCTGTTTTTGTACTGCTCTTCGTCCCCACACTTCTTCGTAATAAAAACAAAAAATGAAAACGGTTGCATACCTCATTCCACTCGCAAATACAAACACAAAACTCGTTTGCGTTGTGAGCATAGGGAAGAAAGAAGAAAGCAGAGATAGAAAACAAAAACGACAACAAACGTTGGCCTCAGCGTAAAATGCTGCCTTGGAATGGAGGAAAATTAGGAGCGCACAAAATTACAAAACAAAAATAAAAATTAAAAAAGTTTATTGGCGCGTGTTTTCGTCATCGTTGTGTAGCTCCGTTATATGCGGATTTATGTGTGTGTATCTACTCGAAGTATTTGTGTTGTTGTTGTTTTGGGGCCTATTTCATCATCGACCGTAAACTACTTACTGGGCATGTTTTCATTAGTTTTGTACTTTTTTTCGGTACTACATGATTTGAAAAATACTTCGATCTTATTTTTCCAGTATCTTTTCCGAAAGCGAGTCACATTTCAATACATACATATCTATGTAGATAAAGGGCGTGTATACCCAGTAAACCATTTTATAAGCGCTCAGAATTACAACTCTAAAAAGTGTCATAAATATGTTGATTTTTTATGTATGCTAAAGAAAAGCGTGCAGACAGGATGACTGTCTTTCACGCGACTTCTTTAACCCAGTGATTGATAAAATTATTTCCGCTGCAGACGTCTACAGCATCGCCACTGTTTTCCACAATACTGTCAGGCTGCACGCGGATGATATCGACATTTTAGACACCTAAAGCGAGCTGTCAGTGCATTCTTTTGTAGCTTCGAAAGAGTATCGCAATGTAAGGGCCTTATTGTAAAAAAGGACAAAATGAAGCACTTCCCGTCGGCGACCAGAGGTCTCAAGCTCAGTGTTGGTCAAGTGAAAAAAGTTAGCCGCGACTTATCCGCGCCACCTGCAAAATCAGTTAGCTGCGGTGTTATCGAAAGTGTCGGCTAATCGGCGCGCCGAAAAATTCGATTCATTAATTATTTTGATGTTGTTTGAAGTACCCTTGACTATTCGGAAGTGCATTTGATGTATTCTGAAGTACGTTTCACTAATCTTAAAATAAAATGATGATGTCTGAAGTGATCATTATGAACTATAAGTGACACTTTCTAAAATTAAACAAGACCAAGAAATTGGCGGATTTTCTTCTGAAGTTAAGAAGGAATTACCTAAAAGTGCTGGTAGGTGTAATATCGAGCATTATATAGGGTGGCGCAACAGAAATCACCCTATTGGAAGATGCTCTCATTTTTGCAAATGGCCGCCAATGTCAAATCTGTTTTGACATTTGTGGACTAGACAGATACAGAATACAAGTGAATAAGCCATGGAACGATAAACTCCCCAAGAACGCGGAATAATTGTGTCTATTTTTTTGCGTAACAATTCGTCTGTGGTGTTGGCAAAAATCATAATGAGCGATGAGGCTCATTTTCACCTCAGTGGGTACGTGAACAAGCAAAATTATCGCTTCTGGGGAACCGAAAATCCGCGAGTGATGCACGAGAAACCATTACACCCGCTCAAAGTGACTGCGTGGTGCGCTGTTCACGCTGGAGGAGTCATCGGGCCGAACGCCGCGGGTCAAACGACAACAGTGGACGGTGCGCGCTATAGGGCAATGTTGACCGAGTTTTTTCTGCCCGAACTGGACGAATTAGGACTGGTGGACATGTGGTTCCAACAGGACGGAGCAACAGCACACACTGCACGAGCCACAACCGACATTCTGAAGGCCGGATGAATTTTTTTGTATATGATGGAGTTAACATCCACCATGAGAAACCTGCTTGAGAACGGCGACGATACTACAGAATATTGCCTCTGTGTGTTTCCGGCAGTTGGCTGCGGATTCCAATCCTCAGTCCTATTTCAAATAAAATAGTATATTGGCGTTAAGCGTGCTTCAAAATTGTAAATAATTTATTTAACAATAATATTATTATATAATTTTGCATACGAAAAAATGAAAAACTTTTTCTTATTTTTCGGTTTCCAGCCGTTGCGTACAAAAATATTAAATTGAATAATAAAACAATGAAAACTTGCAAAAGTTTTACACTTAAAAGGGTTGCCATATGGGCTTAATTTTGAAAATTGGAAATAAAGGAAAGTTTAAATTTTTACTTTTTATACCCTTCGTCACGTGCAAGTGCACGTACATTGAGTTTGTTCTTCCATATGTAACGCCCAGAAGGGGGCGTGGTAGGCATGACAAAGTATATACATATATAAATGATCGGTGTCAGATTCTGAGTAGATTTAACCTTGTCCGTCCGTCTGTCTGTTTTTCCGTCTGTCCTCGCGATTACAGCCTTAGTTTAAGAGCTATCAAGCTGAAATTGGGTATGTGAGCACATATTCTACAAGTGGAGTCTAAGTTCGAAGATGAGCAAGATCGGATCAAAATTATTACTCCCTCCCATACAAACCACCCCAGTGCAGATATATAGTTCAAATTCAATTTTTAGTACTTTAGTTGTAACACAAAACTGCTCACAAAAATGGAGGTGAACCACGCCCACCTCCCACACACTACCCCTTTCTATGCGGAAAAAAATTATTAAAAATAGCTACAGCGTATATAACCAGTTCAAATTCGGTATTTAACACTTTGGTAGGAACACAAAACTACTTACCAAAAAGGGGCGTGATCAGGTAAGAACAACGCTCACTTATAATAGAGACATGTAGCACTTATGTGCAAAAAGAAGCATATTTTTATATGTCACAGAAATGGCGGAGGATATATGAGCTTCGGCATAGCCTAAGTAAATTCTCTTACTAGTTTATAATCAGTTTAAAGTCAGCATTGCACGTGTGGTCTGTGCATATAAAGCTAATGAAGCTTTTTTAAGTGGAAGACACTCCACTCGCCCTACGATTGTCTTTTACTCGTGACACGCTCTTTACACCCATTGCCGCAATCTCCTCATCCTGAAAGAAATTACAGTCGGTTCTACTGACTTTCATATTTAAAGATATGGAAAGACAGGAAATGAGTTTTCTGCAATAGTGGATGTTGACTCAGAATATTAAAGAATTACATTTAATATAGTAATATACAATATTTGTACTAAGGCATCCAAGAAGTTATTTTAATCCCGAAATTTCCGGTTTTTACAGTCCGGGATCCTGGGATTATGAGACTTTTTAAATTTTTCAAAGTTTAAATGCATGCTCCATATATGTATTGTCTATGTATTTTCAATTCGATTGCGACATCCTGTGTTACAATTTTGAAAAGTTAAGCTAAAAAATCGCTATGAAACTTTGATGGTCTATGTGAGGCGTTTGCAGCCACTAAGCTAAATGCAAGTAAGAATTTGACATCATTTAATTTCGATTTCGAACATTTAAAATCTACAATAATTGAAGATTTGAAAATGGAATTTGTTAAATAGAATTTTAACAGAAAATATAAGACATACGTCATACTTGATTAAATTAAAAAAAAAAGATTTATTATTAAATTAAAAAGTAGCACTTTTAAAATTAAACCAAAACCCCGAAAATATCTCAGTTTATACCGAACATTACGTGACGTTCAATAAAGGTATGGGAAATTGAAGATTAACTTAATATACTCCACCGCCCAAGCTTACACGGACTGTAGGGTATAAAAAGTACCGAAGAAACAAATAATCAAAGTTTAACTACAAAGTAAGTGTCAAGTGCACATTACAGCGGTCGGTAATGAATGGCCTTGGAAACGTTTGTTCACCTTAGTTCGCACTGTACTCGTATATGATAACACAATTGAGCTGCGGAGCGTTTTGACGCTCGTAAATAAATTGTACTGGAAATATATGTGCATAAGTTGTGAAGTGTTCTCGTCGATAGTTTCGTTTTGTTTCGTTACGTTTGAACAGCGTAAAAATGTCTAAATAACAAAACTTAATTAAAAACTGGGCACTTGGAAACGTGCACTTCTCTGGGACTATAACATAACTGAGTATTAAAATACAAAGGTATAATTTCAATATAACATCCTAAAAGTAATTTCTAACTAGTAGGAGAAACATATTCGGGTATGCCGAAGCTAAAATACCCTACAATAGCAAATGGTAGAATCAGGGATGATTTAAAGCGGTTAATTCAAAATTTCAAATATTTTCGAAGGAGTAACTTAAATTGTTGTTAAGCTTTGAAAGCAAGCAAATATTTAATTATACTTCCGGCATCAGTTTGCCAGATCAATAAATCAAAAGGAGGCGTGACGTTTGAATAAAGACATATAACCTAGTCTGTTAAGTGGACCACGCGAATTCAGACCAAATTATATTAAAGTGTTATGAGCACCACGGCCATAAAAATATTTTGAACTCAAAATCCATTTCTGACCTTGGAATCTCTTCTAAATTTCTTATTAATAATGGAATTGAACTTGTGGTTGGTGATTGAAGCTGACGATGGAAAACCCAGCTAAAATGTTGTAGATGAAGTGTGGCCAAAGCAAATGGTGTATTTTCCTCTTCTATACACAGTCTGCCCAATTTGTTGTAGGTGGTATTCTAATCAGTAGTGAGGTATATAAATTCACGAATAACATGGCTCGACAAAGACCGGTAAAGTTGGGCCAGTGAAGTATCACTGACCAAATAGAATATTTAGAAACTTGTTTAAGAGCACCGAAGTTTAACCCTCAACGGTCCCAGAAATTTTTTTACATGTTAGATCCTAGGGTCACTTTTGACCCTATGTCTATCATAGGCAGATAAAAGTACTATGTTTACAAAACAAATTGTTTTTATGAGGTTGTCTTTACTTTATTTAAGTATTTCGTATATGTTAGAATATATTTGATGTTATTTTTATTAGCATATTATTATTGAGCGTATATTTCCAAATCATTAACAATCGAGATATTTACAAATAAAAAAATAGGGTCGAAATTGACCCTAAGGACCGTTGAGGGTTAAGAGATATCGACCTGAACTTTTGCTAGGCGAGCTTCTATTCTTTAAGCTTATTTATAATAGAAGTGGGAGGTGTTCTTTTCCGATCACTCCCATTTTTTGTAGTAGTTTTGAGTTATTACTCGAATGTGAAATACTCAATTTGAACTTATTGCCTGTTTAAAACAATATTTAATTTAGTTCGTATGGGAGGTGGAAATAGGAATGACATATGCCCAGAACATCATTTAAGCCTTTTTCGACTTCGGGCGAGATACAAGCAAAATGTTTCACTACGTATTAAGCTTTGTTTTTTGAATCGCTTTTAATACTCAGCGTTGAAAAACGAAATAGATCAAAACTTAACCCCGAAGTCGGGGTTAATTGTTATGCTAAATTCTTTTGAAATGCATTTTTCGATTGTTGCAGTCTTTGTTTTTGTTTTAGTTTTTTTTGGCGCCAATTTGAAATACAAAAGTTCAATGACTTCGCGCCACCGTCCGCATGTGGAAACCACAAATGAGCTCTGTGCCTTCAAGTGCTCCTCACTGCGCAGTACGCTTCGAATTGAATCGCTTCTTTTCTGCTTTGAAATAAACTTGTCCCGCGCACCTCGTTTTAAATTAGCGCACAATTTGACCGAACGTGAACCACGTACGCAGATATTGGGAACTCATTGTCGGCGAGTTTAGGTACTTACGTTGTAAGGCGGGCAAGGAGTGATCAAAAGAACAACAAAACAAAACCAAATAATTATAAAGAAAAAAGAAAAAAAAAAGAAAATACGAACAAAAAAATCTAATGAAATTGTTGCGCGTTACTCCAAAACACAAAAATTCCCATCGTTTCGCACAACCAGAATTACAAAAAAAAAAACAAAAACAACAATAACAAAAAAAATTCGAAATTTTTGCAGGTTATTGACTTGACGCCGCGAAATGTTTAAAGCTTTTAGTAAGGCGCGTTTTCATTTGGCTTTTGGATTTTGGCGCAATTCGAAATCAAGTAACAACAAATAAAAATAAAAACAAATAAAAACAACAACAACAACAACAAAAAGTGACAATAAAAAGTAGGTACATAAATAATAAGTTCTGATGAAACGAAAAGTGTGTTCTCCGTTGGCCTTTGCGCAGCGCCGAGTTTTTGGGCAATGTCAATAACATTTCAAAAACATTTACTACGCCATTACGATGCGATGCACAGTACTTCAGATCAAATCAGATCAGACCATTAATAAAACAATCTCAATCTGTCGGTCCACTTGACTTTCTACCTGTCTTTATTAGCGTTAGAATAGTTACGGGCAATGCACTGGGATATGTATATCACATTGAGACGCATTGATAAGGTTGTACAGCCAATTCATTCATAAATACGTCTTGAATGTCCTGGATGCGTATTTTTCTGCTCTGCGCGGTTATTCAAGTTGACTTGAGCAGGTATTGTTAGATTGCTCATCACTTGGACTTTCCACCTGAGATGTTGTCGTTCTATTTACGGCCAAATAAGCCGAGCATCCGCTTTGAAGAATTTCTTCGTCGGATCAATACCTTCCATTCGCTCGACATGACCTAGACGGATCTTAATGCACCTAACTATGTTAAATCAGAGTATAGCTCAAATAGTTCAATGTTCCATCTCAACCGATAATCGCCTCGAACGTTCCTAAAGGATGCTTCTCGCTAATTGTCATTACATTACCCAGACTTCGTTTACGTTTGAACAGCGTAAAAATGTCTAAATAACAAAACTTAATTAAAAACTGGGCACTTGGAAACGTGCACTTCTCTGGGACTATAACATAACTGAGTATTAAAATACAAAGGTATAATTTCAATATAACATCCTAAAAGTAATTTCTAACTAGTAGGAGAATCATATTCGGGTATGCCGAAGCTAAAATACCCTACAATAGCAAATGGTAGAATCAGGGATGATTTAAAGCGGTTAATTCAAAATTTCAAATATTTTCGAACGAGTAACTTAAATTGTTGTTATCTCATAATCTCATAAAGTAGCACAGGCGTAAAGAGTGACTTGTAGAATTACAGCTTCGTTCGCGCGGGAAAGATTTGCTTCTCAATCGCTTATCGATCTCAAAATAAATTGATAAAATTGATGATTGACGAGAAAAAAAAAAAAGATTGCGACATGTTTCATCTTTGAAAAAATCCGTTAAGTGGTTGAAATCGGATTGTTTTTAGATCAACAACTTTTTTTCAAATAAATTGGGAATAGGAAGTCGGATTTGAGGGGCGAGAAGTCTGCCCATCTGGAAAACTGGCAAAGTAGATGAAAAAGTGTGCATGGTCAAAATATTGAAATAAAAACGGTGAATCGGATGACCACTGGAGCTAAGGTTTCACCACATCTATAGGGGAATTTCTTTCATTTTAGATTTCATTTTCTTTGCGCGACTTTTAGAACTTTTTATGCAAATCGATTAGAGCCGATCTTGAGATACCGAACACAATTTATGCCACTAAATGATAACAACACCAGTGGAAATTTCCCCCAACCAAATCACATCCTTTATAATTTTATTGAAAGAACTCAATTTGAAATATGTAAATATGTATTTAAAATTTTTTATTTCATGCGCTTGGAAATGTCAAATATAAAAGCTGGTTTTCATTATTTCAAAATATAAAAACCAACTTGAATAAGACATGTAATAACAACAAAGTACTGTGATGCCTGGTGCCAGCAGATGCGGTGCGGTGCGGCTCGACGCAGGCACACAATTGGCAGCGTTGATTCGCGGGTTGTAAACGCCTCAACCGCGCGACTGGTTCTAGCGTTCGCAAATACATATACACTCAGTCAGATACATTCATAAAGCATCTTTGGTAATTTATTTTTAAGTTCACGTGTTCTACTTAAAAGTGGGCTATTGCGACTTACGACTTGTGAGCAAAGTGCTTACGAATGTTAACAACCAAAACAACAAACAACAAATTAAAGTTTTATTCAACTTTGCGCGTTTTCGCATGCTTTGCTAATTTCTTCTGTTTCTTTTTCTTTTGTTGTAGTATTTTGTACAAAAAAAAAAACGATGATATCAACCGAATTATTTTGAAGATTGTGATGTCCCATGCTTAGGTTAAAAAAAACTAGAAAGAGAAATGTCTTCGACTATACAGAAGCTCAGAAAACAACTTCATAATAAGGCAGAAATCGAGGTGAGTTCGCTCAATTTGCGTTCTCATTTATACTCTCCTAACCTTATTATTCAACCATGGTTTAATTTAATTTTGTACTTTATAAAAACGAGATATTTGTAAGGAAGAGGCGTGGCTTTTGTTCGATTTAAAGTTTAATAGTACTTACACTCAAATAATACTTACACTCGCCACGTGCACGTACCGAATGGTATATTGAGTTTGTTCTTTCGTTTGTAACGCTCAGAAGGGGGCGTGGTAGGTATGACAAAGTATATATATAAAAGATTAGCGTCGGATTCCGAGTCGTCTGTCCGTCCGTCCGTCTGTCCCAGCGATAACAGCCGTAGTTTAAGAGCTATCGAGCTGAAATTTTGTATGCGAGCTCTTATTCACCATACCAAGGCTAAGATCGAAGATGGGCAAGATCGGATCAAAACTTCTACCCTCTCCCATACAAACCACCCATTTTCATAAGAAAAAACAATTGATTAAAATAGTTCTAGTGCAGATATCCAGTTCAAATTCGGTATTTAACACTTTGGTAGGAACACAAAACTACTTACCGAAAAGGGGCGTAATCGGATAAAAACAACGCCCACTTATAATAGTGACATGTAGCACTTATGTGCTAAAAACAGCACATTTTTGGTGTCACTGAAATGGTGAATGGTATATGAGTTTCGGCAAATCCGAAGATAATTCTCTTACTAGTTGTATATTGAGTTTGTTCTTCTAAAGTTACAACGCCCATTAGGAGGCTTGGTAGGTATGACAATATGTATATATATATATATATAAATTAGATATGATCAGCGAAGAATTCTGAGTTGATTTAAATATCTCCGTCTGTCTATCCCAGCGATAACATTCGTAGGTTAAGAGATATCGAGCTTTGCGAGATCCTATTCTCCAAGCGGTGATTAAGTTCTAAGATAAACAAGATCGTACCAAAACTACATATGTACTTACTTTAATTCACATTTATCTTGTTAATATATGTTTTATTTAATAAAGTGTTTGTCTCAAATACATTTCGACCACATCAAGATGTATCAAATCAGTATCTGCGATTTTAAAACACGAGCTTGCAAATTTAGCTGTGCACAACATTCAATTAACATCTGTAAACAAAATATTGTTATTGATTTATTATATTTCAAGTTAAGTTGTTATTCACACTTTAATCTTAATGAATTTCTTTTTTGTACCTTAAGCCAGGCGATAGCACGAACTGTAAGGGTATATTCAGTTTGTTCATTAATTTGTAACATCCATAAAACTTGGTGGATATGACAATATATGTAGTAATGTATAAATATATTATTCTGAGTCGACTTAAACATGTTCGTCTGTTTGTCTGGCTGTCTGTCCATCACTGCTATTAAAGCCGTTGTTTAGTAGATATCAACCTGATATCCTATTCTCCAAGCAGATTCTCTAAGATGAGCAGCTTTGGATATTTACTGCTCCTAACCAAACTCTTCGTATTTTTTTGAGAAAAATTCAGTTAAAATTTGAAATTCAGTAATTAGTTAAATCGAAGTAGAAAGACAAGAACAACTTTTTTGTGTCTCCGCGGTGTAGAGTATTTGTGCTTCAGCATAGCCGAAGATATTTCTCTTACCAGTTTAATCTTAGAATTACTAAATCACGTCT
This sequence comes from Suillia variegata, assembly GCA_949127995.1. Lineage (NCBI taxonomy): Eukaryota > Metazoa > Arthropoda > Insecta > Diptera > Heleomyzidae > Suillia > Suillia variegata. The sequence goes on along the minus strand of OX421845.1, from coordinate 15,697,403 downwards.
AAAAACAAAACAAAACAATATAAAAAAAAACTACAAATTGTATGGCAATATTTGTTTATAAATTTTTGCGAAAATTTTTAAATAACAACAACATTTATTATGATTACTTCACAGAAGTTTCTGTGAAATTTCAACCATAATGCAGTCGTTGTTGTTGTTCTTGTTGTTTGTAGTCGCAATTTCAAGTTGTTTATTTCAGTATGAATGCATGTTTGTATGTCAGTCTGTCTGTCTGTCTGTCTGTCTGTATAATTATACGTTCGTGTGTTGATGTGAAGATTTCACACGAATTTTAAATTTAACGCGAATGCGTGCGACAAATGTAAATAAACAAAAATTCCAAAATCCAAATTCCCCATAATCACAAGCGCCCCCAATGAGTCAGAAAACGCTTTCGAATTGCTTAATTTTGCAGTTGGTGTTTCAGAATTATTTACATACAGCTTTTCTAAAATTATAAAAACTATTAACAATTTATTTGTTTTAGATACGTATTTTTAAATAAAAAACATGAACTAATCAATTACAGGAAAGTATTTTCCATGGTTGAATAAGAAGGTTAGGAAAGTTGAAATGAAAACGCAAATTGATCGAACTCACCTCGATTTCTGCCTTATTTTGAAGTTTTTTATTTTTTTATTTTTAACAACAAACTTCTTTGTTGTTTTTATGTACTTATTGTTTTTGTAGCAACCATGGCAACTGCTCAAATATTATATTTTCAAAGTGCGAAACAATATTGAGGTGGAGAAGGACATTTTCCTGCTTTACTTATATCTATTACACCATGGCTTAAACCACAACTGACAGAGAGAAAGAGAGAGATAGAGAAAATATGAGATTAAATGACAGTTCGAAAATATTTTGTATTTGAATTTATTTTGATTTTGTTATATTATTTTGTACATAAATTATATACAAAAATATCTGCGAATGAAAAAGTTTTCTTTTTAGATAAACAAAACTTTCGAAATGAAAATTATGACCCTTTTATTACTCGTCGTGATATCGGTTACGTGGAATTTGCCAATTTTTGCAATACACAATTGCACGCACCTTGACAGATTAGTCGATGCATGTTGCAGCTGGCGTTTACATTTGCAAGGTGTATTTCGCGCGCATGCCTTCATTGCAACGTTAAACAAAGTCCTTCGGCATATTTGCTCGCAGTCCTTTTCCCGACTGGTTCTGGCGTTTACCTGTGTCATCCCAGAAGCGGTGGATGTTTTCTCTCTTTGCTCTGTCGAAAACACTTTTGTGTGTTTCAGCAGATGTTCACTTCTTATGACTTCTTTTAATCCTGCTGCACGCATTGCAGGAAACAAATGAGGGCTGCTCTTGCTCCTTGCACACCTGTTGATGATATGAGTTGTCTTACATTCTTAATTGATAAATTTACTCACGACAGATGTTATTTTTTACTATTTACGTTATGTTGTCAGTTTTGTGTTTACAATAAAATTAATTGAACTTTAAAATTTGTATACACCACTTAGTGGTGCATACAAATCGCTGGGTCGCATCGCTGGGTCGAGTGTATTAAGCTAAGAGGAGACTATGTTGAGAAAATAGAAATAGCCACTTTTCCAAATTTTTCGTTTTTCTTTTGTAGGCTGAGTACTTATCGGACCACCCTCTTATACATACATATGTGTATATATATATATAATAAGAATCGAATTTTCTCAACTTTCTGCAAAATTTTCTGTTTTCTGGATTAAATTTTGGAATCGATTAGTGTGGTTCATTATTATGTTAAAACAAAAACAATATATATGTTTATGTATATATTTGCAAAAATTTTGTGTTTATTGGTGTATTAGTTAACAAAAAAAAAAGTAAATCAATATTATTTTTAGATGAAAAAATAGAGGCAGTTAATTATTCGCTTTGCTGATAGTTCATACAAGCGTTGGTCCAGTTCCTCGGGAAATTTCCGTCAAGAGAAAACTGGTTGCCACTTGTCATCACGATCCACTCTTTACAGGATGAGAAAGTCAAAAGTAATAGCAATTCAAAAGGCAAAGGAAAGCGTTAACAGTGAAACTTTGCCAACTACAAAAATTAAAATTTATATGGAGAGCCAAGCAGCTCTAAACGCCCTCAAAAATAATGAAACAAAATCGAAAACGATAGCAAATTACTTTAACTCCCTTCAAATCATAGTTAAACATTTCAAAATGAATCTTTTTTGGCTGCCTGGGCACTGCAATACAAAGCCCAATGCAAGGCGGACATACTTGCAAAGCAAGGTGCCTTCAGGACTAGTTACAAACAATTGGTGTTAAAATTGCTGTGAACCAGGGAAAGACGAAACACTGTCCAGCTTTAGCCAGATGTAAAACGGATTTACTTGGGTGGGCTACTCTTAGATCTCAAAATGAGATTACCAAAATAATCCTCTTAAAGCTGAAACATTTGGCTATAAAGACTGAGACTTTCGTGACGGATCAAAATCACGAATCGAGGTCAACACATCTTCCTATTTAGTTACAGAAAGTTTTAACCTTGATTGTCCTAACTATAAAATATTGTTTATCTCTTTTTACATATTCTTATTTAAAAATATCTTATTAAGAAAGTCAATAACGAAGAGAGCCTGGCCAGGCCCAGCTGTCCCTGTATGGGTTATTGGAACAACTAGTAGTATAACCATGAGGAAGCGATACAGCTTTAACTATTTAGTGGTGTATCGGAGTGGATAACTTTTACATCTAGCCTACTCGGAACTATCGATAGAAAACTTAATAATAAATTTTTTTAAATTTTTAAATAAAATTAGGCATAAAGAGATCCCAATAGGATCGAGATCTGAAACCAGTTAGAAACTGTTTTGCAATTATCAAAGTGATATTTACTTTTGCTCGCTACAGCAAAATTGTAAATTGTGGGACCAATGCAATTGTTGCACAAATGAAAAGTAACACCCGAATGAAAGTGTTTGCAATAATTTGCTGCTACTTGGTTCATATTATTTACTATTACTATTATTTATTAAATTTACTTTGTTGTTGTTGTGATAATTTAGTCTGCAGTCTGCAACCAGCCACGCAATGACGACGACGACTGTTGCTGAATGAATTGGCAATTAAAAGTGTTTGTACAATATTTTGACATTGGTGAAAAAATTGTTGGCGTCTGCGTCATCGCTGGCCTAAATTCCCAAAACACAAATAATACTGTAACCAACAACAATAACAAAATTAACAATAACAACAACAAATGTATGTACGTATGCATGTATGTATGTTAACTCAACGACAACGACAACAACAACGGCAACATTATTCACAAAAACAAACCGAGCAGCAGCCACAAATGCTGTGCGACTTTTCAATGAGTGATTACCGGTTGCCAGAGCGAAAAGTTCATTCATTTCGAATATTGTACGAGTATTAGTTTTAGATATCTATCGATGCCACAGTGCACACTGGCGTTATGTCTAACTTTTGGAGATGTTTGTTTTGTTTTGTTTTGCTTTTATCACAATAACAAAATAAACTTACTGTCGGTCTTGCCGACTATAACTAACTAACGGTCTTTGGTATTTTTTAAGTTTACTAACCGAATTGTTTAAATATTATTATAATTATGATTATTGTTTTAAACTTTAAACAATACACCAGAGGAAAAACACACAGACTTGGAAAACATTTTTTTAAAACTTATTTATATAAATAATTTCACGACTCTCGATTCATCCTCTGCGCTTGATTTCATCCATGGGGACATTCAAAAATTTAACTTTTTTTATAAATTGCTTTCATTTTTCAAAAAGTAAACAAATATTTGTAAAATATTTTTGTAAACAAACGAGAGAAAATTAGAACCAGAAGAGAAGAAAGTGAGAGTGTCAAACTTCTTATTATAACTTTTTATTATTTTTTTAAATTTGTTTGTAATAGACTTTTTAATTTCAAATTGATATTCAGCAAAAACAAAATATATATAACAATCTCATAAGAGGGGCTCATTATCATAATTTAATTTGATTAAATTTACTCAATAATGTTCAACATTAATTAAAGTCCGTAGGACCGACTATAATTTTTTACTTGTTGCTAATTATTTTTTCGGCGTCAAAACGAGTTTGCGAAATTTTGTCATCATTTTTCAAAAAAGAAAAAAAAATTTTTTGACGTTAATTATGCAAATTGAAACAAAACAAAAATTATTTGTAAATAAATCGACTTTATTTCAAAAGTGAGATATAAACAATTTTTGTTTATTTTCAATACAAAACTTAGTGCGCATATTGTATTTATCAAAAGTGAACACTTGTTAATTTGTATCTATATAGAAATATTAATAATATGCGAACCTTTAAACAAAGAAATAACCTCTTGATTTTGCACAGTAGAGATAATAATTTTATTTGAATTTTAAGATTTTTTTGTGATATACTACAACTATCCTACAACAACAAAATATTATCATATTGCTTTTTTATGATAGTTTACTTTGATTTTTGATACCCTTCGCCAAGTGTACCGAAGGGTACATTACATTAAGTTTGAGCTGAAATTTGTGAACTCCTTTTCTGCCCTTAAAATAATTCTATTGCAGATAATCAATTTAAATTTAAGGTTATAATGGTAATACAAAAGTACTGACAAAAAAAGGCGTGATCGGATAAAAATCACGCCCACCTCCAATACAAACTACCTTTGTTTTTTGTTGATAAAAAATTATTAAAAATAGTTAGAGTGTTAATAACCAGTTTAAATTCAGTATTTAATACTTTGTTGGTAACACAAAACACAAACTAAAAGGGGCATGTAGCACTTATGTGCTAAAAGAAGCACATTTTTTGGCGTCACTGAAATGACAGAAGGTATTTCAGATTCGGCATAGCCGAAGATAATTCTCTTATTTTACTAGAGAGAAATTAATTCCAAAATGGAATTAAACCTCTTCTAGAAGGATTGTTGCACAAAATCCAAATTAAATCGGACAAACGTATAAATAGATCATACCAAAAGATCGGTTTAGATCTTAAGGTGAATCGAAAGTGTTTGTGTTTTTATACTTAGCACGCTTTCTTAAGAGCGTTACAAGAGATAAACTCAAAAACAGTGAAATGTATTTGTCTATAAAGTTGAAGATAATCTCCACCTGACCTCATAATCAGAATTCAGAAAAACCTTTCTAACGCACTAAGTTTTTAAAGCGAAATAATGCCGATTTATTTGAGTGTGTGTTGGTATGGGACCATAGCCAGGCCCGTATCTGGGGGGGCCTAAGGGGGCAATTGCCCCGGGCGCACTTTGTAAGGGCGGCATGTGGAAGAAGCTTTAGGGCGACATTTATTTTAAGTGAGTACCTTTTATTATTATTTTTGCTTCTACATCTGTTTTCATGAAGAAAATGTACTGTACAATTTTAGAAAAATTTCCCTAAAAATATTTTGAAAGGGCGACAATATATATTCTTGTCCCGGGCGCCAGAATTCCTAGGTACGGCCCTGATCATAGCACTCAGTCCTCATGGATCATTGTGCTTTATTTAGATGGAAAGAAGGTCGTTAATATGAATTCTATCTTAATTTGTATGCAAACTATTTTTAACCGATCAGAAGTTTGAGTTTAAGGACCAAGAAATACAAATTTTGTATCCAAATACCGACAATGTAAAACTTTCAAATCATATCCAAATCTTCTTTCGCAATTTGTGAGCGTATTAAAAGAGATACTTTTATACAATTTCATCAGATTCTTTTAGATAACCTAACATTTTGTTTGCATAATAAGCATTTTTCATTTAAAGCTTCTCATACATCGTTTTGTTGAATGCGGTCAGAAACACGAAATTACCTCTAGCTGCCCAATCAAATTGTGGAAATGTTCCGTTTGCACTTTGAAATGTCATCGAAAGCGGATGACAGGAGTTGGCGAAGCTTGGCATAAAATGTCTTTAAATTAAACGCTTTTACGCAGCGACCGCTACCAATACTGCGAAAAAAGAACAGTTACAAATAACACAATTTGGGTCACTTAACTACGCAGTTTAATAAAATGGCAAGGCTTTACCACTTTTTTGTTGTTGTCGTTGTTGTCGTTGTTGTCGTTCTTTTTTTATTTTGTTGCTTTTAGTGATAAAAAGAAACACATTTGGTAATGTCGTTGTTCTCTTTTTCGATTTTGTTATTTTTAGTGGCGGGAAAACGTCAAGTGTAAAGCACAACAACAATAATAAAAATAACAACAACACCGACAGCAATCTATGTCAAATTACAAAGTAGTTTTAACAAAATTTGCATTAACATTTCAAATTTAAATAAAATAAAGTCAAAAGAAAAGATTACAAAAAAAAATACTTTAAGTACTCGAACGAACCAACCGAAATAATTTACAAAATTGCAATAATGTATTGCTGACTGATTGGGAGCTACTTTTAGCCACCTCATTGCTAATTTGCAAAAACTGAAAAAGTCATTTATTGTTGTTGTTGTACACGGAAAACTACATTCGTTAAATCGATTTTTCATGTATAAATCATACATCTACGCTAACAAACTAGTTTCAAAAGCTTCTTTAAATATTTAAAAAAGAAGCGTTTAACATTTCGCTCTCTCTTTAATTTAAATAGCTCCTTTTCATAGTCAAAGTAAAGCTCCAACTTAACTTTAATACCAACATCATGGCTGTTATAGATTTGTCAAATAAAATTAGAATCAAAATTCTTCAATAATTTATCTCTTTACAAAACCTTTTCTTCATATCATAAAATCTTCAATTTACCATTCTGTTTATATCCTTACCTGTTCTTCAAGTCCATCCAACCCATTCAGAACTCACGACTTATGAAAGATCGACAGTGGCCATAAAAATTTACACACCAAATTTACGATTTCTTGGAATAATATAAATGAAATAATAAAATTTTTGGGCATGGCAAACTTTATACTAGTATAAGTATATCCTATTTTATCTTCCAAATCCACCAATATACAATATGTTCCGTATATATCGTATCAGAATCTTGAGCTATGGTGGTGGACGTAAAATTTATTTGTCCTATTATAAAAATGTGGAAGTAATAGATAGGCGTGGCAAGCTTGTATAGCCTATACCAAGACCCAAATCCAAAAGACAGCAAAAAGCAAAAACGTTAGATTATGTGTACATTTTAATTTTATAAATATATATACAAAACTCCTTTTTGTGGCACTTTTAATACAGCTCGGAGGGCTTCCCCGCCCATACCCTCCTTGCAAATTTGCATTACATGTCCGCTTTTGAAGCGTTTCAAAACGATGTGGGGAAAGCACTTTCAGAGAAACAGTAGATAAAGAAGAGGGAATCAGCTAAAAATTTCTCACCCATTCGGATGCAGTCAAGGGGTTTTTTTTTGTAGGGAAAGAGAAGTTGATCGTACTGAACTGGATAAAATGATGAAGTAAGGTGGAATCACTCCAAATTTTTTTTGTATATTGTATTTGCTGCTGTCGATGTGATTTTCCGGCTGTTACTAGGAATCATATCTTGCAGAATTGATGCATTTAGAGGAGGGAGTGGGAAGCACTCGTACGAGTTTTTTCGGATGTTAGCAAGAAGCAGATCATGTAGACTTGGTGCAATTTAGAAAAGGAATTAGCGGCAACCGATCAAAAAGTTCGTTGATTGAAGTTGATTTTGTGATTATCTTTGTAAGGAGTAGGAAGCACAAACTGATTCTATATAATCACAACATAAAAATTTGCGCCGCTTATAAAGTGAAAACGTACTGAAGCTCGAGCAGAGCAGTTGAAGTTTTTGCGAGACAACTTAAGTTTGACTGCTATAGATGAAAAATTAATTAAGCGCTGTAGTGGCTTTAACTAACAAACAGAGCTAATTCATATTCATTCAAAATACATTTTTTTTTTATGTTCGTCTTAATAAAATATTTCTCTTTAAGAGTTTTTGAAGGAATTTTAAAGTTAGTTCACGGCTTGAAGATTTAATGTCGCTGGAAAAATGAAAGTTCGAGATTCGAACTTTTACAGTGTAATTTGTTGTTGGTGCGCTGCAGATGGCATTTTTCGCACAATTACCGCTGTTGTATTTTTGTTGTTCAAATTATTGTAAGCGTTGCTGTTATTGTTACTTTCGTTGCTTGTATTGTTGTTATGTTTAAGTGTTTATGTGTGCCTCTGTCTCTGTCTCTGTCTGTCTGTGTGTGAGTGTAGCTTTTTGATGGGCGGTTGACGGGAGGTATGACTTAAAACGGTTAAAGTGGAATTTGAGCATTTGTTTACAAACAAACTTTTTCAGGTCATGTTTGTTTACATGCGAATGCGAATACGAATGCGAAGCGAATTTGGGTCATTGCAAATACGTGCGCGACTGTGATTCGCATCTTGTCGTCACCGCTTGGCGTCATGCGTCGTTTGCTTGACTCACGTTGACGCCCCACACATTGATAGATTTTTTTAAAATATTACTTAAAATATATAAGAAGATATTAAAAAAAAAAATTAATTTGTTGTTGACTTTGGTTGATTTTTTTTAAATTTATTATTTAATTAATTTTTTAGACATTCTAAGGAAAGAAGAGTAACATTAAAAAGCTTTTATCCTGTTGGTACAGTCAAAAGTATCTTAAATCTTAAATGAAATCAAGATTTCATCTGGAGAAACTCTATTCTAACTATTTCAATACTTCCAATGTGTCTTCTTCTTCGTGAATCCACAAGCGTCTGTCATTATTTTCGTCACAACTTTTTTCAGATACTGACTTAACTACTTTCTTAGTTTTACGAATTAATTAGTTTTGAAGACCATTAATTAATACAGAAGAGGTCAGGATTGTGTGGATTATATTTTAAAGTAATCATTTTGCTTTTAGAGGTTGACGACTCCTTTTACTTTTATTTCATTGCGACTTATTTTCAATTAAAATTTTAAATTTTAAAATATGAGAAATATTGAAATAAATTAAAAAATTATTTGTTAGATAATGAAAGTTGATTTTATTTGATGATAAAATATTGGTGATAGAAGAACGGTTATCTATGTATAAATAAATATATATATATGTATTTATTGTATGTATGCATGCATATTTAGTATGTATGTATGTATGTATGTATGTATGTATGTATGTATGTATGTATGTATGTATGTATGTATGTATGTATGTATGTATGTATGTATGTATGTATGTATGTATGTATGTATGTATGTATGTATGTATGTGTGTATGTATGTATGTATGTATGTATGTATGTATGTATGTATGTATGTATGTATGTATGCATGTATGTATGTATGTATGTATGTATGTATGTATGTATGTATGTATGTATGTATAATTTTATTCTATGTACAATCAATCACAGCGCACAGATCCATTCGCAGACCAAAGACACGAATTCGCGGCTGCGTCACTTGCAATTTATCGTTGAGGGGAAATGCAGGGAAGAGAAAAACACAATTTCAAAAGAGTTATTTGTGTCAATGACAAATGACTGACTGAATCAATGAAAGAAATAAGCAAAGAAACACTTTAATGAACCAATACTGTTGCATTGTTGCACTGTTGCGCTGTCGCTGAAGTGCGGCAGATTGCGTCGTCAATCCGAATGCAACTGCACCGCATACAGAAAACCTTGCTTGGAATGCAATGCAAATGACTGCTTCTACTGTCATTGTTTGTTAGTTGGCTGTCATTTCTTCCGTTGCAAGCAGCGAGCCGTCGGTTTTCTGCTGCCACCGCATTTGTGACTGTGCATGCGCCGCCAAACTTAAACACTCGCAAAGTGGTTCCACTTACTTTACATTGTGTAAAGATTTCCTCAACTCTAAAGACAACTGAGCATGACAGGAAAGTTTCAAAATTTCATTTAAATAAAAATATTGGTGAAAAATGCACAAACACATACATACATACATACTCGTACGCAACATAATTATTTCGCAGTGTTTTAACACGGTCATGCTTCATTCAAATGAGACTTGTGGCAGACAGAAAGCCACTAAAGAACACTTAAAAATATGAATACGAAAGATCACGGAAATTTTGATCATCTTAGAAATTACACTGAAATATTCGTGTTTCGATACAGACTTTTGAGCGGATTACTGCTTATGGTTAATTGGTCATCCACTGGCATTAAAGATTGATCAAATCTATATGTGCTTGGAGATTCTTCAGAACTTAAGTGCTTTAGAACGTGCTTATGCAAATCGCTTCTAATGACACTAAAGTACAACAAAACTCTACACCATTCTGCTCTTTAAAATTTCGCTTCCATTATAATTTCTTCAGAACCAATTTTTGTAATGATGATCTTTAAATTAAAAACCGATAAATCCATGAAAAATGGTTTTGAGAAAAATACATAAAACTGATTACGCCCACGAGTTTAGATTAAAAAAAGTGTGTATTACTTCATAAAAAACCACCAGTAAATTAAAATAGACTGGCTAAAATATCACGGAAACATTTTTTTTTAATAAGCTCACAAGTAGCTAAAGAAGATTCGGATTGTTTGGTTTTTTATTTTAAAATTTTGGATTACATAGAAATGTTTTGTATTTCTCGGGTTTTTGATATTAAAACCCAAATGGTTTGAATACAAACTAAATACTTCATTCCATTATCTCTACTTTCTCATATCGACACTATCTTGGGTACAGCACAATGGTCCTCGAGGGCTTATTGCTATGGTTCCGTACCAGCCCACACTCAATTGTAAACTCTAAAGGACCTTTTAAGTTTTAGGAATAACTATCAAATAAAAATCGACGTTTTCCCGTTCTAAATACTTAGCAGAATTATTTTTTAGGAACTTATCTCAATTTAATTAACACATCAAAAAATGACTTTTTTCTTAAATTGTATTTATCGGTTTTCGCTTTAATGCTCCTCAAATATGATTCAATTGGAAATATGTTAACGTGGCACGATTAAACACTCTGCTAAGTGAAATCGGTCTACCAGATACTAAGTTTGATCATGCATATTAAGCCTCCTCATGAGCTTTACAAATAGAATGACCAACTTAATGTACCCTCAGGGTAGTTCAAAAATAAGTGCAAACTATTTCTTAAAAAAGAAAATTTATTTTTTTTGTTACCTGTTTGTTTTTGCGACGTGAAAGGTCTATTGTGCAGCCTCGTTGCCCTACAAACACAATTCTAGACTATTTATAAATCTTGTAATTGTTGTGGGCTTAATTTTTGCTATGTGCTTCTCTTGGCAGAGTCGGCATGAATCATTTTCTACCACTCCTATTTTCTTCAGATGGTAATGGAGTTTACAGTGTCCTGTTAATAGTTCAGCGTAGAGTTTAAAAACCTTTCTGCTAAGGATTAGAATAGCTTCTGCCTTGATATATACAGGCTCAATGAGTCTTCTTGACTGCGTTGGTTTAAAAAAATAATAATAATTGATTGAATGAATGCTGGTGTTTAAGGTCGACTTTATTTACATGTACAAAAGTGAAGTAAATAATATGATATCTAAATTGTTTACGTATTTGTAGAAAACAAGTTTCTCATATAAAATCTACCAAAAACTTTCCAACATAAAAGAGTCATTAAATTATTTGAAATGTTTTGAAAATGCTTTGCAGGTTAATCTATTTTTAACAATGCGTTGTAAATTGTTTACCGACAGTAAATGATAACCCACAAAATGTCGGCTTCAATAAACTTTTACAATTTAATTCATTCACCGCATGTTTAGACCTAAGGCTAATATTATCCATGTTGTTTTTGTTGTTGTTGTGGCTGTTGATTTTGTGATAGACGGAGAACGCCCGCCCGCCCAACTAGCTAACGTTTCTTTCAGTGAGCGCTTCAAGCTCAGCTCAGTTCAGTTGAGCATTTACTGCCAGATCTAGGCGGCAAATACTCGAAGCATATCAGCAAAAGTCATAATTTCTGTAATTTGTTGCAGGCATCCCACGAAACAGTAATTGAGCACATAAACACTGCACACCAGGCAATTATGTTGCTGCAACAATGTTGCATTCGGTGCATTTCGCCGCAGAGTCCGTCCGCATGACCCAACCCCTCCCGCTAGACATAGACAAACCGCTCTTTTATGGGCTATTGAACTTTAGTCAGCCGCAATGTTTTACGAGCTTATTTATTAGCAATTGCTGAAATTTATGCTGACGGAAGAATATTTTTTTTCTAGTTTTCGTCTGTGCAATATACAATGACAACACGTTGCACCGTGGAAACATGTTGACATGGCGAGTGTGAAACTATAGCGTACGATGTTTTGTTCAGCGATGGACAAATTTAATGTTTGCACGTTACAGTGTGGAAATATTTTGTAAGGGAATCGAATTTGTAACTATCTTTTAAATAATGTTCTGAAGCTCGAAATATTTAAATATTTTCTATCTTTAAAAATACTGAATTGAAAAGTTCGGACTGCACAAAATTATCAAAGTAGGGACATACATACTGTTAGAACTTTGAACACATCTCCTTATTACCACAAGGTTTTTGAGAGCTATTCTCTATAGCGTTAATCTGTTATAGGAAGTCAAAATTGTGTCAGGACTCACCATGGAGTGCTAGGACAACGCGTTTTTGGAAGCTGCCAACCCAATATCTCATATGGTTCTCAAAATATCGGGTTAACAAGAAATCACTATTTTTTGCAATAATGGGCGTGGTCATTTGCGTATTGGCTCCAAAATCTAATTAGTTATAATATATATTTACTTGTATATGTCTATATCTATCTTGATTATTTCTCTACGTTACAAACATTGGATCAAAACCAATATACACCACTGAGTAGTGCATGGTTATCCCTTATTTTAATTAACCTCTTACGACAATAGTTTACTGAATGTCACGTATTTATCAGCTGTTTCGTTTAGCTGTCGTAATCGAGATAGAAACTTTCTATTCTGAATTGACAGTCATTTTGACCAAACGAACGCTTCGTTATATACAATATACAAAATAAGGCTAATAGTATCATTTAAAATATGCAAAAATATGTAGTCAAGTCCTTTTTTTAAGTAAATAAAATCATCTTTTAGAGCTTTCAATTTACAGAAATTATTTTCAGAAGCAGAACAGAGTTTTTACTATGGAATTTTGAATAATTTGGAAGCGGGTCGTAAGCTTTAAAAAAAATTCGCTGCAAACAATTTGTCCTTTTTGTATAATATTGTATTATAATCTATAATGTCCTGCCACATCGACTTTTTTGTTACAAGTTAAGATTGGAAAATAGTTTGTGAAATACAAAAGTTAAATTATTTATTCTGCTGGCGTAGAGATGTTCAATCTTCTACTAAGAATGTGCAAGTAAAGGGCCCATGGAACAAGCACACCTTATGATGCAAATACAAAGCATCAGAAACTTCATGAATAGCAAGTTAAAGAGAAGTAGCCACCTGTTCGCAGGAACAATATTAATCTACATCATTTCAGTGATGTAATGTATAAGACTTCTTGATATTGGTATGAAACGTCTGAAAAGAACAGGAGGTTCCAATAAAACGCATCAAGGCCGTATCAATAACATGTCTTTGGACGTCTTTTGAAAACAAAAAAATTTAACCCCTTCAACTTAAAATATCTTCCTGTTTAAGCCAAACATCCAATTTCAAATTTATTTATTTTGAAATATTATTTAAAGTCAAATACAGATGGCGCGCGTGTCATTATGGTACGTGCCTTATAATGTAAACCGTTTTCGGAGCCTTCGGCTAAAATATGTAATGTTGGTCAAACGATTTACGACAGCGACCGAGGTAAGCATTTTTGTCAATAAAACATCATTTAAATACGAGACTCATTGCGAGACTCATGGGATTTCATTTTTTGTTGCCACAAAGTTTGAGGAATTTTTAGAGCAACGTTTCCAAAGTAAAGGTTCATTATGTCTGTAAATGGGAAAGGAAATGTGTTCATTTTTTTCTCTTTGTCATGTTATAAGCAATTTTTAGCTTTATTTTGGAGGCTATTTTGAGAAGTAGTTTACCTAACATTCGGTTATGAATAAGGCGGTTAAAATCTTGCATATATAAATTCAAATGAATATATTCATTCTGGACAAATTGGCAGCTTCTGATTCGATGTCAATAAAGGCAGCGAAGGCTAGCGACGTCGTCGGCGTGCCACTGTAGTGTACGTCTGTATTGCAAAATAAAAGAAGTTGATACTTTTGAATCATCTCAAGAACTTTAAAAATTCGAATATCATTTCAGTTGTGGATTTCCTATTTCCGAAGCCGCACTGGTAAGCCTCATCCGGACGTGCGATATGAGTGCCAGCAGTAGCAACGTGACTCTTCCGATCGCACTATTAATTTCATAACGGTGGGCACTGTAAATTGTTGCTGTGAGCAAGCGCAGGTTAAGTGGTTTGGGACCATAGGCGTATAGATCAGATTATTAAGCGAAGTTAGCTGTTACAGTCCCATCAAAATTTGAGATTTTCGCTGGTCAGTCTTTTCATCAAGATCGAGTGAATAGTTATCTGTATGGCTTATCTGTATGGCTGTGGAATTTCTTCATTAGAAAAATATTTTTGGACCGTTCCATTGTGCAGCCAAAGCTACTCACTATTTTCTCTATTTGAAAAATAAATCATCAGGTAATTTTGTATTAATAAGTTTATTTCATTATTGAGTTTTTTCTTATTCAATTTTTAACGCCCATAAGAGGGCGTGGTGGGTATGATAGTATATATACGTATATATTTGTATAAATTACTAGCGCTGAATTCTGAGCTTAGCTAGAAATATATCTCTAACGAGTATTTTGTTTATTTTCGTTTATTGAATTGTTTAGTATTTCGCTCAACTCGTCGTCAATTATTAATAAAGTCAGATAATAAATAATTTTAATGTTAAAGTAAATAAGTAAAGATTTTTTGTTTGCACTAAATATGTACGAATATTTCCACACGGGGCTTTGAACTTGGAATTGGAAAAATTCCCAAAAATCCACCAATTGTTAAAGGCATATTGACACGTCGGATAAGATGAGTCAACAAAACGAAAATGTGTTCAAAAATTTCAAGAATGAAAACGACTTTGATTATAAACAAACGTGAACTGAATTTTTGTAACTTTCGCAGGGTTTTCATTATTGATAGCAGTTAACCGAGTAGTTAATCGGTATTGTTTGTTGGAAAATTTCCAAAACATCGGTTTTGATGTTATTTGTTTAACAAATCAAATATTACAAAGCCTAAAATATTTATTGAGTAGTTTTTTAAGATCAGATCAAGACAGATGTCATATCTTGAAACTGATGTGATCTTATCTAAATCTAGATATAATTAGCCCTATTCAATTAACGAAACTGATCAAATCAGGTTTTATTTACATGGATTCTTACACAAGCCAAAATAAAATCCAAAGGGTTAATTTAATAAGTAGTCGAACACCGACTATTACAATTCTTCCAAACCCGATTTCTTTTAGTCGTATAACAGAAAAACAACAACCTTATCGTTGAAGTGAAGTGAAGTGAAGCCATTCCCATTCTAGTCGCTTACTTGCTTCGAGCACGTGTAATGTCTACGCTTTCGATTTGATTATAGTACATTCATGAATAACAACACGTTGGTTGTTCGGGCAACACAGCAATTACTACAAACTGATAACAGTAACAACAAGTGTGAAATTCCACTGCCATTGATAAATAAACTCGAGCACGCCCTTTTATCGACTACCATTTGATCAGTGATGTACTGTAAATTTGTCATATTTAAATAACGATATTCGGCTGTTGGCGATGATATTTTGGAGGTGACGAATGTTCTTCTTCTTTTGAAAAAATAGTTTATGGAAACAAAAATGTTAAAATTAAACTAACTCCACCAAGTGTTATCAATGTTATTATCATTGAATTTTCAAATTCACAAAAAATTAATAATATCTTGAACACAAAAATTCATGTTTTTCCACCTTTAATCTTAAATTGTAAACGTAAAAGATGGGCATGGCTTATACAGATATTTGTTCTTAGGAATCTATTAAATACACCAAGTTTAATGAAAATAGATTAAAACTTTTCGATCAAAAACAACCAAAGATTTTGCGATAGCCTCGTTCTTAATACTAAAGTAGTAAGAGTTCCTCGCCTCTGAAGCAAGAAGTCCTGGTTTAAGTCTCGAACTAGATAATGTTTCCTGATATAAAATAGGTCATTTCGAAATAAAAAATGTATGCTTTAAAAATATAGTTTAAATATGAACTCTAATGCCAAGCTTTTAAGTTTTTAAGTGGCACACTATCTCATTTCAAGTGGTCCTCTTTACCTTCCTTATCGACACCAATTTGTACCTAAAATTTAAAGCCGAATCCAAACGACGAACATTTTTATGTCATTCGCTCTAGGAATTCCCATTTTTCGTGACGTTCGAACAAAAAATAAAATGGTGTAGGGCATTTGAGTTTCATCATAGCTGAAGATAATTATTTTAGTATATTTTTGTTTGTTTCCGGTTTAAGTACATAAGCGGTCAACTTGAATAAATTTGGTTTTTACACGTGCGCTCGGGCATTAATCAGAAATGTCACATGAAGCTCACATAAAGTGAGTACGTGGTTTAAGTCACGACAAGTCACTTATTTGTTGTTGTCAATTGCAATGTATGTTAACAATTTGACGAATTTCGAAAACATTTCGCTTTAAAAGTTAGCATTAAAAGCGATGTGAAAGAGGACAGAAATAAAATAAAACTAGTTAATGAAACTATTTTGGCTATGATGTAGTTTGAATACCCTACTTAATTTTTGTCAATCAAATTCTGTTTCTGTATGACGTAAAATCGATAAAGAAAAAACGTGAGAACTGCGATAGATAACAATTACTGAACCGCACTAGAGATAAACCATTTTTTATCATAACAAATAATAATAAAATGTCTTGTGATAGTCCATGTTTAAGTATTTGAAAGCATTAGTTCAAGATCGCAAAATACTGTAAGTGAATTTATTATTAAAACAGAAATTGTTTGAATTTTTTAATGTAAACCAATGTAAAAATAACTTAAAATCATCACATCCGTACATTATATCTTACTTGAGTAAGATTTGATTCCTGGTTGATACAGTAATTTCATATAAACACTTAATTACATTCAGCAGAATCCTTTAAACTCAAAAATTTAAAAACTTTAAAAGCTTAAAAAGTTTCGAACTTCTTTTCGGGAACGCACCTCTTTGTGACCACGAAAGCATTTGTGAGATTCAGTAATTTAACAGATCTATCAGCTGGTTTTACAAATAATATCTAATTAAATTATGATTTTAGAGAGAAAATGAAAAATATTTATTACCAAAAAACTTGATTAAAAAAATAACACTTTTTGAAACACACACATAAACAAATATTTACTTTTATTATTTTACTTCCTTAAATTTTTACGTCCGGGAAGGTTTTGAGTTAAAAAAATCTGCCACACCCACTTATTACGCCCACAATTTATGTAATTAAGTAAAAATATTCGATCGAAAAGTTCCGCTTTTATTTATCTTATACTTATTTCTATTGAAAACAAAAGACGGGCAATGTCGGGTGCTATAAGATAGTATTACTATAAACGTATATAACAGATAACACTGCACACATTTTCGAAAATGTAACGGAAATATCTTGTAAACAGAAATAATATACAAATACGAGTAAAGCAAAAAGAATTCAACATCTTTGAAGTGACGGTTATTTACACTGTGCAACAAATTTTGTTTCATTGGCGACGCTAACGTGAAATTAAAGTAGACCATCATACAAACAAAATTCACAAATGGTTTTGAAAAAACAAAATAAACTAGTAAACAAATTATTTTCGGCTATGCCGAAGCTCATATACCCTCCGTTATTTCAGTGAAACCAAAATATGTGCTTCTTTTAGCACATAAGTGCTACATGTCTCTATTCTTCTCGGATCACGCCCAGATTTGGTTAGTAGTTTTGTGTTACTATTAAAGTGTTGGATTTAAATTGGTTATCTACACTGTAACTATTTTGAAAATCTTTTTTCCAGTATGAATGGAGGAGTTTGTATGGGAGTGGAAGTAGTTTTTGACCGATCTTGCTCAATTTAGAACTCCTATTCTCCAAGCGGAGTATTAGAATAGGAGCTTACATAACAAATTTCAATATCCACGGCTGTAATCGCTGGAACATATAAACACATGGATATACATACAACAAGACGGACCGATGTACATCATTAAATCGACTCAGATACCGACTTTGATCATATATTGTATATATACTTTATCATACTTACCACGTCTTTCTTGCACTTGGCGAAGGGTATAAAAATTAGAGGTAACGTTGCAAAACCTTTTATGTTTTTCGTTTGTATAATTGGATACTTTCATTTCGCGTTGGAACCATTGAGTCTCATTTTTAATGTTGCACTGTGTTCTGATACTCGTCGCATCAGCCACTCGACCATAAAACAAAATGCGATCCAAAGGAAAACACAAAATGCCTTTCTTGGAAATGTTTGTCTTCAAAGCATGCGGAAAAAATTCATTCAGACTTTCGAGAGTAGTCGGATAAGTTAAACTAATGATCAACGCAGATAACCTGAATTCGAGACAGGATCATGACCTGAGTCTGACAATGATCTTGAAATTGGTTTGCTGAGTGACCATATATTTACTACAATTTATTGCTTTTTACAGTATCCATAATCTATACCATAATCGAAATTCATGAAAACGAAATGAGACAAGTGCAAATTGCTAAATTTAAAGTCTTGGAAGGTGTCTTTGAAATTCGGAATTCGAGTATAATGTAAGAAATGTAAATTTTAATTTTTGAGATCGGTTTCACTTTTCCAGCAAATCGAAATAAAATACAACAAATACTCGTAACACCATGAGCGCAGGGTTACCAAGCGCACGGCTACAATTTCAAAGAAATAATGGACCTTGATTACTTTGGCAGGTTTTGTATAACCTATTATTCTTCCAGGTGCATCCAAATATTTATTTTCTATATAACGTATCATGTTCCTGATTGATCCGACCAATTTTTATTAAATTGTTCCAATTACTTCCATTGTTAGTGAAGTTGTCAACATCTCCCATACAAACTCAGATATCAAACATAAGGCTTTTAGAAGCAATATTAGTGAAATAATCGAATATTCTTACTAAATTTCACCTTTTCCGGATTAGTATAACTAAATTATAAATTGAGTATAACTTAGACGAAATAAAATAGGAATACAGTGCAACGATTGCTTCTTAAAAAACTGTTTATTGATTAAGTTACTGCCACACATATAAAATAAATATTGTATTTCACAAACTAACTTAATAACTTTTTCAAGCACATTGAATATAAATGATCAGCGTCGATTTTAAGATGTGCGGCCGTCCGTCTGTTACTCCGAGCGAATACAGCCATATTTTCAGAGATGTCGAGCTGAGATTAAACACTTTAATTTACTTATAATAAGGACAAATAGCACATAAATGCAAAAAAAGCAAATTTTTAGTGTCTCTCAAATAGCGGAAGGTATTTGAGTTTCGGCATAGCCAAAGATAATTCTGTTACTAGTTCGTTACAGTTCTTCTTAAGACTTTGCTTGGTACCTTCATTTGGTTTCCTTATTAAGGAAGTTTACAGACACATTTGTCAATTTTATGGAGTCAACCACACAAGTTGTCGACAACTTTGCCGATACGCCGCATCGTAATAAGCATGAATCATTTCGATACGCACCTTCCCCTAGTACAAAGTGGTGTGGCAATAGAAACCAACTATCATCAGCATCATCATCATCATTATCATTATATTAGTTAATTACAGGCAATGACAACGACCACTCCGCGATAGTGTGCAAAAAGTTGCCGATATAACTTTTTCCTTCTCCAGACAAGCTCTCCGTTGCGATGATCGATGGCACTGTCAGTTTGACCTCGCTGTGTCTGAATTTATTAGAAAAGTTCTGTGTACGATTCCACATAAAAGTTACGAAAGTTTTCTCTGACACTTGCGTATGAAAAAAGTAAGCCCAGCTTTTGTTGGTCCAAGTTGCCCTCTGTTCCTTTTAATAAAGTTAATATATTTGATGGCAATAAACATTAGTTAATTTTTTGTACTTATTAAATATTAAAAAGCTTACCACTGCTTGGCAAGTGTTGGACTACGTTTAGTGTAAGCTCGCCTAGTCTGAGTAACCAAAGTAGTTATCTTTTATGCTCCACAGTGGTCTATAAAATATTTTTGATTTTGAAATAGGCATACAATATCTCCGTGATCAGAAATAAAAACTGAGTCGATCTAGTCTGTCCGTCCGTTTATTCGTATGTATGTCTGTATTCAATTCTTGTCAACGCGATAGTGAGAGAACCGACAAATATATTGAGCTGAAACTTATACTGCTCTTATGCCTCAGACAAACTATGTTGTCTAAGGCATGTTGGAGCCAATCCACCCATGACCACGCCCACTATTGAAAAAAAAACACTAATTGTTGTTAACTGTTTAAACAATTTTCAGTTATGCAAGCAATTGATTTTGGAAACGGTTAGGCTGGTTCATATATAATATTTTATACACTCGTATTTTTTAATAAAGTCCTTATAACTTATTGGTTATTTTTATATACAAACGTTTTAAAAAAATATCGCAATCAAATAAGGGTGGCTCATGATTCAAAAAAATTTTGACTATAACCGACTTAATTTCTTACTTATTGTTTGTTTTATATTTTCGTTTCAAATGTTTGATTAATTGATTAATCAATCTAAGTAAAAATTTGTATAAATGTACATTGTGCAAAGCTATAAAATAAAATAAAATACAATACAATACAATACAATACATTACATTACAAAACAATACATTACAATACATTACAATACATTACAATACAATACATTACAATACATTACAATACATTACAATACATTACAATACATTACAATACATTACAATACAATACAATACAATACATTACAATACATTACAACACAATACAATACATTACAATACATTACAATACATTACAATACATTACAATACATTACAATACATTACAATACATTACAATACATTACAATGCAATACATTACAACACAATACAATACAATGACAACAAGCTTTACGATTTTTTTAAATTGTTTTTTAAGAAGTTAAATTATTGATGGAATAAATAAATAAATCAATTAGTGGTTTTCTTTGGAGATTGTAATTTTTTAGTTAAATATTTATTTAATACAAATTCAAATTTTGCTGATTCAACTGCGTCTTCATTATTTCTTTCTGCGTGAGTCCAAAGTAATGCCCAATACTAATATTGATTAATCATTTAGCTATAGAAATGTTTGATTTTATTAAAAAAGTCTAGACTAGGTCTTTATTCTGTAGCCCTAACCAAAACAATCTCAACATTAGCTTTAGAAACGATCAGCGTCAAATCGTAAGTCGATTTAACGATGTCCATCCGTCTGTCTAAATTTGATTTGTTGGATCAGACAAGCAGATAAGAATCACGCCCACTTCTAGCTAAATCATATCACAGAAAATGCTGCAATAAGCGATTTTTTTATGCCGCTGTTAATTCTCATACTAAAGTTTTTTGTTGTTGTTCAAAGCAACTTGAATTTCGTTGAGCCACAAAAACAAAAAAGCAGGAACAGCAAAAGTTCATTAAACTTCGTGACTTTTTGTTAATGTTGTTTGCCTTTTTGCCAAAGCAGGACGCAACGTTATAGCAAATTCTTGGTTTCGAGAGTGTGCTATACAAAAATATACAACAACAACAACAAAAAAGAAGAGGAAAAAAACACATAAACTACGCATTAAATTCTACGCATATTACGCCTTAGGGAGGTCGGTCGCATTGCGTGATGCAGTCTGACAGTGCGCGGAAGGAGCGGCATTTCGAAATCTTTTACTGCAAGTGTTCCCCTGCCCGTCAATCCAAACAAAAAGTTGTTCCGGACGGACAAAGCCTGAGTAAGGAAACATGTTTAACCCTTGTGTTAATAAGCAAAATTTCGTACGTTGTCTAGCAACAAGGTACACAGGTTCTACTTACGAAAATTATCAGATGCTGCACTAAATTTTTCAAGAAAATGCAACCAATTTTAATCTCAAAGGGATTATTGCAGCAATTGCAGTTCTGAAATTTCAGTAAGTTATCTCCTGAGCAGATATGACAAAATCATATATAAAATCTATATAATTCGACGTCGCTGATTTCAAAAACATAAATATTTTTATTACAATTATTTTTAACACTTTTAAGTGCCTTCGCTTCGAAATAAACTGATTAATGAAAATTTGTAAGTCATCACCGAAATATTTGTTTTTAATCGATTGACAAGCAAATATGTTCCAATGTGGGTAACCGGGAGCCTGGCTATTAACACAAGGGTTAAATCTAGCAAGAGAATTAAATTCGGTCGGTCCTTGTCTCCGTACATCAGTATATCAATCCATGAAGCAAAATTAGACATATGTAAATGTATATACTTTATGTATACACTTAATCAGGATCAAAACCTTAGTACATCTATACATGCCAGTCTGTATTGTTAGGACGTTAGCGTGAAAACCGTTAGAGCTATCAAGATGATTCGAGACAATGGGCCCATAAGCACGCTAACTACGAGTATTACTAAAAATACTCGTACAATTTGTGAACAAAATATCTGCAGAACCATTTGAGATACTGCGTTGAAATTTTGTGTTATGCTTATTTTTGTAACTTCTAGCTTTGTTTCTTTGATGATTCGATGCAGTTATTATTTTGGCTAGTTCTGCGAGAGGTTGATTGATCTTTAAGAGCTAGAATTAACTCTGGCTATGCTAAAACTCACAATTTTATTGCTAAGCAGATAGGAATAGTTCTCATCAGACTCTGCTTAGAACTTAATCTTCGCTTGGAGACACTTATGTATATATCTTATATTCCTTATATATCTAACGGATATTAGCTAGTTGACGCTGATATTTTATCTAAAATGTTTTAATATGCGCCCGGACTGTAGGGTATTCGGGCACATGTTGCCACATGCGGCACAATGTTAACGCCACGCCATCCGCTTTGCGTTATCTTTTTTCGCAATGATGGGTTGTTTGATTTCTTCGCTCTGTGTTGTTGTGTTTTGCATCTTTCGTACTTTCTGGTTCTGCTTTGGCAAATACTTTGCTTAAAATGAAAAACACGTTGGAATTCTTTCCCGCCAAACAAAGGTAGCAATCATACAATATCAGCTTTAACACACAATACCACGCGGCAAGTCCTAGGTCGTGTACAACATGGGAACATGGGAAACAACGCCAGACATACGTCTCGCGGTAAAGAGGAAAGCACGAACAGACCGACAGACAGACATCCAGACAGACATATTTACACAGACTTTGCTGCTGCTGCAGACGATAAAGCCACTAGTCGAGAAGGAGGAATAGCAGTGGCTGTGCTTTGCTTTGCTTTGCTGTTCTGTTTTGTTCTGTTCTGTCTGACTGCGTCGGCAATGTTCAAATCGACAATTCGAATTGTGGGCAAATCAACAAATTCCATCCAGTGTGAATGAACTTTCCAAGGACAATGATCTACGGTCGAGCTTCGCTTACTGCTGCTGCTGCTGCCGCCGCTGCCGCCGCTGCTGGTATTCGTCGTTCTGGCCAACGTGCGTTGCGTTGTTTTGCGATATTTTTTGAGGGTTGATTTCACAGTTTTTTTCGCAGTATTACGTCGCGTCATTATTTCAAATTCGCCAGACAACAAAACAAATCGTAAAGTACCAACCTGATGACTCCAACCGTCTGCACAGAGCACATAAAAAGGGGGAACCGATACGAGTGTGCTTAGTAAAATGCCAGCCACGCCATTCGACCCGTCCACCTCATACACAAATGTCTAAGAAATTGGAATTCACTGCAGACACTATTTTGTCTTACTAGACGGTATATATACATTTAAATAGACATTTTCAAAAAAAAAAAAATTTACTACATATAGAAAAAATATTTCGTGTTGCTACAACTTGTAATACATTATTTCTAAATTAACGAATTTTATTGGAATTGGAAAAAGTTTTTTTTTGCTGCGAATGATACATTAAATTCAAAATCAAAACTCTTTTGAACAGGGACTGTAGCCGTTACAACGGTTATCCATATCCGTAAATTGATAACCGGTATTTTTGGCCGTTTTTTCTTTTCAGCAGAAATAACGGCCGTTACGTTATTTAGAGCAGCCACCATTCATTATAATGAAAATTGTTTCAATATCATTTGATTTTTTGATTATACTCTATGAAGTTATTTATCCAATATAAAATTACAATAAAACTTGATTGCAGAGATGTTATAAATTCGGTTGTGGCTGACAAAAATAAACGGTCGAAATATTGATTATTTCATGTAGATTCAAAAAAATCAAGAATATAATTAGTATGTTCTTTTTAGAAAGACAAGGATATAAGGATCATTCTACCATATTGAAGTATCAGAATTTTGTTTTTTTGTAACATTTATTAATAATAATTATTGCCGGTCCCTGCTTTTGAACTATTAAAATTAAATATTTTCTTAAGAAACAGAGGTGGAATTGTCCTTGAGTAATGGAAGCCGACATTTCAAGATAAGAAATAATTCTGAGTCGATTTAACGATAATATTGAGTTTAAATTTGGAATGTGATCTAATATTCTCCAAGCGGAGGTTATGTTTTAATATGGGCCAGATCGGACCAAACCTATTACCCCCTCCCACACAAACCACCCCTTTCCATGCGAAAAAAAATTCAAATAGTTGCAGTGCAGATATTCAGTTTAAATTCGATATTTAGCACTTTAGTAGTAACTCAAAACTGCTCACAAAACATGGGCGTGATCGGATAAGAACCACGCCCACCTCCTTTACAAACCACAACTTTATATGCGAAAGAAAATTTGTTTGACAATATCCAAATTCAATAAAGAAAATCTGCTCTTCCAAAATGCTGAATTTTTGACAGCCGAATTTAGGACAAAAGTTGGAACAAAATTCGAAAGTCAACCTGTCATTAATTTTACATTTATTATTTTAATTTTTTTTAAATGGTATTACAATATTTTTTGTTTATTTCAAATCACATTTATACAATGAAACACTTTTTGTTTTTCATAATAATTTTAAAAAGATTTCTTAAAATTTCGGAAATCAAATTTACAACAATAGTTTTGTCATCCTAATCTTTAAGACTTTCAATGCAGACCATTTTGTACATTTTTTAGGCATTGTGAAAAGTGCTGAGAGTTCGATCAATAATAAACATAAGTCAAACTATTAACTTTAAATAAGTTTATTATATGTGTAGAGCCTCAGTACATGAGTTCTTATTTAATTTTAGTTATACCAATCATCTTAAGATGAAATGACATCGTTATCGTCTGCTACCTAATCCGTGATCTGAATAGCAATTTAAATGTCGTGGCGTATTACGTCCATTAATTGTCTACAAAACGTACATTAATAATATATAAGAAGATGCTAGAAAGCTATCCGGCATTTTGTAGACATATTGGCCGAAGGGCAATATCCTCTTAGACAAAGCGTTGAAGAAAAAAAATAAACAGCAAGTCTCGTCCACATCACAGATGCAGAGCGACCAAAATTGAGGATTGCAGCAGTGCCAATCTGGTATCGTCGTGTTGCGCCGTCAATGGGAATTTTAAAATTGTTCCACTTTGTGTAGAGTATTTTAATTCAATACGACAATTCCACAACTTTCGTTCGTTTTATTCTCAGACCGGGAACTCAGCCAGACGCACCGCACCGTTTCAGCAGCCTTGAGCTTGACAGCAAATTCGCACAGACAAAACAAACAAAACATTAAACAAATCTCAAAAGTCTGCGACAGACAATGAATGTCAAATTTGTATAAAAAAAAAGTCCATCCACAAAAATCGAAAAGAAGGGTCGAAATTAGAAGCAGACAGACGGACAGACGGACAGACGAACACAAGTTGTGCGCCGCTGCTTTTATGCCTAAATAAGTTTGGCAAAATCCGAAATATAATATCAGAGACGCATTTTGTGCCTTCCACGAAACATCTTACCAATGCGTATACACGTTGAAAAATGCAAAGTAAATTTACTAAATATTTGGTTGTAACTACCAAACAAAGTGGTTGAAAATAACGACCATCTCAACGATCAACGATTATCGCAAATAAATACAAATAAAAATCAAAAATGGCTGATGACGGCTATTGCAGACAGACTTAAAATGTACAGTTAAGATAAGCAGCGCGTTTTTTAAGTGTAGGAATTAATTTGGCTATTGATGTAGCAACCTCAAAGCAAATCGCAGACATCGAGCGAGGATGCTGAACCAAATCTCACAAAGTCATTCGAGAGCATTGCTACCATGTTTTTTTTTTCAAAAATGTTTGCAGACGCGTCTGAACTTTGACCCTCAAAGAGGACATGAACTTTGGTTGGCCCAGACATAACTGATTTGAAATCGAAATTTGCTACAATGAATAACCATTAAAAAACGTTCGTTCGTGTAATTTGCCTGCGTATTTCTTAATGATTATGAGCCAACATAATATGGAATAAATGGGTTTGAAGGCCGCTGACTCTTCCAGCACAGGACGACCATCAGATTTAGTATAGACACCATCAGGTCATTTGCTTGTCTTTTACCGCATTTATCGTTGCCTGCCAATTTAATTTTTGAGAGGGTGTTTCCAGGACCACTGCCGCGTCATTTAACGGTCACTTAAACTGTAAACGAAAACAAAGAAATATTAAAGAATGTGATACAAATTCCGGATTTTTCCATAGCTTTAGGAGAGAATGTATCATTTTTGTGAAAAGATTATTCGCAATCAATTGTTGAAGTTTATTTAAGATACCAGACGAAAAAGAATCGGTAATCGTGAAAAAAATACCGAAATTTATTTTTCTAATGAAAAAATCACTTTCAGTTTTATATATGGCGTAAATAATTTATATATATATGTAATATATTTTTATAATTATATGCATATAATAAGTATAAGCTCGTTAACGATATATTTTAAATTTAAATTTAAATTCTAAATTTTTTGTTTTTTGTTAACATAAGTTTTAATCTTTTAAGTTTATAATTTATTTGAAGAGCTTTACTGAAAATACCGTTATGATGTATTCGTGCAGCTCTAACTGAAATACATAAAAGTGATATATACATATGTATACATTTGATAATTTTTTTAATAAGTAATATGTTACCTGTTGTAAAAAAATTACATATTTAAACAGATGTTTGATCACCTTTTATACCCTTCGTCACGTCAAGTGCTCGTTCCGAATGGTGTATTGAGTTTGTTCCTCCGTTTGTAACGACCAGAAGGAGGCGTGGTAGGTATGACAAAGAATATATATAAATGATCAACGTCGGATTCTGTCGATTTAACGATATCCGTCCGTCCGTCCACATGGAATCCTATAGCCGATCGACAATGAGACTTTTAAGTACTTTGCCTAACGAGTCAAGCATTAATATACCCTGTCACAAAGAGTCTATATCGCTGCTTTGCTTGGGGCGTCCGACGTCTATTACTGCTCTCATTCTTAATAGGAATGTTTAACAACTTCCCAGTCACAGCGAGGGTTGAGAGATTGTCACACCCAAAACTCCAAACATTCAGAGTACCCCACACTGCATGTCTGTCTGCATGTTTATATGTATCGTATTTTGTTGCTTCTTAAAAATGTTACTCTTTGCTTGCTCATCAAAAATTAAACTTACCTTATTATTCTGTTTGCTGTAGCGTATTTTATTTTAACCCTTTTCTGCTATTTGATGTAAAATATAAATATATTGGCGGTATGGAACATCGCAATGGAAAGAGGATTGACAACTTTCCGAAATCAATTCCATGATATTAGGTTTTTTAAATCAATTATTATTGAATTCATCTGGCTCCACCTCTGGTTATATTCATTGTGAAATAAAATCAAACCAGTTGAGGACTGCGTTGGGAGTCAACAGACAATATCACAAAAGCAAAAACAAAAACCTAGTAAAAATGTCGGGACCTTTGTTACGGAGTATAATAAAAATAATCAAGAATAGATTTGAGCAGTGCAACACATGTAACAAACACATCAAAACCACTTTCAAATTATCTTCATGGGACATCGAAAATCGCCATCGACATCATACTTTGGCCAATTATTCTATATCGCAATGGCCGCACATGTGAAAAACAACAACAACAACAACAAAAACAATAACAGCAACAGCAGCACATCGGAACGCTGAGGGTGAATGGACGCCAGGCACGCCATGCCACGCCAGCCACAGTATTCCGTTTGCGCGCCAATTTCATTTCCTTTTGCTGCGACTTTGCTTTATTTAGCAAACCAAACCAAAACAAAACAAAGAAGCAAAAGCCGCCGCATCATGTTGCCTGGCATCAGTCTAGTCTTTTTTCTCTGTTGCGTTCGATTACTGCGCATGACGAACTTAACGAAATCAAAACTGACACCAAGCGCATTCGAGGAGACTGAGGAACGAGGCCAAAAAGTGAGAATCCACAACAGAATGATTAAGGCGAACAGTATAAATCGGATAAAGTGAATACATTGGACGAACGGAATAAATTGGATCCTCAGAAAGCTAATGACTAGATTGACTGGATGAGTTAAATGAACCAACTGGACTAGATAAATTGGTTGGATTCAGTATGATAGGATTGGATTAATGCAATGGTTTCAATTGGTTAGATGGACTGGATTGGCCGGATGTACTGGATAAAGTAGATATTCAGGATGAACTGAATGAACTAAATATATATTGATAAATTAAATAAACTATAGGTACTCAATGAATTGAATAGACAGGATGAACTGAATTTATTATACATATAATATGCTGGAGAAAATGAAAGGAAATGGTTTAAAATTACTGGATGGACAGGATAAATTGAATGATCTGAATGTACTGATTGCACTTATTATACTGGTTGAACTAGGTGAACTGAATGGACTAAAATAACCGATTGAACTAAATGGATTTAATTGAGTAGAATGAATTGGATTGATGGACTGTATGGACTCAACATACTGAAACGAATAGAATACAATACAAATTTAACTCATTCTATAGAACTGATTAAGGATAACTTTTACAACATGAACTCCAAGTAAATACCCGTGCTATGTAGATAAGTTATGCTGCAGCTTAGCAAAAATGTTAATTCATTGCATGTAAATTGAATGAATTAAAACCATGTTAAACAGAAGCATCTTAAAATGACAGATTTTGTGGACAAAATATGACGGAATGTGTTGAATAATATTTTACCTATAAAATTTGGTTTATATTCCATGGTTTTATAACCGAGCGATGTGATATTATTTAGGCAAATCCTTTAAAAATGTCATTGGCGGGAATGTACGAATAGTAGTAATAGTTGAAAGAAAAATGTATCCGTTGGAGTAACGTTTGCATATTTTGATCGGGAGTGTTATAATTTAGTTGGGCCTTCTTCTTACTTAAGTCCGACTGTGTCGTATATTTATGCACCGAGTGTTTTGATGCTGGTTGTTGACGCCATGTCACGCCGCTACATACAATCGCTACATTCGCTTTTGCTTTTGCTTTTTGCTTTGTTTAGTTGCAACTTGCAACACGAGTTTGCTGCTGTGGCTGTGGCTATTGCTGATATTTATGTTGCTTGTTTCTCACTTTAATGTGTTTATGTTTTGTGTCACTACCTCTTTGTGTTTTGTTATTTCTGCCCAGTTCCCCTTATTCTGTCTGCATTTTTGACATATCTTTGTTTCTTCATTTTATTTGTATTTGTATTTTTCGCAGTAGTAAAACCACATATGCGCGCCTTTTTCACAGCAAGAAAATGCGAATACGAATGAAGAGGAAGACACTAATAAACAAAGAAAAACAAAAGCAACTCATAATGTATTGCATTGAGGAGTAGAATTAGCGAAATAAACAATTGCCACCACATTCAAAAGAAAACGTATTTAAAAGTGGTAACACTCGCAATAAAGCTGAGAATAAATTTCGCATTGTTTACAGCTTAATAACGTACCAAAAAGTTGTCGAGATGTTTCAACCACAAACATTTACTTTGGTTATTTACCGATTATGTTTGTCTTATTTTATTTCTAGTTTTAACATTTGGCGAGATGATTCGAAAATATTATTCACAGCTTTTTATCGATTAACTTTCTAAATTCTTCGATAAATGTTCGTGGCCATTATTACCCAGCAGAAAATACAATAGATCTGAAATTTGTAAACGAATGTCAGTGTAGTAGCTTTTCTAATGCTTACAGGGATCATGCCAGCTTTTCCGCTGGCGATGAAACTTTTCCTTTCCTATGAGAACAGTTCATCGTAAAATTTTTTGTTTTTTCTGTATGTATAGTTAAATTGTTCATCTATTTCTATCTATCGCGTCGAAACCGTTCATCCGATACGGATGGAATTTTGCGGATTTACTGCCACGCCCACCTAATACGCGCAAAATTTGTGAAATAATAAAAATATTCGCTAATATTATTACTGAAACTTGATACCAGAGTTTGTATGGTCGTCATAGACAACTTCATCAAAAATGGGAGTGGTTGGATCAATTCAACGCCCACTGTAGATATAGGTCGGATCAATTTTACGTCATAAACATGCTTCAAAGTACATTTTTAATGGTATCAATCATACAAACGCTTCTATAAAAATTGTTGTCACTTGAAAATGAAATGAAATTAACCAAAACTTTTAAAGACAAATTTAGGACGAACTATTCGTAGTATTTCAGGTAAAATAGTGATAACAAAGTATAAACAAGCGTTAAATATAAATTCAATTTTATTTTGTGTGTGCTAATTTAAATGGCCCTGCTTTGGTTAGATTAGATTAGTTGATCTAATAGAGATCACACATAGACTGGAAGATTGTATAGAGGTGATTTGTAATGCACAATTTATCGAGTTTAAGCAAGTTAGCTGCCTTTTGGTTGAAAATATTCTTCAAAGAGAGGAATTAAATTAGATCTACCGAGGGCTGGGCAATTACATGCATGTGCTTCAGGGTCCCCCTAGCGTTGTCTTCACGGATTTGCACCAGATCCAATTTTACAGCATGTCCCGGTATGAGAAAATGTCCCGCCAATACCCCAACTTATAACCTGCAATCCTCTCATGCGAGAGATGGAAGGTAATCGGTGGTGTCTAATTCAAAATGACGGAGCATGATCTTAGCCGTCCTGCAGGAAGAAAGTGATAACCACAAAGATTTTGCTTCCGAGTTCGTGTTTAAGTCTATCTTAGCTTTCAAAACCCCAATAGATGCGACTTGCTTATCTGGTTGAGTATATAAAAATGTTTTATATACAGTTTCTAAATGTTTTAAGGGTATATGATTTTTAATTACATAGTACATAGTTACTTAACGTTTAAAAAAAAATAGCTTCATTTTCATATTTTGTTATCATGAAATATATTAAGGAAAGTGTGTTCCCAAATACACGCACACAATTTGCTAATATTTATTTAAACGATAAAGACGAGTTCGCGTGTAATTCTCCAGCTCTAAATTTGTACTCCTGCATTAACGACATTAACGACCGATGATAAGCAAACGTAGCTCCACTTCCATAATGAGGGGAACAAAACTACGTTACGATAAACGTTTGACATGAATGCAATAATTGTGGTCTACAAAAGCGAAGGGAGGTGGGGCGGGCTAACTTATAATGATTGTGTAAACAACTTTAATCGACATTTCCGTGGCTTAATGCAGTGCGACGACAACCGACGGACGACAAAGGCGGTAAGTCCCCAAAAGCCGAGCAGGGCTTTGCAATGCGTCTGAAGCCCGTTTGATGTATGTATCAGCGTGACCGACCAAATGACTGACAGCGTGCATAATTGAGTGATTTTAGTCATTGAGACGACGGATTCCGACAAAACCGACATACATACATAGATTGGAAAAGTCGAAAAGTAAACCACCACATAGTAGCCACTATTTTATTAAATCATGATTTTTGTATGTGTAAAATTAATAAATATCGAAAACTAAACAAGTTATGGAATAACAAATAAAATACTCAAATAAAGCAAGTCCAAAAACATATTTAGAAATTCCATCAGTTTTAATATAAAAACATTCATATATCCGGATTTCCAAAAGATTATCAATGTCCACATTGGATAATATTTTGCATGATGACTATTGATGCCAATTTCACAATCGGGTTCTAAAATCGAAGCAACTTCACTTTGAGCCATCCAAATATATATTTTGGATTTGGGCAACCGAGTCTGCTGCCATCTGGCAACTGACGTTTTCATAGTAAAGTTTGAAATTTTTGACAATATACATTTTGACGAGCGAACTCCACGAGGGTGCTCCGATAAGTACTTTGTCTCACCGAGTATTTTGTAGACCTCGAAAACGTATTTTTCAGACGGGCTAAAGAATTTGGAGTATCGCTGGGTCAAGTGTATTGATCTAAAAGGAGACTATGTTGAGAAATAAATAGCCAGTTTACCAAAATTTTCTTTTTTTTTGGAAGACTTAGTACTTATCGGACCACCCTTGTATTTGTGTTCTCTAAAGTAACTAGAAAAAATCATGTCTGCCAAAAAATGGAATTAAATCGTGAACTTTTTTGTGTAATTGTATTTTTATAATTTTCAACGTAGATTAACTCAATAACAGTTCAGCGATGAAATTATTTCGATTTTTGGCGATGAAGCTCCATCAAGGACCAGTCTATCGATGGTTTACTGAATTCAAACGTGGCCGTAGTTCGCTCAATGGCAAGTTTCGTGAAGGCTGTCCAAAATCGGTTGTTTTGGTACAGTTGTTAACAGTGGCCACAGAAACTCAGATTTTATTTTTAGAAACAATATCATCGAAATAATCTTTTTTTTTTGTCACTTAATTTCACCAATTGTTGGCATAGTAGGTGGGTGTGGCATTTCATTTAATACCAAACTTACCAGAGCTAACAAAAGTTCCATTGCAGTCGGGAGAATGGTTTAGACACGCATAGAAAACCAATATACAAAGAAATAAAGCATTTATATACTAGCTTATAGTACCCGGCTTTGGCCGGTTTTTGTTTTGAATAGATATGTGTGTAATAAGTTAACGGAACTTTCCTTAACTCCCCTTTGTAGTGTGTCTGAGTTGCGATAGTGGGCAATAAATTAATACAACACTCCCATTTTTTATGAAGGTATCGAAAGTGACCCTACAAACTCATATACCAAATTTAAGATTTTTTAGGTCAATATTCGCAAGATAATAAAATATTTCCTCTTAATTTTTTAAATTGAGGGCGTATTAGGTAGGCGTGGCAGATTTTATTAGCCCAAAACTTTTCCGAGCTTGAGCATAGTAACTCCCCAAAATTTCATGTCAAATGGATGAACGGTTAAGACAAGTTTAGACAAAAAAAGATAGATACAAAAAAAATAAACATTAATTTTTATATATACGCGTAGAGTTCTGGATTTTGTTGCAACATATCAATTTGACTTCAATGACTTCAGCTTTTAGTTTGACCGCAATGCATACCCAACATGTCCTCATCTAAGGATGTCGTCATATTTTAAACCGCAAATACTTCAAACAACAGTAAAAAAGAAACTTAAACATAAAAAAACCGAAATCACAACTGTATAAATATAAATGAGTTCGCAAAAATATCCTCCCTCTTATCGTTTTATTGTATGACAACAGCCCCCGCCCCTAAATTCAACAGCCCATTCATTTCCCTCACAACAATTCGAACAATGCCATGAATAATTTTAACGTCCACTTGCGTCAATCCGGCTGGGCTCAACTACCAAGCACATAACACGCTCGAAGAACTCCACGCTCGAATTCACATAGAGGAGAATTCCCAATAACGACAACAGCATGGATAACACACATCCTGGGCGCAAAAAACACTCAATGACTAGAGCTAGAGGTCTAAACACAAAACTTGACCTAATTTCAATATGTGTGAGCCGAGCGAGAGGCGAATGTTTTTTGATGACGTGTGGAGTGTAGCGTGTGGTATGTTGCATGTGTTAGCGTAGTTCTTTCCGCTTCCGTTTTGCACGCATCTCACTTAATAATTATTTATTGGTTTATTTTCCATTCGGAAAATAAGACGCCAGTGACCAAATCATGAGAATAATAATAAAGCGAAATAATTGAAATTGGAGCCCTTATCGCATTCGTAACCGCTTCGAAACCTAATCGTAAATTTAAGTTATATATTTCCAGCCGCATCTATATAGAGTATATTGATTACCATTTTAAACCTTGCAACGATCGTAAAAAAATATATATACGAATACATGATGAATTTTACTTTCACCCCCACAGTTTAGGAACTTGATGTGCAATATAAAGAACTAAAGAACAAATACTCGTGAAGGGAAGATATAATACGCGATATGAAATATGTCACGCCCACCTATCCATACACAAATATAATTCCAGGAAAAAAGGGCAAGAATGGACAGTTAATCAAGTTTAATAAACTAGATATATTTAAATATCTATACTATTTATTCTATTGCGATGAAAAATTTGGGGAGTTGCTGTACTCACGCCAACTTAGGTTCAGGGCAAAGAAAATTTTGGCACGCCCACAATTTGTAAAATTAAGTAAAAATATTCGATTATTTCGCTAATATTGGTCCTAAAAATCTGAAATTTTTTATCTGAATTTGTATGGTTACTGTCGACAACTTCAAATGGGCGAGGTTGGATCAATTTAACGCCTACTTTGAAAAAAAGGCTGGATCATTTTTACGCCTAACACCATTTGCTCAGAAACTTGATGTGCTATATAGAAAACATGTAACGGGATGCACCGGGAAGAATAACAGGAAATACAAAATTTTCCACGCCCACTTATTACGCCCTCAATTTATTTAATTAAGTAAAAATATACGATGACATTGCTAATATTGCTCCTAAAAATTTGGGATTTTGTTTCTGAGTTTGTATACCGATAATTTCACAGCCGTAACTCAGAATCGCTACAACGGTGAGTACCGGGAAGATCCGATAACTAACGGGAGTACCGGGAAGTTCTGCAAACATTTTTTTTAAGTGGCATTGCAACGCATGCCGGGCATTCGCTAGTTGCTCATAAAAATCTGAAATGCGTGGTTGGATCAATTTAACTCCCACTTTGAAAAAAAAGTAGGATTAATTTATTCAATAACTTGGTGCGCTATATATTAGGTGTCGTTTTGAGAAAGATGGCGTGGCACGAGGTTTACGTTGGAATTCGCAGATGGTAACCTACTTGAAAATTAGTTTGTTTATTCCAGAACAACATAACCTTATCATGTTATTAAGTTCGCATTAGCATCATATATTTTTCTTTATCTAAAAATGTCTCAATTTGAGCCAACTAAGTGTCATATGCGGGAACTTTTAATTTTTTTTTTAATTTAAAAAAATCTGCTGCTGAGTCGCATCGATTGCTCGTAGAAGCATATAATGAGGATGCTTTGAGTGAGAGAACATGTCGTGAGTGGTTTCAAAAATTTAAAAAAGGTGATTTTGACATAAAAGACAAAGATCCAGTGGAAGGCCGAAAATTTACGAGGATGCAGATTTGGAGAAATTATTGGGTGAAGATTCGTCTCAAACACAAAAGGAACTTGCACTTAGTTTAGAAGTCACTCAGCAAGCAGTCTCACATCGTTTAAAATCGTTTAAATATTATTTTATTAACAAAAAACGGCGGAAACTTATTTGTACACCAATAGAAAACATGAATAGGGATGCACCGAGAAGAGAAACAAGTGCCACGCCCACTTATTATGCCCACAATTGGTAATATAGTTCCTAAAAATTTTAAATTTTGTTTCTGGTTACTATCGATTATTTTACCAAAAGTGAGCTTAGTTAATTGTTCTAACTAACCGCACTTTGCCGTAACTCAGAATAGCTACAGAGGGGAGTACCGGGAAGTTCCACAAACTAATTATCTATATATATAAAAATGAATGTACTTGAATAAATAAATTTCAAAAACAAACATTTTCCTTTTTTAAAAGCAATTACACACATGCCGGGCATTCGCTAGTTTGCATTAAAAACAAAACTTACAATGGAAATTTGTTTATCGTTTGTGGCCATCCTTTGTGCCCTTGGCTTGGTATAAAAATCGTTTCACATAATTGATGAATATGTATGTATGTATGGATATAAATGTAAATGTGTTTATTTTAATAATACGCGTGCTTTTTCAAACTTGCGCGATTGTGGGTATGGAAGCAGCTTTTTTATCATAGGGTGCTGTCGTTTGCTGAACCGCTCAAGAATCCCATATAAAGTATCCGTGGCAAGGAATTGAAAAGTAACGTATTAAAGAAGGGAAGCACGATAACAGCCACCGGAAACGGAAACTTCATCCCCCGGATGAAGTGAATTTCATTGTGTCGAGAGGAGTAATGTGTTGTTCAATAGAAAAAGTTTTTCCTCACGTCAAATAGTTTTGCTGTGAAAAGACTTTTTTTATAAGCTACCCACTTGCAAGCACGTCCTATATGATATATTCAATAATTAATGCCCACTTGAAGGCGTGGTATGTTGGACAATATAAATGAGTATATATTTGTTCGGCCACATATGTGCTAGAAGCATCACTTTTTATTACTCGAAACTGGTGAAGGGTATTTGAGCTTTGATATAGCCAAAGATAATCCAAAGTGATGGATCTATAATCTCACAGCAAACTTGTAGGTAGGAAAAGTAAGATGGCTCTCAAATTTTAATTTGCATAAATTTTGTGAGGTTTTTTAAATGAATAATTTAAAATATTTGTTTTTTGTCTTGCAACGATTTGTTGAGATATTTGTTTTTAAATATTTGATAATAAACTCGTAAAAAGTAAAAAAAATCAATTTTTTTACTATGTCTGCCATATTTAATAATTTCTGTTGCACCGTATTTTATTCAAAATGCAATAATACATTTTTAAATACAAAAAAGTATTTGGAACAGTCTGAAGAATTTTAAATTTAAACAAGAATTCACACTGCGCTAAAATTGCTTATTCGTTCCTTGCCACCCTTGGTTACTCTTACTACTGAATCCTCTGTAAAAATTCGAATTGGGTCATTGGGTAAATCTGTCGTAAAGCAAACTTGACTGGATACGCTCAGCGAGATAGTTGCTGTTGTACTACGCACAGCAAAAATGAGACGAGTTGCGAGGCTAACATTTCAAGTATGACGTGCAGAAATAAATACGAACACGCGACCGAAACAACGCTAACAAACAACGCACGAGATCAGAACACAATGTTGCGAGCTCAGTAAAAAGTGTTGACAATTTCAAAATTAGTTTTATGCAAATGCTATAAACAACCAAAACGCGTGAATTAACTGACCAAAAATATACTGAGATATTTTTATGTGTAACGATCGGAAAGTGAAGAACAAATTGTTAACCCTATTTTTAATATATCGGTCAAGAATGTCAGTTTATCGTTAACTTATTATATTGTACAAGAACGAATACCTTTGCTGTTTCAAAAAGAGAACAGAGATAAGACATGTTTCGTATCCGTGCCGATATCTGAAGCTTCACAAAACCTGGTCAAGATTACTTCATAAACTTTATCATGTTTGTATTGAAAAAATCAACCTTAATCTTGAAAAAAGTTTCAAAATATTATTTTTAAAACTAAATCAATAAAACTTTCCGTTTCATTCTGAGTGTAAAAGTTATTATAACCAAAAGTATTCCTTACAAATTTTGGTACAAGATTTAAAAATATTATTCAAGTTAAAT
This sequence comes from Suillia variegata, assembly GCA_949127995.1. Taxonomy (NCBI): domain Eukaryota; kingdom Metazoa; phylum Arthropoda; class Insecta; order Diptera; family Heleomyzidae; genus Suillia; species Suillia variegata. Next base: position 15,659,680 of record OX421845.1, on the reverse strand, counting down.
AATTAAAAGCTACACAGATCGCTTTTAAACAAATGATAATATTAAAATTATTTGAACCAGCGATTACAGCCGTAGTTTAAGAGATATAACTCTGAAATTTGGCATGCGAGATTCTATTCTAAGTTCTAGGATGAGTAAGATCGACTAAAATTAATCCCCCCTCACGTACAAACTTTAATTTTTTATAAGGAAACTAGTAAAAGAATTATTTTCGGCTATGCCGAGGCTCAAATACCCTTCCTCAGATGCCATTTTAATTTACACCTTTCACTACACATTCTCTAGAAGAGGAGTCAGAAGGTCTTTGTCCAATAAGCGCTAACGAAAATGCCGACTGGGACATAAAACACATAACTACTTATTACTTAAAACATTACTTAAATTTTTAACTACATCAATTGCATTTTAAAGTAAGCAGTAGCTGAACGATGACAGGCAACTATAAATCGTTTTTTCCTATAGTGAAAAGTTTTAATTTGGTCGCTTACAACATTTGTAGAGGCGACCATTAAAATTTTGCTTGGAAAATTCATCATAAAACCTGCAACACATTGAATGCAACTCTGTGCATATTGGCACAATCATTACGAAACGGAAACAAATGCATCATGATGCTTATTGATACAATATATACAAATGTAGAAGCTGTGTGAACGCTTATCTATATACAGTTGCTTGTACAAAGTGTCAAAAAAGGAAATATTACAAAGCGATGTTCTTGTCGTTGTTTGTATTGGAAGTCCTTTACTTCCTATATTTAATAAAACTGGTAAGAGAATTATCTTTGGCTTCGAAGCTCATATAACCTCCGCCATTTCAGTGTTTCTTTTATCACTTAAGTGCTACATGTCTCCATTATAAGTGGGCGTTGTTCTAATGAGATCACGCCCCTTTTTTTATATACCAAATTTAAACTGGTTATTTACACTGTAACTATTTTAAATAATTTGTTTTTCGCATGGAGAGGGGTGGTTTGTATGGGAGATGGGCGTGGTTCTTATCCGATCACGCCCATTTTTTGTGATCTATAGCTCTTAAACTACGGCTGTAATCGCTGGGACAGACGGACAGACGAACGAACATCTCTAAATTGACTCAGAATCCGATGCAACCTACCACGTCCCCTTCTGGGCGTCACAAATGGAATAACAGACTCGATATAGACTCAATGTAGGTTTAAAAATAGAAAGTGTATACTGTATCACTCACTAAAAATAAATTTATAAATAAATAAATACGCATTTCAATTATAAAGGCTCAGTTTTATCTACCATTTTAAAGTACAATTTGACTCAAGAATGGCGCATCCAAAAAACCATGACATTACTTAGTAGTACTTTGATATATATTGAATACCGATTTGTAACGTATAATGAACATTATTTATGTATTTTTGATATTAAAAATGTTATGCTGATATCCTTTTGATATCGGTCACGCAATTTATAGACAACATTATTTTACAATACTTCTGATATGGCATTAATAAAATGTGTTTTTGATATAAGTACTTTAAAAATGTTGGCTTCATTTTCGATGATCATCTTGTTTTTTAGCTGGTTACTCCAATAAGTGTACCACAACATTTTGCTGAGAATTTTGAGAAAATAATACAAAAAGTTGCGTAGTGTGTCCAGCATCATTTGCGGTATTATTCAATTTAAAATTGTCTTTGCCGTGTGTGCGACATTTGATTTATCACTACACCCTTCCCACAATATTAAAAAATCAAATAAAAAAAAAGAAATTACAAAGAATATTGAAACAAGATAAAAAAAATATTGAGGTAAAGGAGCGAACGCCCGCCCATTCTCCCGTCTAAACCTGTTTACGCCCATGGCATCGCACACATTAACCGGACACCGATTTACATTAATAGCAACAAAATTCGCGGCAAAGTTTCATCTTCTTCACTGCCAAATATCACAGAATTTCAGCATACCCGAAATGCAATCGATAATTTGTGTAGGTACTTTGAGAACTCTCGGGATGTGTAGGTATGTACGAGTATGTGTGTATCTTAGTTCGGTTTCCAAATCGTTCCCGGCATTGCCATTCCATTCAATTACGTTTACGGTATACAAAAGCGCTTAGAATTCGTTTAAGTTTGAACATATACTTGAATGTGAGATTTAACACATACATATGAACATTTGATATACATATAGTTTTATGGTAGTATGCGAGTGCATGGAAGCATTTCTGCGCCACTACCATCTTTTCTAAATATTTTGTTTACCATCCAAAATACATTTCTGACATCTTAGTACCAAGATGCCTCTTAAAAAAAATCGTATACCGGATTGTTTGAATGCGGTACGGTAAATTCAGTGTTACCACATTGTGTGGAATCCCACAAAATTGTGTAGAATTGAAAACTTTTAGGAAAGTCATTGGCGAAAGAGATTTTTGGAAAATAGTTTATTAGTAATTTGAAAAACTATTAAATTATTCATTAGTTGTCACACTTTTCACGTCTCCGTATGGACGTTACAAATGGCAAAACAATCTGAGCATAGCCTTCAGTATATTCAATTTGAAACGAGTTCTTAACTTTTCCAACTGAGCAAAATTTATTTAGGATTCGAAAGCGCTAGAGTGCAATGGCCCTACTTAATATTAGAAGCCATGAAAACGTCTTCGTCGTCATCATCATCGTGTTCATCCTCTTCGTTATTCCACCGTCGTATTCCACTCTTTAACAACATTTCATCGAATGCTTTTGGTGGTCTACCATCCCATTCCATTCCATCCATAAATCCATCCATTGAAAGGAAACGAACACACGAAAGCTTTCAAGAAGTTGTGCCAAAAGTGCACTAACCAAAACGAGAAAGAGTAGGGACAACGCAGACTCCATCATTCCGACGTCTTTATTACTGGCGCTGGCCGTTTTCTTTTTCTGTGGCTGTCGACTATACTCGTAAGTACAAGGGAAGAAGCTCAGTCCCACTCGACGTTATTGTCAGCATACTGCCACAGTGTACATGGCCCCAGGACTTGACTGCCAGTTGGATTTTCGTAGTTTCTATCATAATGCGCTTGATGGTGTTGTGAGCGTTTCGGTGGGACAAGTGGGGACTTTCAGCTTTCGGTTAAAGTTGCGCGCCCAGTTGCTGTTGAGGTAAAGAAGGATTTCAAATGTTTAGAATTGCTGTGGCGACGCATTTGAGTTGCATATTTAAAATTTTTTGTGTATTTCTTATACCAAGTTTTGCTCTAAGTCAAAGGAGAGCAATTTCAGCTATTTAATGCATACTTTGTTAATACTTTTTGGTAGTTTAATTTATCCAAGAATTTTGTATTTGACATATTTTAGAAAGAAATCGTATGTCATAAAGAAAAGAAACTATTCTTTCGTCAAGTCTCATAAATTTACAGAACAAATTGAAAGTTTTGTTTATAATTTATTCATTAACTAAACAAATACAAATCCTGAGAAACGCTCGAAAGGAAATTAAAAAATATCGGCACTATCCCAATAATTCGCACTTTTCTAGTTTAAATGAAAATTGCTCTCGTCTTTGATTAAGAAAAGGAAAACATTCAATTGCACTAACCTGCTTTGTTAACCCCGTTTACAACACATCCACCAAATAGATGCACGCGCATTGGAACACACACATGTGCACGCGTTCCAGGTGATTCGTAGTTCTCCCGCCATGTCAAGCAGCTTCCTTCCACTCAGCTAAAAACGCGCTCGTGACTCCATTCATTCGTCGCTGCAACCACAGCGGCAGCAGCAAAAACAACATTTTACTCGACGTTTCCGGTTCCGGTTTGTTTTTATAATGTATCCTACTATAATTTCTATATATAAGTACGAGTATTACATACATATATACTTATATACTATTTTACTAATCGATTCAACGATTCATTTGTTTGATTCAAAAGCGATATATACGAATTCTTTCGCATCGCAAAATTTTTCTCTTTTACGAATCGATCCTCTCGATATGTTTTGTCGGGTAGCAAACACAATTTTTAAATACAATACTTCAGTCATAATGACATTTCTTATGCCCCAGCTTGTAAAAGTCTGATATCTTCTAATGGGTTTAATATAAATTAATAAAGTTCGATGGAAGCGTAGAAGTAAAGCGTTGGAAATTTATTACCAAAACGCTTCTTAGACAATCGAAGTATGTTCGTAGGATTAATTGATTTAATTTTAACCTGCAAAGTGTTATCAAAAATATAAACATAAATATTTTTTTTTTTTTTGCAATAATCTTAATTTGTATTTCTTTTAATAATCAAAATTATGTTGAGAAACAGCAAAAACTGTTTTGGAGCATATTGAGAAACGTTGCTCCGTTTAATTTTCTGTTTTTTGTTATGGTGCTCCTCTTAGAACGCAGACATTTTGGCATCAGCGTTGAAGCAAGAGAGAGCATAAAATGAGAGAAAAGTGTTGGACATGCGTAGATAAAAGGGCGCGGAACCTAATTAAAACATAAAATGCTAGAATAAAGCCGGTTTGTTATCAGTAGGACAAGAATTTAGAAATAGTAAATACATATGTATATATATGTATATAACAAATATGCAGTTAAAAAATTGCATATGTGTTATAAGCAAAAGTAACTGCAGTTACTTTTCAAGTTGTCAATTGTTATGTTTTAAAACAATGTAACGATTTTGGCACCGTTGTTATTGACTTCTGCCAACCTAGACCGCAGCCAGGACCAGAAGCGGAAGAGGTAACGAAAAGTAAATAGTGATGGTAGTATCTTTTACTATATACGAGAGATGGAAGTAGTGCGCGACAGCAGTACACCATTGATCCCCCATAAATCTATTCAAAACCTTTTGAGGGTACTCGTTATCAGACAGGACGACAAACATGGGTTCACTTAGTTGTGTTGTAAATTATGGAATTTATTTATGTTATCTGGCATATGTCCTCGCGGCTTTGGCTCATCTTTATTTTAAAGTATATTATTTGCAATCAACTTTGTTTTAAAATAAAATTTTAAAGTATTTACATTTGGGGTGTTCCGAAGCACGTAGCCAGGGTGGAGCTGAAATTGAAGCCCTCCTTACCGGGCCCGAAATGAATAATATTAAGATATGCTAAATATATGAAGAAATTTGATATAGTATTTCTTCAGTATCGAATCATTTCGGTCCGCGGAAGTATTATACAAATATGTGGAGCGAGACAGAGCTGCCAAATGATTTAATACTTAAAGAAATCACAAGAATTCTATAGACCATGCGTGCGCTTGGTGCGGAATATAAAATCTTACAAAAACTATTTTCTATAAAAATAATTCTAAGTTTTCCTTTAAGTCCTGGTGGTAGCAACAGATTTCTTTAGATGTCATTTAAAAAATTGCTTAATTGATAAAAATTATAAAACTGCAGTGCCACACCCAAGAGGAGAGACTTAACGAATATTAATGTGCCTAATGCTCATCCTATCGTTTGCTACATTAACCCATTTCGTGTTGTTAATTGTCTCAAATGCTTTGCATACATACATCAACAAAAACGTTTTAAGCACATGTAACTTTTCAAACAAACCAAAAAACGTTTTTTACCTCTTCAATATTCTTCTGCGAAGACAGACATAAAAAACGTATGTATATAGACAGATGCACGCTGTACATATTTTTAAATATCTGAAAATGCGCGCCAAACATGTCCTACCTCGCTCGAACTTCCAGTGCGCACGTCAGAATTCTTCCAAACTCAGAAATGCATACAGCCAGGTAAACAAACAGACACACACACGCACACACACACAGATACATACACAGACTTTAGGTACAAAACAAGTACATGCTGCATGCCACAACGCATAGTTTCCAGTTTCTAATACTACGAATGCCACTGCTACGTTTTCTGCCAATTTACTACGTTTTATTGATTTTGTAGCATGACGCGTGCAGCTCGGTGCACTCACCGCGGCGGCGCGTGTCTGTATTCCAGTGCATCGCCCAATAGATGCTTTTTGTGTACACATATTTACATGAATGTACTATGCCGCTGACTGCTGCTGCTGCATGGCCAGCACAGGCGCACCGTCACATTTGCTCACGATGACGCCTAACGCCTTCCGTTCGTTGTACAGTGACGGGTACTCTACCACTTAGCACGGTAAAACCATTTTAACATTGCTATAAACGTTTCGCATTGAAAAACTCAGATGGCAAACTAGAATTAGTAAACTGAGAATTATAAGCATCTCGTTTAAGTAGGTTAGCTATGATCATCTCCTCTAACTAATTTAGAATTTGTTGAATTTATTTCTGCAAGTTGTTGTTGGTTTTGTTGTTGCGTCGAATTTTGTCCTCCGCGTGGTGATTCAACTGCCAACTTAAACAAAAAAAGAAATCGTTCAAAATAATATTTTGTTTATTTCTTCAAATGTGTCACAACTCAAAATGTGCCAAATTGTATCAATCTCTGCATTTAAAGGAGCATACAGTATTCCCCGCTTAATATCTCTATATAGAATGCACGGGTTTGTGGCGGGTTAGACATTTTTAAAACAATCCCACTTAAGTACCTTAAGGCAGTTATTTAAAGCAGCGCTTAAGTAAATATGATAAAATTGTATTAAGTGTGCATTTTAGAGGGACAATACGTAAGCGGGGAATACTGAAAAATTTAAAGAACATGATTATATTAACTAGAAAATTTATGTTATTGACTTCTGTCATCTTTCAGTTGGTGTGCATATAACCCAATAAAAAATCCGAAGTATTTATTAACTGTGCTCGACATGGTGATCAAACACGTGCTTAATAATGCTGCGAAAACTCCCAAATAGAAAAAAAAACCGCTCTTATTTAGTAGATGTAATGAAATGGGAGAGGAACGCTCAACGCGTATTAGTAAATTTAATGTTCAGTATTATATCTCCATGCTTGCGCTAAACAATACAAAACCGAAAACGAGTATATACGTATTATAAAGCGAGACCTTGGAAGAACAGTTATGTATACTCACTTTCCCCTTTCCAGTCAATATGTGTTTGTCAAACCGCTTCTTCAGCCGAAAGGATTTGAATGTAAGGTGACATGGAAACGCTCACTTGGACCAACGTACTTGCAGCTTCGATGAAACTCACGACAAGATGCAAGTGCGGATATTCAGAATTCCACAGCTTTCAATTAAATTATGTGGAGATGCGAGCATTGACCTCTGATGTCAAATGATTTTGTATTCGTAAAGTGGATGTGGCTACGAATGGAGAATAGGGGTAAGTGATGCTGTTTAAAGTTTGTGAACAGCAAAAGCAGCATCAAAAAACACGATAAACGATTTTATGTCATTTAAAAGAACAAATTCTAAAATTAAAACTTAGGTCTTTAAAAAAAATATTTGCAGCTAGCTTGTTTCATGCTAGAATAATAAGGTTATAAATGTAGCAATGAGAACGGAATTTGAGCGAACTCACCTCGATTTAGGTCTTATTTTAAAGTTATTTTCTTCGGTTTTTGACAACAAACTAAGTTGTTTTTATCTACTTAATTTTATAGCAATCATGGCAACTACAGAAGAAATTGGTTTTCAAAGAGAAAATAATCTAGAGGTGGAGAGGAACGTTTGTCTACTTTCCTCTTTATATTTATTATACTATGGCTTGTTTGAAATAACTTTAAAGCTTCTCCGCAATGTATTATTATGTTTTTTTCTTTTTTGTATATGAATATTTTGTTTGTGATAAATAAAATTAATTATGAGGTGATTTTTTACCTTTAAAACAAATGAACGAAAAAAAGTTCTAAAGTCGCATTAGTGTTGCGATGTAATTAATTTCTAAAACTGGTAATATATTTCAGCTGGTTAATTTGTAGTTATTTTTAAAATTAGTTATTACGAAATGGTTCACTGAGAGCAGAATGTAGTAAAAAATAACTACGACGTAGTGAAATTTCCGTTGACAATCGTATTTAGTTGAAGTTAACCATTGATAGTCTAAAAGAATTTCTTAAAGAACGTGTCAACTACGTCGTAGTTATTTTTTAAAATTTCTTTGTCAAAAGAATAAAATGCTTTAAAGTAGTTATACTCAACGAATTTTGTCAAAAATGAAGATATTACTATAATATAATTTAATATAAACAATTTTTAGGATTTATTATTTATTTATTATTATTATTACTGCAATGATGCTCGAAATTCAAACTAAAACTGAACTGAATCCTGGCCTTACTCCTGTGTGGCGCTGTGCTTCGTTTACGAAACATTGTCACTGACGTGCTCATGATTGAACACTTGAAACAGTTGTCCTCGATAACTGAAATGAGTGAAATTAGTTTTTGTAGGATTGGCAAAACCAAAACCAATGCACGGCAGTTCATTGTTGCACCGTGTGAAACTGTAATTTGAAAACGACATAATTTAAAAACAATTAAGTTTGTAAAATTTTTTAGTTTGCCTCAAAATTAATTTTTAAAGTAAAATCAACTACAATTGTTTTTTAAACTCTCTGTTTCAATTGACATTCCTCAATTTACAAAATGTAGTTTTTTTCGTAAATGTTGCATTTACTACGAGGTAATGAAAATAGTAACTTTATTTTTCTTTGAGTGTATTAATTTGTTTACAATTATTAAAAACAACGGCGCTGTTTTTTCACGCAAATATCTACTTATTCCTCTTTGACTACAGCAGCCGATTGCCAATTGATAATTCCGCCATTTTGATGCCTTGCTTAAATAAATATGTTTGTTGGTTTTTTTATTGCTATTATTTTATTAATATAAATAATTATTAATCAATGCTGGTAGAATAAGAAAGAATATTTCTTGCGATTCGTGCGTAGCAACAAAAAACGTTTTCAGTTTTTTTAACCTTTTTAGAAAACAACCATTTTAATTTGGCGAATTTGGTTATACGCTTGTAAGTCGAACGAAAGCTAAAAAATACCTGCGAGGAAAAAAATTATAATTTTTAACAATACTAATAAATCTTACTTTTTAGTGTTTACAAAGTATTTATTTTAAAAAAAACACTAGTTAAATAGTTATTTAAATGCAATTTAGGCAGCGTCTCTTTAACGAGTTGTCTAGGTTGTCAATAATATTAATTAAAATCTGTTTTTAAATAGATTTCTGTAAAAAAAAAATTTTAATTAACGGTTATAGCGGATTTGAGTTGCCAACTACTTTGTTATTATTTGGAAATGTTTGGATGTTTCAAACTTTACAAAAGTGTCTTAACTTTGTGTCTTAACTGCGAGTCACACAAATGTGGCCCCCTAGTGGAATGTTTGTAAGTTAATTGTGTGGTTTGTGTCTTTGATAAACAGTATTTTGAAATGAGGTGAATTGTCGAATTGTCTGTGCTAATTGTTGCAACTTTTTTGAAAAGTTGCAAAATTTTCGGGTTTTTCAAAAAAAGTTGCAAAATTTTGAAACTTTTTCGAAAAAAGTTGCAAAATTTTGAAACTTTTCGAAAAAAGTTGCAAAATTTTGAGTATTCGCGAAAAGCACGAAAATTTTGCAACTTTTTTTGAAAAAGTTTCAAAATTTTGCAACTTTTTTTTAAAAAGCCAAAGAGTACAAAAGTTGCAGAGAGAGAAATTTTGAAAATTTGGAAGACGAAAGAGAGAAGAGAAAACAAAATCGTAGTAGATTTTCAGTTAAAGCGGACGGACGGAGTAGATTTTAAAATTTTTCGAAAATCGTAGCAAAATCTACTCCGATCGGAGAAAGGTCCGAACGAACACTGATCCAGTGATGTTAACTACACCGAAATCACGTTATTCTACAGTAATTTGGTTGCAAATACAGTAACAAGTTATGTTTTGAAATTCTACAGTAATTCAAAAAAATGTAGAAAATTCTACCGTATTTTCTTAAAAATACAGTAATTTTGAAAATTTGGCAGTATTTTTATGTAAAGTACTAAACAAGTCATCAATGGATGTGTACGCCCGCCCGCCCAGGTTTGGCAGGAATGAATGCCTCGGTCAAGTGCTTTATCTTCCTTCCATCGCAGAATCGTTATACGCGCGCAAATTTGGCCAGCAAAAAAGATCGGCTTGAATCGGCCGAAATGCGCGGTAAAATCGAAAAGAAGCTTAAACTTAATATGTTATTAATAAGGGCGGTAGTAACCAATGTACAATGGTCCATAGCTTCTTCGCCGTTAAGGCCAAGTGTTACTGCAGGTGGTGGCGGTGTAGGTAGGTTCCGTTATTATTGTGCAAAGTTTCCAAATCGCCGTCAATGCAATCGAATCGAGTGTTGTCCAGCAGAAAACAGTTGGAACTTTGGCCATTTGCAAAGTTAAAGTTCTCGGCAACGCTTACCGTTGGCATAAACGCGCTATTTTCGTTATTGTTAACGGCAGCGGAACTCTCAAATAAATATTGTTCCGAAATATTACCCACAACCATTGGAACTACCAACTGCTGGGGAAGATTAGCAAATATTGGTTTGATACACTAAATATGTATTTCAATTATAGCAGCAGCGCAGATCTTTTATTTTATAGATTATTATTAAGATTTTAAAGTTAGTTTTCAGTAGCAATAGTAAAAATTCGATTTTGAAAATATTGTTGTTTTTTGTAGAATGCTGATTTACTCTCCTGCCATCCATCGGTCAATGCGCTGATAACGGTCAATCATAAGCGTCTATAACAAATATGCGATGACGCAAAAGACTGAGTCTGCTTTGTAAATAAATAAATAAATAGATTAGGTTCTTAACATTTGGTTTTTACGCATAAAATCTGTTTCATGAATTCATCATAAAAGTTAAATAAATTCTTAATTCATACTAAATATTATGTGTGAGTAATAAATTACAAAAGATCCACGCTTTATCAATCAAGGGGGGCGTGACATATTTTCCTTATCCGACAAGTGAAACAAGTGCGAAAACAAACCAAAGTCTGTTAGAAAGGTGAATAGGTACCTTGAGGGCTAACCATAAGTGGTTACGAGCACTACAACCATTGAAGATCTTTTGTATTCAAATTTTAAATACGATACAAAAATCTCTTTCACCTTCCTAATGAAGGATAGAATAGACCTTGTCGAGCCTTTGATGATTGAATCTGGTGTTGGAAAACTCTGCTGAAAATATTTAAGACGTAGTCTGTCCTGGATTAAGTCTGCATCCCGTTTCGGAAGATAAACCTATTAATTTTCAAGTAGGTTATCATCTGCGAATTCCAACGTAAACCTCGTGCCACGCCATCTTTCTCAAAACGTACACCTAATACAATTTAAAGATTTTAACTATTTGAAGTCGCATACAAACAATTAAATATCTTTTGTTTTACAAACGAAAAATTTATCCAAAGCACTGCAGTATATGATAGTATGGAGTAAGAAGCAATCATAGAAGTATTTCTTTATTTAGATAGAAAAATTCATTAATACATTTCGAGACATAAGAGCAAATTTACAACTCAGTCGGTATTTATTCTATGAAATGACGCTTTTTGCAAGGCATTGCATTCTCGCTTCCCAAAAAACACAGTGAAGATATTCTTAACTCGCTGCCCAAAGAGCTATTCCCACAAATAAATTTATACATTATTTACTGCATTCTTGAGAAGAAGTGTAAGGAACACTCATAATGACGAAGATGTTGCTTTCGAGCCTTCTGAAGAGAAGGACTTGCCGCCAACTTTATTACTGCGAATTTTATTGGACTGGAGTGTCTTTCGTTTGTTAGAGTTTTAAATGAATGATTTGAATTAAAAGAAAAGTCCTTTATATAAGTATTAAAAGGAATAATAAAATTTCGAAACATAAAGTATAAAATTATTAATTAAACATAAACTCTTTCAAAATTAACGACTTGATTCATATATAAATATCTGTTGTTAGCAAAAGCTCTCATGATCTTAATAGTTAACCCCTAAAAACCAAATGAAGCTATAAATACAGTTAGTAATTACACATCTTCCTCGATACTTTTTAAAAATGCTTGAATTTGGCGATTTTTTCCAACGAGAGCATGGAGTGCTCCAAATCCATGCAACGCCACGAATAAGCAAACTGCATAATTTATATATGTTTTTTCTCCACGATAATAATTGCTGAGGAATGATACCACACACACAAGCCATGTAAGAAATGTGTAACCGAAAAATTTCCAAAACGATTGAAAACTGAAAAAAAAAAATTAGAAGAATTTATAACAAACATTTCATTATAACAAGAAGTCAGAAGTCGAAATATATTTTTTTCGAAAATAGTTTAATATAGTCTCATTGTAATATGCGTGGTTAAATAATAAGGTTAAAAATTATTACTTTTTGGTATTTTTTTTAAAGAAATATTGAAATTGAGGAAAATCACCTCGATTCTGCCAGAGAAACATTATCAAAATGAAGAGGAAAATTTTTCAACTCTCCTCACCTTACATTTATTACTCCATGATTCTAATAACATAACGTTTTTGAAAAGATTTTGCTTCATAAATATTTCATATGATAAAATTTAAAACATAGAAATTATTTTATTTTAATTATATTTTTTAGAGCATTTGTTGGGGTATTTAAGCTTTTTCAATGGCTAACATAATCGATAAACGATATCAAAATACATAAAAGAATATACTAGTTTTTGAGTTTGCCATAACATACCGATTCTTTGCGATGCCCTCTGTTAGCTTATTTACTTCAAATGTTGCCCGCTCTCTAATGCGGATTAAGGTGATAATGTAAAAGAAACAGCAAATGGCGCAGGCCACAAAAATCGGAGCGTGCAGGTACGTCATTATAGACCAGTTGCGTGCTACAAAAATAAAGCGATAAGTTGAATTAAATTTTTTATATTCCAGTGAAATAAATAGACTCACGGTCAAACCAGCAGGTATCACTCCCAAAAACTTGTTGCTTACTGCCATATCCAACAAAGTACGACCAAGCCACCGTCATTAAAACAATCGGCAAGAAGATAGGCCAGAACATCAGCCTTGTCAGGATGATTCCATTAAAATTGAGGTAAAAGCTGAAACTGGTGAAGCTTAGGATGTGGAATGCCAACATTAAACACAAGACGACACACGATGCTGTATAAAAGAATAAAAGTAAGAAATAAATTGAATATTCAATTTTAATTTGGTAATGAAAGAAAGAAAGAAAGAAAGAAAGAAAGAAAGAAAGAAAGAAAGAAAGAAAGAAAGAAAGAAAGAATGAACTACAAACGTATAAATCCACAAGTGAATTTGGACATGTGCTCTGGATTTGTCAGGGTCAAGTGTGCCAACAGCGAGTATCCAATTATTATGCAAAGGGAATAGGCCTTAATGGCAACGCCATAGAAAGTGTTCCTTAACTCAGGGCAGAGTAAATGAACGAAGAAATTGATAATCATGCAAATCACCGCAACGATTAGACCTGAAAAAGATTTTCCATTTTCTTTAGATATGTTGAATTCCGACAAAACGATTTAGATACTATTATAAAGAACAATCTTTCAATTATTGGTATTCCGAACATTCGGTCATGCCTTAATGTTCCCAAGAACATATCGTAAAACAGTTTGACTGTTTCTTACTAGTTACTACTTTATATTTTTCCTAATTTTACTAGAACTAAATTTTATATTTTTTTAATTACTAACAGATGGTGTAGGTCCACTCTTTGACGCCCAAAGAATAGGGCAGTTTCTCTGGCGCACATGCCAACGGCTGCCACATTAAAGTAGAGTTTGCCATACGCATTGGAGTGTAACAATAATGTTTCGTGAATACGTGATTTCTGTGTGCGATAGTTCCATTCTAAAATTAATACAAATTTGTAGTTATTTGTAACAAATTAATTGGTTAAATCAATGCAAATGAATTTGTATTTGTATTTGTGGAATGGGCGGTGATTTCTTTTCTCTGCAAAAACGTTGATTTGTCAATAGTTTTGCAGTGTTATTTTAAAGTTCAATGATATCATTTTCATATTGAGAAAATTACAAAGAAATAAAAAATGCAAATCGCACATTTATCAGATGATTTTTGATGTCAGTATTAAATTTTTAAATAAATGTGTGACAATCAGAGCTGGTCACGAACTAGTTAAAAAGTTAAAAGTTAATTAAAGAAGTTAAATTTGTTGTTAAATAAATACAATGTAAGCGCAAACTTCTAAATTAAATTTTTTTTCGGGTTTAAAAAAAATTATTTTTTTTTGTTTTTGCTATAGAAATTTTAAATTTTAACGTTAATTTCTTGACAAGATTAACGAAATTTACTTAACGAAGTTAAGATTTTGGTTAACTTTTCTCGGATTAACGTAGTCAAATTCTTAATTAACGATGCTCTCCTATGTTGACTATCGATCCTTCGCGAAAGCATGTATTGAACAATTTTCTGATCAGTTCATTCTCGTCGGGAATTGAGAAGGCAGAGAAGAGTTCAATGTTTCATATTATAATCGTGACATTTTGAGAAAAGAAATCGAAACACTCTTACAAGGTTGCACTCTTCTTAGAAAAGAACACAAAATAGTAAGTGGGTGGGAAAAACTTTAAATTATTGGTTAGAAAAGAAATCACCATTGTTACTTTTATTATTTTATCACATACATACCTCATACAGTGTCCAGTGGACGTTTCGATTTTCCTTCATGATGATGCGCATCTGTTCGCATGGTGTGCCAATGTGTACAGAGTAATGCGCAGCTATATCGATGTTATGAATGGTTCCATTTGCCAGACTGACGGCCATTGTGCGCTGATCCAGAGGACGACTGTCACTGTTGCTTGTGGTAGCCAACTGCAGCGGATAGCCAACGTCGATTATGACGCTGCAAGTTCGGTTGTGCATGTCATAAAAGTATCCCTGAGCGCAACAGAAACGAATGCATGGTTTCAGTTTACAGACACAGGCGCGCAAATGCTGTTCAGCGGGACGTCGTATGCCGTTGTGTATGACAAAGTCGTAGACGGCGACCAGTTCGCGCGGAATTACCGTCCACTCGTGTATGTACGACATGTTGGAGCTGGTGTCGGCGTAGCTGCCGCTTATATTGACTGTATCAATAAAAGCGCATGGGTATTTGACCTCCATGGGGAAACTGGCAGTCACCATCGGCGCTGCGTAAAACACTGCCATAAGCAAAGTCAGCATCATTGTCTTTGATGGAACTGATTCGCATCGCATAATTATGTTCATTTTCCGTTTAATATTGAATTATAACTTTTGTATATTTCAGTTTCAAATACTAAATACTAAAAATATATTTAATAACGCGGAATAATGAGCTCCAGAATTCCGAATAATTTTACACGCCCACCACAAAATTTCACAATTTCACTGGATGGCAATCGTTTCACTCGCGGCGCTCGGTTTACAATTGCGTATATCAGCAAACCTCAACAGAAAAGACAGAACTGAAAGAAGCGAATTTCAATTAAAACAATTCGTACGCCAACGAGCATGACGCAAATAAAAACAACAGCCCAACCCAGCCCGCCGCTGCTTTCTTCGCTTGTGATCTCCTAGCACTGAGTTAGCTGGAAGCTCACGAAATACACACACGAAGTCTATCTATCTACCTACCTACCGTACTAGACGCCGGCAGTCCGTACACTCCTTATTTTTAAAAACGAAATGTGTCCCGTTCAAACATTCCATCCACATCCAGCTACGTTACGTTGCGTTGCGTTACGTTCCGTCAGATAGTTCGATGGTGATATTAACAATCCACACCTGGTGCGTGTTCGCGTTCAACTGCCGCCACTCTGGGATATTTTGTGCCTTCCAACTGAAGCGACCAAAGGCAGCGCTCGCTCAGCTGTTTAATTTTAATACTTGCAGATACTCTCGCCACAGGAATCATTTCAAATTTAACAGATACTACCACAGTTCTAAATGGCATTTGTGATATTAATGGCGGCGTTGTTTATGTACGCTTCAATTTGATTACTTTTGAATTTCGGCGCTTAATGGCGGCCGGCGCGCTGTGGTGTGTATTCTGTTTTTACGTTGGTGCGAAAACGTTTAAGTTGATTCGTCCATGGCTTTCGACACTTCTTGCTCGTGTTTTGTGCGAGTACTTAATTAATAAAATAAATGTGTCATCGAGTTTTAGTTTTCCATTTGCTGCAATATTTTTTAAATAAGTTATACTATCATAATGGTCACTCCATGATGACTGAATGCTTTGGTCCCATACTGACCAAATCTTTTCTATAAATTTTATATACTACTTGGGAGCTTTTTAACAAACAACATGACGGACATGGCTATATCCAAACATAGTATAGACATATATATCTGTATACACCTTGAGTACTTGTTTTTCTATGTTCCAAACATCTACCAAAGCACAATAGGTCCACTGAGTAGTGCATACAACAACAAAATAATTTTAGGCTTTAGTTAGTACAACAACCTTTACTGTAGACAGTATATAAGTATTGTACATATGTGAATTATTAGTTAACAGCATTTACTTCAATGTTAAATAACAGAATGTACTTCTTGCAGTATTTTTTTTAAGAACCACACAGTGGTGGAAAAGTATATTGGGTTTAGTCAAATGTTAATAACGTAGAGATATACGCAAGATAGATTTAGACATGGATATATATCTTCTTGATCAGAATCAAAATCTCAGTCGATCTAGCCATGTCTGTCAGTCTTACATCATTTCTTGTTACCACGATAGCGACAGAACTTTCAGAGATATTGAGCTGGTTGCTCTTATGCCCTCGACGAACTGATAAGAGTTTGGAGCCAACTCGCCGATACTACGCCCACTATTACAAAAAATACTGATTTCTATGCTGGGCTCCCGGACATACGGACATAGGGGACTTTAAAGCCGATAAGGTACAACAAAAGAAATTCTACCCAATAGAAAGGAATATGGCATTCCTATATCAACATGTAAACTCCTCACTCGGGAGATTTCTATCAAGGAAACTAACTCCAGTTGGATGCAACATTTGTTCCGTACGATATACTTACCTGGGGAAGCATTTATTTGTAGACCTAGCTGATATTTGTATGTATCTAAATTGAATATAAATAATATTTTCCGTTTTAGTGGCACAATTCAAATAACAGATGGCATCGCTTTAAGCCTAAGGGGATAAATTTTTAAGAGGCAGCCATTACAAGCCAACCTATCCTAGCCTATGCTTGGGAACAATTGATTTTGGAACGTTTTTTGCAAGTTAAAATAAAGTCCTTAAAATTATAATCCGTTATTTTGGTACACAAACGATATTAAATAAGTAATCTAATTAGGATGGTTCATGATTAATCAAATTTTGGTGGTTTGTAACTAAAAACATGTTTATTGTATGGTTTTTTAAATTTTATTATACAATTTCTGAAGTCATGAACCATCCTAATTTGATTATTATATTTAACAATGTGGTGCATTTTTAGTAATCGAAAGTTCCGACTATATTTTCTTACTTGTTGGTATTTTTTTGTATATTAGAAAGTGAGATTTTTCCTATACGATACGCCAAATTTTTTTGTTTTTGTATTTATCTGTAGTGTTGTGTACTTTTCGAATATTTAACACAGAATTTTAACTATTTATGTTCTACAACCTTATTTGGTGCTTAATTTTTACTGTAGAATTATGGGAGTTTTACTGTGGAATATGGGAGGTATGAGTAATTTTTATTTTATTTTGCAAGTTTAAAAACCTGGACAATAAAAGCTCACAAATCAAATTTATATCTTTTTTTAAATAATTTTATTAAAAGAAAATTGAAATATAAAAGAAGATGTTGTTGTAAAACAAACTGTTTTATATAAAAAAGGCTCCATGTATGTAGAATATAAAACAAGCAAAAAATATAAAATAATATTAATAAGATTAATTAAAACAAGCAAATTGGACATCACAGTTATGGAACAAAGTAACAGACACAAGACACAGTTTGTGTGATAAAATTATAAATAGAAATAGTTAAAAATAACTTGTTTTGTTATTAATAAATCTTCAATAACCTCTTAAAGACATCGTGACATTAATTTCACCTGTTCGATGTGATCCAATCCGTAATTATGGTAGATTTATGTTGAACACGAGACGAAATAGTTGTTTTTTTCTTTTGCATACCTTATGACGTTAACAAGTGGACATATCATAAGAATTTAGCTTCGCACATTTTACGCCTTATGCTTGGAGTCGTTGTTCTGATTTGCTCTCAAGTCCTTGTTTTCGCACAGATTAGGATTGACCTCGTTATGTTAATGTGCACTAACTGATCTTCAATATCTTAGATTTAACGAAACTTTCCGGGACCTGCAGCTGATATAAATTGTATGCCATACTATAACGAAGCCAATACGAGTACTGTGTTTTACTCTCAGGCGAAGATTTTCTATTTTAAGTCCGAATTCCTATTCTGACAACTAATTTAAGTTTTCGAAAGTATAACTAGTATTCTTAAACTTGTTTGATGTTTTCTGAAATACCCTTGACTATTCGGAAGTACACTTTTAATGTTTTCTGAAATACCTTTGACTCATCAGAAATTTAAATGATAATACCTGAAGTACATGTGACTCTTCTAAAATACGATTGACGCTTTCTGAAATTAACTTTTCATTAACTTCACAAGTATTGTCGGAAAAGGTGTAGACGCGGTGCTCACATCGAGTCTGATAAACTACTTGTCTTAAGTCAAGGCAACTAATCAAAAAGCTGGAATTTCAACGCTCATCTGTCACCACTCAACTTGATAATATTTGTAACTTTATCTGGATGCACGAAGAGGTAAGTATATGAAAACAATTGGTCAGTGCTAAATTAATATTTCTTTGGTTTTTATTTTATTTGTATTATTTGTTTACATTGATTTTCTAAACATTGTATAAAATTAAATATACGACCAAATATAAGTACATAATATTTATAAGCCTAAAGTGTGGCACATAAACAAATTCTTCTTTTTATAAAGCTGACTTGATATGTTAACAAATCAGCGCGATTACTTATTAACAATTCTTTTGTTTTATTTTTCTTTTTGGAAAATACAAGCGCTGTCTGTCTGTTTCTGTTTAACAAATTGTTTATTTAAATTTCAATTATGGCAAGACATAACTCGAGTTAAAGGAGTGAACCTAAATGTTTGTCCCCTGATTAATGATTGCAATTATCGTATGAGGTGTAAATGCCTTTTGGATCCTGAAGAATCCTTAGAATACAAAAAATTGCATGCAGTAATCAGTGCACAAATATTTACGAAAAACATATCAATTCGAGTTAGGAACTCCCAAAAAACCTAAATTTAAATATTTATTTCGTTTAAACAAAGCAAATATATTTCTAACCTTGTCTTAATAAGCGGTTGTTTTCCTACTTTTAAAAATGTTCAGTACTTTCAAAGCCAACATTTCTGCCGTATATATATAAGTAATTTAAATAAAGTTCCTTCGAAGCATTTTCGGCCGATTTAAAGATACATCATACCTACTCTTTGATTGTATAGGAAATGCATTTCAATCGCTTTGCGTACAAGTTGTACATTATTTTCAAAATTAAATTCTTTTCTAAAATCTCTTTGCTGCCAAATAAAAAATAAAAATGTCTTTTGATCGAAAAATTAAGGTTACCTTATGTTAAAGTAGATTAATTAGTATTACGATAAATATGACATTCAAACACTTCAGATTATTCGAATTATTGTGCGTGTGTGTATATGTGAGTGTGTGTGTTTCTTTCTCATTTTCAAGCTTCTCCTTCATGAATGTGTGTAGATCCGATCCTCTACTTCCTTAAGCTAGTCGAACGCTCCTGTGACATCAGAGGTTTTTCAGTCAGAGTTAAGTTAACACTGGATGACGTGGTTTTTGTCGAGTATTGACTTTGACGTTGGTTGCTGCTATCACGTGTGGACGAATATCTTTGATTGGACAAAAATTGAATTAATTACATTTGAATACTAATCATAAACAATATCCTGCTTAAGTAAAAAAATTACTTTAAAAGTGACTTAGTGTAGGTTGGGTGAGATAGTGTAGGTTGAATGTATTAAAAATTTTAGGTTGTACTCGACCCGATCTATAACCTAAACTTCGTCACTTGAAAAGTAATTGAATATTTCAAAGCTGGGTATTATTCAGCTCAACACAGAATGCATGCAAAATTATAGATACGTGGTTTTTTAAATACCTTACAAATTGTTAAAATAAAATAAACATATATTAACCATGGTTGAATAATAAGGTTAGAAAAGTAGCAATGAGAACGCAGATTGAGCGAACTCACCTCGATTTCTGCATTATTTTGAAGATGTTTTTTTTATTTTTTAACAACAAACAACGTTGTTGTTTTTATTTACTTAAAAAAATTGTTGCTATCATGGCAACACTTTATATTTATTACACCATGATATTGACTGCAAGTTTATTTGATTTCAAATAAGGGAATTTTTATACAAAATCGACCAAATCAAGGAACGAGAAGTGGATTGAGAATTTTGTTGTTAACGCTTGTGTTACCATACCATAATTATTTATGTAGATTAAGAAGAAAAATAGTTAAAATAAAGAAAAATCCCTTTTGATAAAAGATTTTCTTCAGAGAAGAATTCCCTGAAGGTTTAAACTTTAACATTATTAAGAAATAAATTTGCTTTATCTGTTAGTTACGATTTTTTCCAGATCCGAGATTTTGTTAGTGGCATATTGAAGGAATATGAAGTGCGAATGATGTGAGGAGTATTAATATTCCCCAGATGTCTTTACCAAAAAAAAAAAACGAACTACTCTCTAATTTACCTTTTAGAAGACATTGTTATTCTTCGCCGCAGCGTTTTGCGTTTTCAATTTCATTGCGTATTTATCTGGATTTGTGTTGAAGTCGGAATTGGTTGAATTTGTGGAATTCGTTTGACTTGTACCCGGTTGTTTTCGCTTTAAGAGTCTTTTAAAAATTTTGTAAATATTTTTTTTAGCTCATTAAATACTCGCTTATTCTTTTATGCAATACAATTGATACGGTTTTAGTAACAGATTTACATTTATTGCCAAAAATAGAATTATTTTTCATTTTCTTTTATTGGACGGCTTTATTGAACGCATTCGTAATGGTGGAGATTGCAATCTTTTCGGGAATGGCATTTTTATTAGTAACTAAGCTTGTTCTAGTGAAAACACAAAAGAAAAATTGTTTAATTTTGAAAGTGTGTAGCAAAATTTATATTCATGATTTGTTTTCATATCGACAACAAAATCCATAATTGAGATGGGCTTTGCGATCGATATAAAAACTTGAAAGTTTATCGCCTCGCTGTAAAAATAGTCAATTAAGGAGATTTTTAAAATTTAACTTTATTGAATCCATGCTGTTTTAAAGATTAAAGGCATAAACCTATAGATTGGTTAACTTCATATTCAAGATGGTTCTATTGCGGTAACTGCCCAATTAGGCAGATTTTATTTGATTCCATCACTTAGTTGGTTCTAAGTTTATTTTTTGGATACCATTTTTCTCAATTGAAACTATCATTTAAATGTCCTTAAATTATTAAATATTGTATTAACATTAATTTTACTTGAATCGTATTAGCAATAAAAGTTTGTGTTAGAATAAATGCAAGTCTGCAGAAGTAATTGTTAGAGTAAGCCTTTACTGCAAAAAATCGATAAATTATTGATACTTTGATCAAGCACACAACATTTACAAGTACAAGAACACACGGAAAGGTCGAAAGTGTCGAAAGTTTCTTACAAATGTTATAGCCAACTCTTGGCATAGGAAATATTCAAATGAATTTCACATCATTTGAATAAAATCGCGGACCGTCTAAACTGTGTGCGAATGCACGTTAGAGGTATTGGTAAATGCGCTGCGAATCACAATCATTTGGCGGATTTGCATCGAAACGTTGCGAAACCGTCGACGCATGACCGAACTGCCGCCAACAGTTGTGCTATCTGTCTGACGATAACTGCGAACTCGTACAGTTCTGTTGCGAGGTATTGTCATTAAAATTATTAAATTTGTTTGTCAAATTAATATGAGAAAATAATCATTTTAATATGTACTCTAAGGACGACACATTAACTGCAGATGATCTAAGCAAAGTTCAATAGCTCACCTGTTTGTAATCAAATGCTTGACCTTCTTCTTCATGACGAACAACATGAAAATGAGGAAACCCTGTATGGCATTGCAAATGTCAGTGATGTAGAAAATCTTAGCCCACGCCTTCTCCGAACCGACAAAATACGAAAGAATTTCCAGAGACCAAGTTACGCCCATCACAATAAACAAACGCAAGAAAAGACCGAATCTAGGCACAAAATGGAACAAGCATTAATTACAATTTACGGTTAGCTCTGCGAGATACTAACTTGTCTTTTTCGGTGCGCAGATTTCTTGTGCTATCCTCGCGCGCCATTATGCGAGCCATTTCTCGTTGGACTTTGTGGATTTTCATGGCCGTCATTACGAACATTACCATATTGGCCAGAATGATTAATAGTATCGGTCCGAAAAAGTAAATCATCGCTGACCACGTGCGCACTGCAAATACGTTTAATCGCAAAGTTATTTTGTAGTGAGCAAATAATATTTGGAAAGGAATTTAAACTCACTGTCGAGCCAACAAAGACCGTCGGATCCAATGCCTGGTTTGTAGTATTTGGGAATGTCCACCTTTTCCTGTGCAAACCACGTGAATACCAAAAATACAGCGGCCAAGCCCCATGAATACAAAGAGTATAGACAGAACCTCTTTTTTTCCTGGAAACGATTGACGCCACGAGTGCCACGGAAGTTGTGCCACAAGTCGAAACTGATGACACTCAACCAGAAGAATGCAGACATGAAAGAGTAGTACGCCGTGTAACCTGAGAATGGGTGTAAATAGAAAATGTCATATAATTGAAAAGCAAGACTCTTTGAGGTAATAGAAAAACAAAAAATAAAACATTAGTAGCCACTTCAGCACGCTACGAAGTGAAGTAAATTGAGGTAGTTGCTTATAAAGTCTAATTAAATTTAAAAAATAAATACTGTCAATCAAGACCATGAAGATCTTAAATTTATAATTAAAACTGTATGCGAATACTTTCTGTTCAGAACACTTATTCGAATTTCTAAACCTGAATTCAGAGCTTGACCATTAAAATAAGTTTACGCCAGAAGGTTTCTTTGAGTGATTCCTATCATATAACCAACACCTTTTGAGTTTTGCACTGGTTTCGATAAGACCTTACCTATCACTTTACAAGAAGCATGCTCGTCGGTCAATTCACTGTTTAAAGCAATGGAACTTAACAAGGAGTAACCGATGATTAAGCCCAACAAATAACAGACGAGCGATTTTCCATGTTGATTTCGTAGCTCTGGTATTGCCAGGTACACAACTATGGTCAGTACCATAAATGGAATGGAAAACAGCATTGCTACAAAAACATAAACAAATAATTAAAAGTTAATGTTTTTTGTTTAGCCAATAACAACAACAACAACATACCGTATGCATTTATTATTTTCATAGTTCCAAACTCGGAGTTGATAACACAATTGGCTGGATTAATGATGTACACTTCGTCAGAGTCATTGGCAAATGTTGGCAAGAGACAAAATTCGTTTTTACTCATATAAACTTCGTCATCCATCCTCAGCATTGTTCCATTCTAAAACAAAATTAAAGAAAAGTATGCCAAGTCCAGAATACATAAAGATTAGCACAGTTTTATCACACCAACCTCATAGAGTGCCCACTCATCAAAGCTGCTTATTTCCGGTTGCAGTGAGTACATCGCCTCACAAGGACGAAAATTTTGCACAGCGAATTGTTCAAAGATTTCAACAGTCTTTATCGTGGAATCGGCGAGCGTTATGTTCAATGTTGGCGCTGGCCAACGCCTCTCTTCGGTCGTGTTTATGCACGAACTAAGGTTCGTATTGTAGATGGTGCCCCAGGGGCAGCAAAAGTTTATACACGGCCGCAGTTTGCATATGCAACCGCGCCAATGGGGCTCAACTTCGATACGATGGACCAGGTCTTTGTAGATATAGTCGTAGAGGCCGACCAATTGAGGTGGTATCAGGACGCCATCATGCAGATAGGAACCATTATCAAATTTTCGATCACTCGTCACGTTAACCGTGTCGAAGAACGTGCACGGAACGTGTAGACCATCGCGCGTATGGTAATTGTCACCAGGCGATGCCAATATGAGGTGTGGAACATCAACGAAGACGTATATAAATAAAGCGCAGATGCATAACATTAGGTTTACTGGTTTTTGGTTTGACGTCGCCATTTTATCAATATAATTTTAAGACTGAAATCGATAAAAAATTTAACAATTATTACATTGAAAGCTATTAATATACAATATATGTATGTGC
Organism: Suillia variegata; assembly: GCA_949127995.1. Lineage (NCBI taxonomy): Eukaryota > Metazoa > Arthropoda > Insecta > Diptera > Heleomyzidae > Suillia > Suillia variegata. The sequence goes on along the minus strand of OX421845.1, from coordinate 15,635,416 downwards.
ATATGTATAATACAAATATAAATATAAAAATGGTCATTAAATTATGACCTGTTCAAGACACCTCCTCGATTATATACAATATGTACATATATATAAAACTTGAACATCAAGTCAGTTTACATTTGAAAAATAACTTTTCGATTTCATGACATAAACGGTCCACTCCCCAGTAATCACCTAAAACGTAAAATGGGCGCTTAATTCCTTCTACTTTTTGTTACATCCAGCAAACATGTCATTTCCCTTATCATATAGATACAGACGTCAACTAACAGCAAATTGTCCTTGAAAGAGCGTCCAACAAACGCTTCGGCAGATACATAAATCATCTCGTGACACCAACAATAAATTGCAACTATTCCTGCCAAATTGACACTAAGTGGATCCAATGTCAATACGCGTCACTATGATATTAATTTATTAAGCAAAAACGAGCAAAATTCCGAGGAATTCGGATATGTATAATTGCTTAATGAGACGCCCACTGCTTCTTCCCATTATGCGTATTTAACGTAAGTGATGTCAACAAAATTCAATTCAATTTCAAAGATTACAACAAAGTCAAGTAACAGTAAGAGAATAAAAAATAGTCCGCATTTCCGTTTTGTTTTCAACATTTTCGACAAATTCGTATGTATTTTTTTTGTAAGGTATGGTTTTGGAGATATCGCAAAATATATATTTTGTCACAAAAAATTAAAGGTTGGTTGACATAATTCCAGAAATCTTAAAAACAAATGAACTACTAAACAAAAGGTAATTACAAATCTTAAATATTAAATTAGATCCGCTTTTTATAAATTTGTTGAGAAAATTGCATTTTTTCTCATAAAGAATATTCCCTTAAACGCGAAAATGCCTCGAAACTTCGCATTTTGCAAGCCTGGAAAAATACTGACAAAAATTCTATGAAAACTAATTTTCGAGTGCCTTGCAAATACTCGAGGAAAATTAGTCGCGAAATCAATCTCGAAAAGTTGCTCGTATTTTTCAGTGTTGCCTGTATGTAATAAATATATTAATACCATGAAAAGTTCATAACCCTTTGTCATTTTAGACACCAACAAAATATGCTTTTGCTATATCTCTCTCCATCAAAAGTGAGCGTTTTTCTTATCCGATCACGCCCATTTTTGTCAGTATTAAATATTGAATTTGATCTGGTTGTGTGCACTTTAATTATTTTTTAATTTATATTATTTTCAATTAAAAAAGGGAGAGTTTGTCTGCTCATCTTAGAACTTAAACTCCACTTGGAGAATAAAAGCTCACATACCAAATTATCGATATCCTTTAAACTCTGACTGTAATCGCTGAGACGGACAGACGGCCGACCGACCGAACGGACGGACATCGTAAATTCGTCTGAGAATCCTACGCTGATGATTTGTAAATAATAAAATTTGATACCTACCACGCCTCCTTATGGATTTTACAAATAAAAGAATGAATTGAATAATGAATATATGCGAACATATTTAAACATTTCGCTTGATATTATCGCCTTCACTGTGTCGCTAACGCATTCATTTCTATCTTATCAAAAATGTCAAATTTGTTGGCGCTGCTGTCTATTGGTTTCGGTTCGTTCGGTTGCGGTGGGGCCTAATCAGGAACAATGACGTTTGTTGTTGTTGTACATGACACCACTGACACTTTCAGTGGGCACAACCATAATTTATGCGGTTCTTTGCAAACAAAACTCACACACAAACACACACACACACACATACAAAGGGGGGCAGATATCGCGATTATTTAATTTGTTTGCCTTCATTTTATGAATTATCGAGCGTTTTATTAACAATAAATATAATTAATTAGTTTGGTAGGTTTTAATAGAAATATAATTGAATAATTAGTCAAAAATGATAATTTTGCTGTTATGAAAATTAAAAAGAAAAACACATTTTTTATAAGAATGTATATATGTACGTATATACGAGTAAGTATACATAAACAATTGTTTATCGAAATTATATCGCTGCATTAACAAATGGTATCGCGCGAATTAAACACATTTTGCACATACACAATAATAATTTATTTCTTTAATTATAAACACAATTTCCTTAAATAAACACAAATCCATATATAAAGTATGTATGTATGTACATTTATATTTTACCAATTATATGAAATGAAATTTGTTTATAAACAAAATATTTTATATTTGCCATTGAAATAATGAAAGCTACTTTGAAGTACCTTTTAAAATTGCCGTTTAAAAAAAATTAACTGAACTATGTCCAAAAGCCGAAATATTGACCAACGAAAACAAAAACAAAATAAAAATACAGATAAGCATATTTCGTTTTATCTAGAAAGTCTCATTTAAAAAAAAAGGTTGCCATATAGAGAATTAATTGATTGATTCAAGCATTAGGTGAAATAATTCTATGAAATAGCTCTAATGCACTTTCCGAGTTTGCTGTGAAAGCAAATTCACCAGCAGATAAGCGGAAATCTAATCGCATGCGTACGTACGTACGCCTACTGATAAATTCGAATCTAATGAAATACTTATTACCTGCTAATTTATATAATACAAATACAGTCATACATACACACGAGTACATACACAAATAGATACTTTGATTGAAAGCACAATGATTCCGAATGTATTCTTATATTGTATATTCGCATTCAAATAAGTAAACAATTCTAACTTGTGTATGTATGAATACAAATACAAGTTTGTAACATTGTTAAACCTTTTTTAATTGGAAAATAATTTGTTTTTTAAAACTTTGCTGTTATTGAAATATTTTGATACAATATATAAAAAAAAAGGCTACAAAGTAGTTTCAATAATTTGTACTAACAATTTTTTGTGAGGGAGCCTATACAATATATGAACATCAACTAAATATCGTATGTCAACTATTTGTATTCACCTCGTAAGGGTGCTCGCAAATCTATACATTTTTGCAGTGTTGTCACCATACAAAGGCAATTCAAGAATTACAGATCAATTAAACTCTGAATTATGATTGACTATTATTGTAATCTCCCATTAATATTTCTTGAAAATTGAGCTCCTTCACAGCCCCAAAAGTGCATTCATGAAACGGTGTTTACAAATTTATGGTTCTCAAATATACGACAAATACAAATATACGATAGTTATAAGTTTTTATGAGTATGATTATAAGTCCCATGCATTTGTATATCTATGATATCATTATATATAAATATGAATGTTCGTTACTATCTTTCTTTCCATCTGTCTTTCTTTGTCCCATATGCTCGTCTAAATCGTTCATCCGATTGGGATTTGCTATGCTCACGCCCGGAAAGGTTTTGGGCAGTAAAATTCCTGCCACTCCCACAATTTTTGAAAATAATTATTTTGCTAATATTGTAATTTGGTATCTAAGTTTGTATGAACTCTGTCGAAAACTTCACTAAAAATTTGCGTGGTTTAATTTAGCTTCCAATTTTTTAACATTAAGTCCGAACAATATTAGCCAACCATCATAGCTTAAAAACTTGATGCGACACTTAGACACATATATAGGTATGCGTCTGGAAGGAATAATTTGCTATATATAATCTGTCATGCCCACTTATAATGCCCAAAATTTATTAAAAAATGTATGTATATAAAATGTGGTATATGAGTAAGTTTCGTCGTGTCGATAACTTTACCAAAAGTTTGGATTAATTTAACGCGATATTATGTTGACTACAATAACCAACCCACAGTAAAAATCGGACGAGAAAGAACCGTTTATTAATTACCACTAATTTACTTCAACATATTTCGATTAAAAATAAAACCCGGCAATGCCGAGTACCAAAAGCTAGTTCATTATACATTGAACGTTGACGCATATAAAAAATCTACTACTTCAGTTAAGTATATACTTTATAGCTGTCAGAATATAATCCGTCAAATAAAGTAGCAACTAAAGTTAAGTGGGAACTTTACTCGACTTAGCATCTGCGAAATTGTAAACGAGTTAATTGATTTTAAATAGTTTTCTTTTGAAGGAGGAATTTTCAAATCATTTTGTAATTGGAGTGTGAATGGATTGAATTCGCCAATTGTAAATCATCGTATATAATACAATTAAATAATGCGATGACACACCGCTTCATTAACAGATCTTCACAATTAATTTCGAAAATAGATTCCTAATTTCTCGAGTTACTCGAATCGACAGACAGACAGACAAAGAAACATAAATACGTTTACTTAGCTCTAAAGTTAACCGTCAAAGGTGTGTATGTAATTCCAATTAAGGCGCATATTTTATTACGGAAATAAATAATCAATTCCGATGTTCAAATATCGCATGGAATTTAAAATTTATTTTCGAATTTTTGTTTTGTTCGGAATTCCGCTCTAAATTAAAATTCAGCGCCCGATTTAATGAATACGCTTACGCGATTCTGATACAATTAGCATAATACATACTGCAGTATTATTATTGAGCATCTACTCACTCGTATTGCAATAATCGAAATAATATTATGTAGACATTTGAAGTTTGTAGTTGTGGAAATTCAAAACGAATTTTGCACAGACTCAACATTCCCTTTCTCCCGTCACTCTAACTTATTGCTATAACTCTCTTCTCAACGTAGATAAACGTTTCAAAATCAATCTTATTTGGGTGTCTGGGCACTGCAATATAGAGCAATGAAAAAGCTGTTCTGCTGGACAGTTATCCTTTGTGTATATCAGTTCCCCTTAAATACTTTTATGAACAACATTAACAAACTCTCAAATCCATTGCGAACAACAAATGGAGCAATTGTTATAAATAGTAACATAAAAGCTGACCTTTTTTAGCCATGCTATAATAAAACAGGCTCCAAATACATAATTTCGTTAAGCAGAAAAGAGGCTGGGATGGGACTAATTTCAAACAATTGGTATAGAAATTGTTGTGAACCAGAAACAGAAGAAACACTGGAACATTTACTTTGTCGAATTTACTTGGGCGGACTACTTTTAGATCTCAAATTGATATTGCTAAAAAAAACTTCCCGAAACTTCAACTGAGACTGGGACTTTTGTGATGGGTCAAAATCACGAATCGAGGTCAACACTTCTTTTATTAAGAGAAAGTGGTAATGCTATGGGCTAAGATTGGCCAATATATCAGAGCTGAAAGAGTATCCTCTAAATACTGAGTAGAAATAGTTGATTTGAAAAATTTATAGTATAGTATAATAGGCTGAACTGGTTTTATGTTTACAATTTGTTTATCTGGAAAGAAGACTACATCCAACATTCATACTATATAAAATTTAAAACATGGCATCGATATAGTTGTTTATCTTCTTCTTTTGGAAGATGAATACATCAATCCACTTAAGCACCCATTCGTATATATCGTTAAGACTATTTTACTTTAGTTCCATTAGAAATGAATCTTTTCTACGAAAATTCCAGTTCGTACTTAATTTTTTGGGCTCGTAAAGAAGCTGTAGGTTAGGCTCCTTTAAACTTATTCCAAAATGAAGTCGTTTTTCATCTTATCGTTTTATGGATGCATCTAATGTTGCAGCCCTTATTCTAATGGTTTCAAATAAAATCTAGTTGGGCGATATGTTCGTTCATAAGTTTTGACGTTTGCTTTTTTTGTTTCTATTCATTTCCATCCATTAATTTAACTTTTTCAAAACAACAAAATGTTGCACTGTTTAAAATTTAATAGACAATAAATTGCAAGTTCGAGGTTAGCTCTGCGGATCTTCGGCATTAAGCGGACAGTGTAAACAAATGGACGGCTGTGCACAAATTCTTCTGCGCGCACTTTACACTGCTTAAAATTAGCTTTGTTTGTAATTATGACCCATTTCTACTTCTCAATGACGGACGGACGGACATACATACCTACATAAAACATTTTGTTAATTTTTTTTTGTATTTCGAATTTTTCGCAAATATTTGTTCAAAATATTTAATGTTTGCTTTTGCTCATTTGTACCTCGATTCGGCTATTTAATCTTTGCCTTTGCCATTGGCCTGTGGTCGGTTTGATGGTGGGCGGTTAACCGCAGAGGCGATCGGTGTTTTGATGGGCTAGTCTGTCTACTCAGTTGCCGCATTTCAAATCCAAAAGCATGTCGCTGCTGATTCTACTGCTTCTTCTGCTTATACGTACGTATGTGGCTCTGCCTCATGCCGTTTTCCCCGTAATGTAAACATGGGTGAGCGAGCACATGGTTCTCGTTTTAATTTGATTGTTTCTTGGATAAATAAAATAGTGCAATGTTTTTTCTTTTCTTTTCTCTTCTCTTCCTCTTCTTTCTTTTTTCACAAGAATATTTAATGCCAAATTTAGCACAGGTTGCCCAGCACCATTTGTGTAATATCTGTTAAATTTGTTTGTTGTATGAGAAAGAATTTAAAACATTTTTGTAGTTTGGAAATGTTTGTATTTGCGATTGCAAATGATTGGGATGGTATTTTAATGTGATGTTTCCTGATACATGGAATTGACCCTTGGATTGAACATTTACTGAAATACATAAATTTAACTTTTTATAGCGTTTTATCGTCTCGGAAATAAATCAATCAAATGAAGTATAATTTTGGGATGAATCTTTGAGATTTTAAAATGAAATACAAGTAAAGGAGTTTGCTATCTTCTTCCGTATATGTATAACATACATGCATATGTATGTCAAGTTGGTTTTTAAACATAATTTTTTAGGTTTCTGGTACTTAAATAACAAGAAGAAGTAATGCTGGTCAAAAAAGCTTATAGTACCCGGCTTTGTCCGGGTTTTGTTTTTAATAGAAATATATGTAAGATGATTACTTTGCGTTTTTGAGATACGGCGGTGGGCGTTAAATTGATTTAAAACGCCCACCGAATTGTGAAGTTTTCGACGGTGCCCATTCAAACTCAGATACCAAATTTCAGATTTTCAGGAGCAATTTTACCGATATATTTTTTAATATTTTTTTGTGGGCGTAATAGGTGGTCATGTCAAAACTATTCTTGGCGTTAGCACATCAACTCCCCAAAATTTCACCGCAATCGGATGAATTGTTTAGACGCGCATATAAACAAACATAAATTTATATGTTTAGAGAATAAGTTAAAACTCTAGAACGTTAAATTTAATGTGATCTGCTATTAACGTTAGGCAGCATTTTAGGTAGAGGCGCTTAAGCGGTGAATACTGTATTTGTTAATCTACAAATTTTATAAATATATAAGATATAAAATTGAGCTTCTACTGCCATATAAACTTGATTTTATAGTATTTAAAAACGAAGAGGAGCACAGGCAGTTCTAGTCTGAGTTTGCTCATTTTGGAACCAATCGTCCGCTTGGAAAAATAATAATTTTTTTAAACAAAATGTTTAATGATGGATGATTCCTGCTCATTGATGTATATCTGAACAATGTCACAATGCTTAAATCCGTTTCGATTTTATTATAATTAATTTTTCTCTAAAAAACAATTAATATTTAAATTTATGTTACCGACAATATAATAATTTATAATTGCTTTTGTAGTTTTTGAGATATCTATTGATACTGTCGCGACGTTAATTCTTAATTTAATTTAAATAAACTTTGCCGCTAATTGCAGCAAATGATCACTTCGATATCATGTGGGAGAAGTTGTGAATTGTCGCATGTAATAGTGCAACTGATAAGTTAGATATTACAAACTTATTTATGTATGTAGCTAGCGTATACACTTGCATACATTAGTGAAATTAGTTAGATTCGCTATCGGAACTTGCACCGAGACATGCAACACTGCAAGGAAAATCCCACAGTTGACATTCTATTTATTTGCTACTCGTATTGTCGTGTTGATAACATAAAAAACTATTGTGTGGAAAAGTGTAAATGTGATGAACTAAGTGTGTAAGTGTGATGAAATGTTTTCAATACTAATTCAGTAAGTATTGCAATGCTTAAAATTTATAAATTGATGAGAAAGAGGTTCTGTCTTATAAACAGATAATCAAAGTAAATATAAATTAAGAACTTTTGGTGAGGGGTATATAAGTATATCGCATATCAAGGTATTTCTTAGAGTTTACAGTTATGTGTGGGCTAATATGGGTCTATAGCTCTCAGTCCTCAATGACCTTTGTGCTGTACCTAGGATAGTGTCGAAAGAAGAAAGTAGAGGAATGAAGTATTACGCTAATCCCCAAACTCCTTTGTTTCACGAATGCAGTTCAGAAGGTTATAGATAGGGCGATTATGATTATTTATACTAAATATTGTATATCACCACACAGTATCCGCAGTCTCGCTCTTGCAAAAACCAGACACATACAGAGGTAATTCTTTGTAGCGTCGGTACTCTCAGGGCAGGACTGACAAATTCGATCGTTTATGACGCCCATGTGGACAACATATGTCCTGTGATTACACCAATCAGTACTACTAGCTCATTTCTTCTTAGCTTTAGAAGAAGGTCTACTAATTTCCTATTCGGTTGTTTAACTTGGTAGTTTTGCAAGAGTTTAGGTCGGACCAACTTCTACCCTGAATCGAGTCCATGTAGTCGCTTATTCAAAGTATAACTTTTGCTGAACTACGAATAATTTTTATTTCTATATTTTCATGTGTATCGTGTGTAATAAAAATATATATAAATAAATTAAGGAATCAGACAGCAATATCACTTTAAACTACTTTTTCAAATTAAAAACCGATTATCGCCCGTTTGAAGCATCGTAGTCTTATTATTCACAAATTAAGTGAGTCATAAAATTTGTTTTTAAACATTGAAATATGTTCAAGATTTATAATAAAATACGTTTGTTTCACCAGAACAAGTAAATATGCATTAATTAATTCAATGTATTTAATTACTAATAAGCATTTATTTATTTTTGTTTGCAATTGTAAAATTTATTTTTCCTTAACGCGAATTTTCGGCTCTTGATGGAGGTTTAACAACCGCATTTTTTCAGAATCGTTTTCTGTAAGTAAACTACTAGTTTCAAGTGTTTTAATTCTTGTACAATAGTTCTTTGGATGTTTGGACTTTATAAAATGCCACTTCAATTCATTTATTTTATTCTTTGAATCACTCTTACCTGTTGTTAATGATGAATGATTGGATAAGAGTGAGAAAAAATCACATTAACAGAATGATAATACGAATACATTCTGATCTGATTTATCAAAAAATTAATTTTAGTGTTAAATAAAAACAAAAAAGTTCAATGATTTCGTTTACGGTTTGAGTTATAGATTAATTTTAATTTGGTAACGATTTAATGTCAATATAATAATAACATATAACAAAAATAAAGATATAAAAGAAAGCTTTAAACAAATTTTTTGTCCATTGATGGCAAGACGCAGATTTAACCACCTAGTCAGTGGATTCTAGTTCCAAATCACATAGTAAAAATTAAGCCCACAACAATTACACGATTTATAAATAGTGTGGAATTTCTTTCAGGTCGCAATAATAATCGTAAACTAAATAATTGAATCATATTTAAAGATTCACCATGTCCAGTTTGTGTCTTTTCTCATATTTCAACGAAAGGGATGTACTTAATCCCAAATGTTGTCGTTTTCCATACATGTCTGAAACAGTCTAACAAGTATAAATGAATAGATAACAAAGCTATGAATAAACAAATGTTAACATTTCAACAAGTCGCAGGTTCCATAAAATGTTTGAAGTACCAAACTAAACAAATCAATTATTCGGAATGCATGGTACAGCTCACAATTGTTGTTATTGAATTGAGCTGATTGAAACTAAGCACGCCGTCATGAATGGCAAAAAAAAAATTAACAGTAGGTCGTCAACGTCGATTGGCAAACACAAATGAACCTCCGCCGTCGAATGTTTTGCCAGATGAAGTGAAGTGATCACTGATCACTGTTCCGAGCGCACAGCACAAATACAGGTGCTCCTCACAAAACGCCTCAAGCCACCACATCGCAATGAACGCCTAATGACACTTGAGCATATTTTCTATACACTACACCACGCGCACGCACGGACCGTAAGCTATGTACATTGAATTTGATCTTCTATTTGCAAAGGCCATGAGGAAGCGTGTTAGATATGACAACTTATTCGTATAAGTCGAATTCTGAGTCGATTAAGATTGTGGAAGCCCGATGAAAATACGCAGGGCCCCATTAAATTAGGCAAAGAAAACCTTAAATATGTATATTGTATTTTGTGATACATTCGTAAAATAATTGGTTTGTTTTTTACACATGTTGTGTATTTAAGATTCGGACAAACCGGAAAGATTTTTTGTGAAACTGTATCTAGTAGCACAATAAAGTAGCAACAGCAAAAACTTCAGTATGAGTGAAATATATATGCATGTATGTAGCAACATTTCTAACGGTTTTCGGGGGCGTACAACTAATTTGTAAGTGCAAAAAAAGAAATTCAACGAATATTTCGCAGCTTTGAGTGGTTTTCTACCTTGAGAATTGTAAATTGCAATTAAAATATAAATTTAAGCATTATAATAATTAACTAAAACTCGTACTCGTAGCAGCCGGTAGCTGGGAACGTGTTTTTGCACTGCATTTTGACATTCCCGGCAGCTGTTTTAGACATGCAATTTAAAACCAACAATTACTATTCATTTATAAACAATACATACATACATACATACATACATTAGAGTGGTCCACTTATTTGTGTAAAAGAAAATGTGTTTGTAACGTAGAGAAATGCTCAAGATAGATACAGACAAACATATGTATGTATATATTATATTATTGATCAGGACCAAAAACTGAGGCGATCTAGCCATCTCGGTCTGTCTGTCCATTTGTCATCATTTCTTTTTAAAGAACCGTTGGAGATATTGTGCAGAAATTTTAAACACTGATTACTCTTAAGCCCTAGACGACTTCATTAGAATCCGCCTATAACTACGCCCACTATTACTAAAAATACACGATATATTCAGAACCGTTGGAGATATTGGGTTGAAATTTTGTGACATTTTTTCTGTTATTCTTATGAACACCCTAATCTAATTTTGGAAACGATTAGGGTGTTTCATTTCCGTCATATTTGTGTATTTTAATAAAGCCCTTAAAACCTTAGTTTGGTATTTTGGAGTAATCTCATTAGGTTGGTTCGTGATTTAAATTTTTTTAAATATTATATTGAGCATATGAATAATATAAAAGAAATATGATAGGTTGATATATCGATAAAAAAAACTATTAATTTTGTATTTAAAATCGAATAAATTAAATGTCTCAAAATGAAAAGAGGCCCAAGACTTCGTTGTCTAAAACATCGATTTATCGATATCGATATTTTGCAACAACAATGCAACGATTCAGCCAAATCAATTTCCTGCAATAACAACAATGCAAAAATAAAAGATCGCGATTTTTCTTTTGTGAAAAAATTTCTTTTAGTACTCGTATAATTCGTTTACACTCTAAATGTAAATATCACTGAAGATTGGTCGCTGATGAGGAAGGGTAGCGCCTTCCGAAACAACTGTCCAACCTGCTATTTTTACATTGTTGTTGCTAAATATTAACAAAATAAATAATTTTAAAAATTATCGAAACCTCTAATAAATTTTCTTCTACAATTTTGTGTCAGATCTTAAGGCATATAGACAAGCCTAATTTAAATACAGACTTACATGTACATTTACTAGCTTTACATTTTTATGTATAAAAAAAATTACATATTATGAGTATGCAGTTCGTACATATATAAATCTATAATAATAAAAATGAATCCATCTTTCTTTGTTTGTACTCTATGCGCGACTAAACAATTCATCCGATTGCGATGATATTTTGGAGAGTTGCTGTGCACACGCCGTGAATGGTTTCGCTAGACCCACTTATTACGCCTACAATTTGTAAAACTAAGTAAAACTTGTAAGAGAATTATCTTCGGCTATGCCGCAGCTCATATACCCTCCACCATTTCAGTGAAACCAAAAAATGTGCTTCTTTTAGCACATAAGTGCCACATATCTCTGTTATAAGTGGGCGATGTTCTTACGGATCACGCACCTTTTTGGTTAATAGTTTTGTGTTTCTACCAAAGTGTTATATACCGAATTTGAACTGGTTACTTATGATGTAGATATTTTTAGTCATATTTTTCCGCATGGAAAGGGGTGGTTTGTATATGAGGTGGGCGTGTTTCTTATCCGATCACGCCCATTTTTTGTGAGTAGTTTTGTGCTAATTATCGAATTTGAACTGGTTATCTGAACTAGAACTATTTTAATTTTTTTTTTTTCGTATGGAAAGGGGTAGTAGTTTTGGTCCGATTCTGGCCTCTTCTGGGAGTTACAAACGGAAGAACAAACTCAATATACCATTCGGTACATGCACTTGACGTGACGAAGGGTAGAAATATTCGATTAGTTCGCTAATATTGCTCCTAAAATTTATGGGCACTATCGACAACTTCACTAAAAATGGGAGTGGTTGAATCAATTTAACGCCCATCGCAGTTACTTAGAATCGCTATAACGGGGAGTTCCGCTAACTTACACACATTTATATTGAAAACAAAATTATGGCAACACCGGGTACTATAAGGTAGTTATTTTTTTAATATATAAATTTCGATCATTATGATAAATACAAGAATTATCATAACAGGAATTAGAAATGAACTAAAGAAACTTTTAATTCATAAAAGTGAAACTTTAATAAACCGGAAACTAAAGTTTGCACAATAGGAAACAATACAATTTTGTTCTAAATGAAATAAAGTATACAAAAACGAAAAGAAAAACTCGTAATACCACATTTCATAATAATTAGAAGGGATTTTAATTGAGACTAGCTTATGTAAATCACAAAAATGTTCTAATTAGAAATGATTATGCCATGTCGTTATCAGCGATATAAAAGCTTTGCAACTGTTTTTTTTATCAGATGGATGTATGATAAAAAAAAAACAGTTGTAAAGCTAGTAGTATGTGTGATAAAAATCTAAAGATTTTTTATAAAGAAGATGACGCTTCAAAAGTATGTTCAATTTCCAATTTCTTTTTAATTAAAAGCTATCTATCCGGTAGTTGATATTGTCGAGAGAATGTATCGAAATAAATCATAAATTTTATAATAATTTTTAAATTATATTTTTTAGAATCCACGATTTCCAATTTTATGTATTTAACAACAAAATCTTCAACAATATACGCTTCATTTCTGATATTCATATGTTAACAATTTGGTAAACCCTTACGGATGGATATTTATTTATTTATTTGTTTTTTGCTTTACTTCATTTAAAAAAAAATTTAAAGAAAAAAGTTAAAATGGAACAAGGTAATTAAAATCGTTTACCTGCACGGCCTGATGTAAATTTACCATAAATATTAGCTATAACAATTTCTGAACTTGCCATATTATACAAAAAGTGTCATCGGCTTGGCTCAAACGAGACAACAACAGCAAATAAACAAAGTGATATTTTTCCCACAATCAGAAGATCGTTTAAGTGTTTGCATGTCGATTGCAAATAAAAACCAGTTTTTTTTACTCCGAAGGAGACTCACAGAAATTGTCAAAAGATGTACAAACACAGAGATACGAGTAAATAAAAGAAACAACAAAACTTCAGCACAGCAGTAATAAAAAAAAATTGTAAAATTAAATAAAAAATTGTGTAATAGTTAACTGAACCGTAGAGTCGGTGTCGGTGTTGGTGCTCATGGATTGACATTCCGTTTGTGACTTCGCGGTGACGACGTTGACATTGCAAGGGTTCAAGGCATTTTTCGCATAACTTCTTACTACGCACAATAGAACAGCATTTGTATGCACCACACAGCGGTGGACGAGTATATTGGGTTTGGCCAAACGTTTGTAACTCAGAGAAATAATTCAGATATATATAGTCGTATATATGTATAAATAAATATATATAAATTCTTGATTAGAATCGAAAACTGTGTCGATCTAGCCATGTCCGTCGGTTTGTCTGTCTGGGATCATTTATTGTTAACATGATGAAATTGTACACTGCTTGCTTTTATGCCCTAGACGAACTGATTAGTTTCTGGAGTCAATCCGCTCATGACCATGCCTACTATTAAAAAAATACTGATTTCTTGTTAACACGATATTTTGGAAACCATTGGAGCTAATGGGTTGAAACTTTGCACACAATTATTTGTTGTGCTTGCAAAGAAGTGATTTGGGTGGTCCATGTTTATTATTTGTTTATTATATGCTAAATTAAGACCCTTATAACTTTATTTAGCTATTTTGGTACTCGAACAATTTTAAATAGGTATAGAAATCTAGTTTGGGTGGATCATGTTTTATAAAATTAAAGTAGTTCATTATTTAAAATTAAAAAAATATTTTTTTTTAATAATTTAATATTTTGAGAAAGCTTGAACCATCCTAATTTGATTGTGACACTTAACAATGTGGTGCATTTGTAATAGTCGGTGTTACCGACAATAGTTACTAACTTGTTTTAATTGTTCTTGTATATTTCTTGTTTGATACTGGTTTTCAAATGTTATAAGTTATTTTGACTTAACTTAAAACATCGACTTGACCAGAAACATTAGACGGGGTGAAATTGTGAAATTTCCCTTAAGTCCCAATGCCTTACGCCTGGCTAAAACATATTTTGAAATAAAATCGCTTTTATTGTTCTCGCATCGTAAACAATTCAAAGAAGAAGCATAACTTTAAACAGGCAAATGTGATTTTTTAAGTAAACAACAACAAAACATTAGAGTTTGTGATAATAACTGCACCGCTTTATTATGAACAGTTTGAAAGTTTCTTTGCAGTTATAAATACCAAAATTATGAAACAAAAAATATTTGAAGTTATAGCCCTTTCCAAAAATTTTATATATTGCACTTAAACTTAATTAAAATAAAATAAGTTATAGGATACAAATTTTAATAAAAAAAAAAACACTTTTGTTGCTTTTCTATCAAACGTTGAGATAGAAACATTTTAAAAAATGAGTTTTATTGTTCGTCTTATCACAGACAATCTGCAAAGCTTAAGTACATCCATATAACACTTTAGAAACTCTAACACGGGTGTACCCTATTTTGTGTGTAGGTACTTACTGTAATATCACCACAACAACAACAACAATTATCAGGCACTTTAGTTTATTTATTTATTTATGTTTTTCTTTTGTCTGGTTTCGCAGTTTTATCTCTTTCTTTGTTTATTTACACTTCTGATTTCTTCAACCGGTCAAATATAACAACAGCAACAAAAACAAAACAAAAAACATTAAAACCACCTTATGTATGTGTCACCAGCGAACACCTTACATTACTGCAACAACAACAACAACGACAACTTAAAAAACCATAACAACAACAAGAAGAAGAAAAATCACAATTTTTTAAAGCAAACGTACAAACAAAGCAATTAATTAATAATTTATATGTATAGAAAAAGTGACAGTTTAAAATCACCCACGATCACAATTACTCGCACTTTGGAGATTTCCAACGATTACAATCACGGCGAAACCGAAACCGAAACGACACGAAATGCGAAACGAAAACGCATTGACGAAATGGGTTTTCCCCGCACCAACCAAATGTATTTTAATGGCTTTTATTAATATTTTGTTTTGTTTTGATTTGATTTGATTTGATTTGATTTGATTTAATTTGATAAAACTTATTATTCAATTAACAAATCAATTCAACAAGCCGGACACGCGGACAGCCAACCACTAACCGGTTTACTCGCTCGCTAATTCGTTGTTCGTTTCAGACACTCCGCGAAAATCGCGAGACAACTTTGCGAATCGACGACTTCTTCACTTGTTCACGAACAACGCACGGACTCACAATTCAAAATTCGAATTCAAATTATCGCCAGAGTTGCCAGATCCTTCCTATAGTAAACCACAAAATAAAAGCTTATTCAACTAAAATTGGACATCTGATTTTTTTCTTTATTAAACATTAAAAACTCTTCTGACTCAATCAATGGCAGCAGAACAAAATACTTCATATTTACATCTGTGCATTTGTTTATTGAAAACTGTTAATAATATAATTGATAATAATATTTTCGTCATTGTTGAAATATTTATTCTGGCAACTCTACCTGAACAATACTTTTTATGGCGCGCAACCAGCTGTTTATAGTTTATTGATAAAGAGTAACATTTTATATCCAAACACTTCCTTTTCGAAGCATGTCAAGAGGAAATGCTTTCAAACATCGATAAGAGCAGAAGCTTGTTTCGGCCAAGTAAGCAAACTAGTTATTTATTGTTGTTTTCATAAATATTTAATTACTTGGTAAAATATGTTTTAAGTAAAATTGGTTCATTTCAAAAACTTATGATTCCGAATATTTATGTAAATATGCTTAGTGTAGTTTTTATTTATATTCATAGAGAATTTAAAGTATTTTCTCCACTTTATTTTAAAAAAGAGAGGAAGAGCATTATCTTCGGTTAAGTCGAAACTCATATACCCTCCGCCATTTCTGTGACACCAAAAAATTTGCTTCTTTTAGCACACAAATGCTCTATTATAAGTGGGCTTTGTTCTTATCGGACCAAGCCCATTTGTAGTTTTGTGAAAGTACTAAAGTGTTGAATACCGAATTTTAACTGGTAATCTTCACTGTAACTATGTTTAATAATTGTTTTTTTACGTATGAAAGGAGTTTCTATGGGAGGGGAGTAGTTTTCGTCCGACCTTACTCATTTTTAAACTTTTCTTACGATTAGCGCATAGAAGCTCCTTATGGGCAAACAAACTTCGCTACGAGATTGCATATGTATGTATTCTCAATATTTTGTCTTAAGTAGAATTTTTAAATGCAGTGAAAATAATTTAAAATGGCAAAACTTATATCAGATTTATATAATTCGATGTCACTCAAATAAGTATGCATGTGTGTATGTATGTATGTATTGATCATTTTCACATATTTTTATAGCGAAAACCTAATACATTTTTATTTCTATTTGTATATTTTAACATCATGTTAAAGTTTAATCCTATCGCGCAATTTAAGACAAAATTTAAACATTGCGGGTCAATGTTGTAAAAGCTTTTATAGATAAAAAATATGCTTGGATAAAACGATAAAGCTTATAAGCAGCTTTACTGTTGACTATTAACAGTTTAAGTACAGACAGTTCAAATTAGCACTAGTGGTAGTATTCTAAATCAGTGTTGCCATATATCGTAATTTAGAACATTTTAAAGATTTTAAAATGAATTGGTTACGAAATTTTAAACAGAGTTTCTTTAAAGGCCACGAGATCTTTATTTTATTTTTCACTCACCTTTCAGTCCTCTTTGCCTGAAAGGAAACTTCGCGCTTTTAGGAAACTATTTTTAAAAAATCCTTCTCTCCCTCAGGCTTCTTGCTTCTCTTCATATAATGCCGAGAGTCTCTTTTCATTCCCCAGCATTTAATGCTCGATTTTTATAAACGATATATTGTTGTAAAGCACTCGACAGTTGTTATATATCCTCCTTGTTTGGTGTCATTATTCCCCGAAGTCAGTTTTTACTAGTTAAGTCTTTTATTTCGAAATGAATGACATTTTTTGTTCCCAAAAATTAAAGCCCTCTAAAAACCATTAAATTCTTGCCCATGAAATGTTCAATTAAGATTAAAAACAAAAAAGTTCTAGCCTTTTAAATTTGTTGGGCATATCATATTTTACGAGGGTGGTCCGATAAGTACATCGCTTACAAAATAAAAACCAAAATTTTGGAAAAGTGGCTATTTATTCTCAACAAAGTCTTCTTTTAGCTTGATACATTTCGCTCTGCTGTTCTGACTTCTTTAACCCTTCTGAAAAATACGTTTGCTCGAGGTCTGCAAAGTACTCCTCCATCGGGTGGTGAGGCTAAGTACTTATCGAACCACCCTCGAAAGTATTAACTTTAAGTTTACTCTCGTTTATTAGATCGTATAAAATTAAATAATAATTCGTGGTCAAAATAATTATACAGCATATAGTTACATTATTATTATATGTTTATTAATCAGACAATCTCTTAGTATTCATTTATATATGGACAAGTTAGTACGTACTGACTCCTTCTTAAATTACAAAATTAGGAATTCAACTAAGATTTCTTTATTGTTTCTCTCTTTGATTTTAAAAAAATTGGTTAACATTTTAAAATATAATTTCTTGGAAATTCTTTCTTCTTTATTTGTATATAGTAAAATATAATAAATAATTTCATTTGTGATGTACTCGTAAGTACTTTAAAGCTAAATTAAAAAAAAAGATGGAGCATCTAATGAAATGTTGTTTATGAAATGTTTAAGATTCTTATAAAAAATATATGTATATATTTTAACTCCTTTCTGTTGTTGGACTAAACTGCAATGGCCTCTTCTTGGTTAGGATTTTAGGACACTCTACTTGATGTGGTTCGGCTTGATTGATTACTTCCATTACTAGTTTAAAAATAAAATAAAAATGAGTATTATACAAATAAACTAAAACTAATTTTTTCCAGTATTTTGTTACTTTAACTTTTTTCTAACAAATGTTTTACCATTACTTAAGCAATTAAGACCACCTCCAATCCCAATTACGATTACATACGCAAACCCGTTCCTTAAATGGATTAAATTTTGTATCTTAAAATGTTTGCAATAACAATTATTAACTCAAGGTTTCGCCCTTAGACTGGTTTAGACTGTTGATAAGATAATAAGCATAGTATTAATCTCAAATACTGAAATTGAAGGATATACGCAGTTAACAGGAAAATACATTTTCAAATCAGGAAAACTCAGAAGAAAATATTTGGATACACAATATAACAACTTATGGTGATTAGATCCCATGGCTTGGATTGGATTACATTTCTATTAAATGACCAATCTTGCTAGAAGTTCTAGAAGTAAAATAAAACCCTTAAATTTATGAAAAGAATCTAACAGTTTAGTTTAAAGGAATCAACTTGGTTCAAGTTTCTCTCTTTTGGACACTGCATAGCAATATAGAAAATATTGCGAATAAGTTTACAGATCACACTACTGCGAAAAGAAATTTTGACAGACATTGTTTAATTAAACCTCCGTCAAGACAATAAATATTAAAAGCAGATAATTTGAAAGTAAAAAGATTCGCTCTGTAAAATTTTAAAACTCACCCCTTTAAAATCAATCGTTTAACCTTTTTCTTTAAAACGAACAGCAGGAAAATGATAAATCCCTGAGCAGCATTAGAAACATCTGATATGTAAAAAATTCGTGTCCACTCCTCGTCGGAACCAAAAAGATATGAAAGGATCTCCAGAGACCACGTCACACCCATAAGCATAAACAAACGAAAGAAGAGCACAAACCTGTAAAAAAACATTAAAAAATTATAAATGAAGTTATCGATTTTTCAAATTTCATGACGACTAACTTTTTTTTTTCGGTTTGCAGATTAGTGGTGCTATCCTTATCTGCGATAATACGCGTCATTTCCTTTTGAACCTTGTTAATCTTCATTGTTGTCATGACGAACATGATCGTATTGACAAAAATGATTACAAGCACGGGTCCATAAAAGTAGATCATGGCTGACCAAGTGTACACTAGTTGGAAAGAAACAAAGTTTCATTATTTCAAAGTTCCAAAGTTTGAATTTAATCAAAGAAATATTTCCATTACATACTGTCAAGCCAGCAATATCCATTCTCACCGATACTAGATTTATATTCATATGGGATGTCAGATATTTCCTGTGCAAACCAAGTTAATGCCAAACAAAACGCTGCCGCACCCCAAGCATAAACGCAATATATGAAAAAGCGTCTAGTTCCATGGAAGCTATTTAACCCGGATTTGCTGCAGAAATTGTGCCACAGGTCAAAACTGATGACACTCAGCCAGAAGAAAGCGGCCATGAAAAAGTAATATGCCGAGTAACCTAAGACGAATATGTCCGTTAATTTAAGCAATGCCTCGAATAATTGAAGGAAGACATTCAAATTGCATACCAATAATTTTGCATGATATATGTTCAGCATCTAATTCCTGAATCAAATTAACGTAGGCTATCAACGAGTAACCCACTATAAGTCCAAGTAGATAGCAGACTAGCGATTTTCCATGTTGATTGCGCAGTTCGGGTATCGCCAAGTAGACAATTGTAGTTAGAACCATGAAGGGCACAGAAAACAACATTGCTACAAAGTGAAGAAAACGTTTTGTTGAAAGTAAAAGTCCGTATGTAAAAGTACTTATTTGGTAAATGAAACATACTTACCCATTGCATTAATAGTTTTTACCACGTCCAGTTCCAATTCAGAGTTGCAATTGGCCGGCCGAATCACATAAATGTCGGAGTCATTCTCCAAAGTCGGCATCAAGCAAAAGTAATCTTTTGTGAAATACTGTTCTGGATACATCTGCAGTTGAGTGCCATTCTGTGAAGAGAATTCTTCGCTTCGTTAAGTTATCTAACAAAGCATACTTTTCTATTCCCTACCTAAACAAAAAAATGGACGTGATCGAAAATGAACAAGTCACAATTTAAATAGAGATATATACTCTCGATTGGGCAACCAATTGTGCTGTCATCTGTCATCTGACATTTCTATAGTAAAGTTTGAAATTTTTTACAATATAAATTCAGAACGTTTTACGAACGCTATTTGTCTTATTTACTTGAAAATTCATATCGGCCAAAAAATGGAATTAAATTGTGAACATTTTCTTGCGGTTATTTTTACAACTATCGACGTGGATTTACTCAATAACAGTTTATCGATGAATTTAATTCGATTTTCGGCGATGATTTTCGAATGAAAAAAGTGCTTTAAAAATTGATTCACACGTATGCAAAAGCAATAAAGCCATTTTCGATGATAAATATTTATTTTTTTTCTCTAATCCCGGAATACTATGGGAAAGGCAACCCTCGTATGTGCTACAAGAAGCACATTTTTTGTCTCTGTGGTGTGGGGTATTTTAGTTGCATAGCCAAAGATAATTCTCTTATTAGTTATTCCTAAAATATAAATGTAAATGCTCATTAAAAGATATAGTAACAGTTTTCGAAAACGAAATACTTTTAATTACCATCATTCTTTTCTAATATTTCCAAACTAAAATATAGTCTAAGCAGTAATTTTATTTTAATATGTTAATAGTTTTTCTGAAGACTTCCACTTTACTAAAACATTTTTAATTTATACATTTAATATTGTTAATATAACTGTTTACATATAATGTAATATTAAAAAAATATTTTCATTTCTCTGGTGATATAATGTCATATCTATTTATCTATCTATCTATCTATCTATCTATCTATCTATCTATCTATCTATCTATCTATCTATCTATCTATCTATCTATCTATCTATCTATCTATCTATTTATCTATCTATCTATCTATCTATCTATCTATCTATCTATCTATCTATCTATCTATTTATCTATCTATCTATCTATCTATCTATCTATCTATCTATCTATCTATCTATCTATCTATCTATCTATCTATCTATTTATCTATCTATCTATCTATCTATCTATCTATCTATCTATCTATCTATCTATCTATCTATCTATTTATCTATCTATCTATCTATCTATCTATCTATCTATCTATCTATCTATCTATCTATCTATATACGCGTATATACAAATTAATGTTTGTTTTTATCTTTCTTTGTACTCAATGCGTGTCTTATCCGTTCTTTCGATTGTGATAAAAGTTAGGAGTGGGCGTGGTTGGATCAATTTTACGCCCACTGGCGTGACCTGAAAACACTTTAACAGTGAGTACTTGAATATTCCGCTAACTAATTATCTAACAAATATATTCAAAATATAAACTGTGAAATTGAAAAAAAACCTAATTTTTTCAAAATTAATTTTTAAGTAAATGAACATTCAGAATTATTCCAAGAACAGAAAAAAAACTTCATAAAAATCAGATAATTTGTAGGTGATTTTTACTTACTTCAAACAACTTAAACTCGGCACTTTCTTGATCTGTATCCGGCAGCGCTTCTAGTACATACATTTCTTCACAGAGCGGTCGAAAATGAATTACTGCGAACTGCTCGAAAAGATTCACTTTTTTCTCGGTTCCATTAGACAATGTTATGGCAATCGTTTTTTCTGGCCACTTCAGCTCTTTGGGAGTATCTTTGCAAGTCTGGTCGGTAGCATTGTAAATGGTGCCCCACGGGCAGCACAAGTTAATGCACGGCCGCAGTTTACAAATACAACCGCGCCAATGGGGCTCCACTTCAATGGCGCTTTCAACGTCTTTTTTAATGTAATTGTAGAGGCCAATTAAGTGTGCCGGTATAAGTACACTTTCGTGCAGGTAGGAACCGTTTTCGAATTTGGGGTCATCTGTAACGTTGACCGTATCAAAGAACGAACACGGCGCTTCATAAAATCCAATTTGAGATGCGATGACATTTGGAGCATACACAATGAGGTACATGAATATGGCGCAAGCAGACGCAAGAAAGAATTGCGATTTATGAGGTATACAGGACATGTTGAATATCTCGGTTAAATATGCTTAAATCGAAAGAAAGAAACTTAAATAAACTAAATAATTGATCTGACTTATTCCGTTTAACGTGAATTTACATCAAAACCTCGAAACTTCGAATTTAGTGAGCCTGAAAATGTTTTTGTTTTAATTTTGTTCATATTAGCATTTGCAAAAAGTACTTAAATGGCGTATAACACAACGAAACCCTGACTAAAATTGCTGAATTTCACAATTGTTGTCGAGGTCGTGCAACGGTGATTTTCAAGCTATTAAAGTTTTCAGTTTTCGCGTTTAAGGGAATAGGATTAATAACAAATCTTGAGGCTGACACCGAAATAATAATTTTTACTCAACTTACAAGCGAGAATGTCAAGGTCTGGGAACCACTCGGGCTCCCAGCGTTTAAGGTATTGAATTCATTTTACGTGCCTTAGCAAAGATTCCAATCTCTAAAAGAATTCGAGGAATATGCCAATTAAAATATAATAAATGACAAGTCCCATTTCCAAAATGTGAAATAAGATCGAAACTTTAAAAGAACAAATATTTACTCACTAAATTAGTATTATACTTAACACTTTCACAGCTCTGCTAGTTTGAGTTTGGTGTTCCATTTGTGAGAGTCGTAAGAAGTCATGGATAGCCAAACCAATATGTAGGTATACGAGTATATGTTTAAAAGTCCAGCGTCATGAGTCTGAGTCGATCAAATATTTCACTAACAACTAAAGTCAGAAATTTCAAAATGACAGCCCTGAAAATTTCTATTTGTTCAGAGTATTACTGTGAAATTCTTAGAAATCTTGTTCGGAATTGTATTAACATATCAAACAAATAGACATAGATTATATAAGATATATACATATACACATGTACATAACTTATAATATATGGCACGCAAATTCCAACAACATGTGGAAACAAATTATTTACACTGAAAGAGCACAAATTTAGACCAAGATTTAATTTCGCTGAGCGTTAGATTAGTTTCAACAGCAGCGGATGCTGCTTATTAAAAAAAAAGTATTTCGTGGTAACATGAAATAGTAACGGACAGACAAATTGTCTGTTTTTGTCAATTATTTCATACTATAATATTTTAAAATGCAACGTCTCTCTGTTTGTCTATTGTTCCGGGTAACTCGAGAAACAATAAACCGATTTCATTCGAATTTAGTACACATCATGGTGTAATAAATATAAGGTGAGGAAAGTAGAAATTGTTTCTCTCCACCTCGATATGGTTTTTCTCTTTGAGAATTTAATTTCTGAGCAGTTGCCATGGTTGCTACAAAATTATCAAGTAAATAGAAACAACAACGTAGTTTATTTATTAAAAATTGATCAATTAAACTTTAGAATAAGGCAGAAATCGAGGTGAGTTCCTACTTTCCTAACCTTATTACTCAACCATGGTACAAATATTTTTCAGAGATCGGGTATTGGTAAAGAATATACAAGATTCACCAGAAATCAATGAGAACTCGACCAAAGCCACAATACGTCTTTCCAATACTTGTCTGCGAAATATTTCCAGGACTTTACAATGACAACAAAATATTTTTTTACATTTGAGGTTACTTTTTCGATCGGTTCAAAAGTTTGTTCCTCTTTCCGCGGACAGCTAAAAAATTCAAGTTAATTTTTTTTGTTTGAATAAAATAAAATAATCCAATATTTGTAAACTTACATTTTAATTGTTCACAAATGCAAATGTTAAAAATAAAATTGTGAAAACGTAGTATTAAAAATTTAATTGAACGATTGCAATCGTCGTTCGATGGCATATGAACGAGTAATCGGAATATTTGAAGCAAAACGATAGGATGCTTTAATTTTAAAACGAGTCAAATTTAAAAATTCCGCCGCATATCTCAGAAAGGTGATGCTCTACTATGATAATTTTTTTTTATACAAAATCTACCATATAAAAAGTGGACGTGGTTGAATCAATGTAACGCCCATTACATTCAGTCAGGAAATGTAAGGCGACGAAATCCACCATTTTACAAACACGAGCGTGGTGTGATCATGTTAACATCTAACGCCATAACTCAGGAACGAGATGCATTTGGTGTAAAATTACCAAATTAACGATATATTCATGTTGATATAATTCCAGAAAAATGCGCCTGACTGAAAAGTTTCTTAATTGTAATCAACTAGTAAACTTAAATATGATTCTCTAAAAAAACCTAACATCGCCGGGTGCTTTAAGCTAGACATTATAAATTATTTAAATCTCTAAGATCTGAATTAATCAATCTTGACTTGATTGTTTATAGTTTGTATTGGAACACAGTTCAATTTCACCATAGTTTTTGTAATTTTAAGTCATCCATGTTTAAGATGTTAAGTTAGGATTGTTGAAAATACTTTTTAAGTTGCTCACTTGGAAACATTAATTTGTTGTTGCCCAAAGTGTGATAATATAACTGATGGGTTCACCATTGATTTTTAAACCTTTTGTTATGTTCAGAAGTCATCTTCTTTATTTTCGATTATCTTTTGATTATATATCCTGGATCAACATTCAAACGGAAATATTCAACTTATATAGATATTTAAATATCTATGATTGTTGCCATATTTTTTCAGTATTTCACAAATTCTATTATCAATTTTTTAAGTGTATTTTATCGGTTACAGCTACAGTTACTGCTGTGAATTTATAATTACAAATTATAGAAAAACTTCAATTGCATCAAATTCGCACAGAATTAATAAGAAAGAAGACTTGTTTTTTGTTTTGTTTTATTAATAATATAGTGATAGTAGTTAGTTTAACTAAAACGTAAACTGAACCGCTCAGGTATGCTGTACGATACTGACTAAAGCGCAAAGCGTCAGTTATCTCTTCATACATTGGAGCAAGTACAGCTTTATTACCATACAAATTATTTAAAAAAAAACAAGAGAGTACCAAGTGCATTCATTATAAGTGCACTGAACACTCTCTAAGGACCGCTCACATGCAACTGATGCAGTTAATTCACTTATAATGCAAATACTTTAGACTCTAATTAAAGTCAGTTGGATGTGTACTTTAAATGCAAGAAATGAATATAAATTGTCTCAAAAAATTAACTATAAATGAGGTTTAAATTAATATGAAATTTAGGTAAAAACATAAATGTCAAACCTCGTATTATTACTTTACACTGGATTACATACATATTATTTGCAATGAAACAACGACTCATTTAAAGTTTGCGTGACTGGGCAGTTTATCCACTTGGATTAATTAAATTATTTAAAAAAAACGTCGGAGTAGACACATATAATAAAAAAAAAATAAAAGTATTTACGATTATTTTAAATATTAAGTTTTTTGACTTACCTTAGTTTAAAGATTAAGATACTGGAATATGTTTCCTTTCGGTAACAGAAATCATTTCTACTCTTTCAGTGTTTTAGAAAAAATATATTGTTAAATATAATATGTTTATTAAATTTAATTTAAACGTCACTATTTTTGACATTATGAATTAGTTCTCTTTAATAGTAACTTTTAATACTATCGACTTAATAGTTTTTATCATAGACTAGGTTAAGCAGTGGTTTAAAAAATCCTTGAATGTCATTTGCTCCTGTTTATCCTTGCAATGCCATCTCTTCCATATTACAGTCGGTTTGCAAAGTATTGGAACGTAGTGTGCTTTTCTCACGCCTCAAGTTATTCCTAAAATAGTTAATGTTGAGAAATTTATCTGCTTAAGAGTTATTCATAAATTTTAATTTTTGAATATTTCACCACCAGCAATATAGAAAAAATATAATTTCGAAATAAAATAGTTTTATATTGTAGTTTAAAATAAGCAGTGCATTGTCAAATCGACATTGAATATTTTTCATAGGAAGAAATAATTTCTTTAAAGTACTGTACTCACAATCTTAAAGAAAAAAACGTGAAGTTTTTCTGTCCCCATTTATTTTTTATTTCTATTTCCTTTACCTCCCTCCAAATGGCTGAACAGATTTTCTTCAAAATTGAAATATATATAGGAATAGACCTGATAGTTCAGATAATACAATACACGTGAAAAATTCGAATAAATATCTAATAATTTTCTAAGAAATCCAAAATTTAGAACATATATGAATTATTTAGAATGGTCACTGTCGACAACTACAAAAAAAAATTGGGCGTGGTGACAATTTAATTCCTACCGCTCTGTACTGTGATGTTCTACTATGTATGATACAATTTAAGCATTATACGAGTATCCACATCATTACTTACTTAGAAGTGACTGAAATTAGGAAAGTGCTACGACAACTTAAGTCATGTGATTGTCGGGGGCGGCTAATAGCCACGATGGCGAAACTCACAACAGGAATTAATAAGAGGTTCAAAATTCTACTGTATTTAAATATCGCATAAAAGAAGTCACAGAAAGTTTGCGAGACTGGACAGTAGGTTCAAAATAAAATTATAAAACTTGTAAAAAAAATTCTGTCGGCTTCTATTTTTATGAGTATTTGTATTGATTTTCTCGTGTGCATCTGAAAACTTACAGCTCCATATAAATTTAAATAATTTCCGGACTTACCTTTTTCTCAATAGTAACTTGATGTTCCGTTTAAGAACGAATAGAATAAAAATCAGAATTCCTTGACTCGCATTACACAAATCTGGTAAATAGAATAGAATGGACCAAATATTCCAGGAGCCACCTAGGTACGAAGCAACTTCAAGTAACCACGTAACACCCATTAAAACAAATAAACGCAGAAATAGTCCAAAACTATACAAAACGGTAATAAAAAAAACATCATTTATAAGAATATAATTTTAAATTAACATTTCGTACTTATCCTGCTCAGATGCTAATCCTTTCCGAGCACTTTCCGGACGTGATAAAATTCGTTCCATGCTTTGTTTGGCTTTGTAAATCTTCAGAAATGTTAAAACAAACATTGTTGTATTAAAGACGATCAAAATCAAAATCGGAGCATAGAAGTACATTGCAGACCAGGAATTAGCTGAAATTTATAAAAAATTCTTTGTTATTAATTAAACAAGGTTTGCAAAGCCTTCGATAGTTTCGGAGATGGTCCCTGAACCCAAAAGTGAAAAAATTTAAGAAATATCGTTCCACCGTACTTACTGTTTATCCAACAGTACTCTTTACCAATTCCAGGTTTTAGACTAGTATCTAAATCGGAAAATTGTAGAAAAATAACAAATCCAGTCAAAATAGTCGCAAGACCCCAAGCATACGAGGAATAAATGTAAAATCCTTTGTCCATCATAATTTTTTGAGCATAGCTTTTCGTTCCGCCAAATTTATTCCACAAATCAAAGCTGATGACGCTAAGCCAGAAAAATCCGGACATAAAGAAAAAATATGCCATAAAGCCTAAAACAAACAATTGCTTGTCAATAAAAAAAATTCATTTAGATATTACTTTTATTTAATTACCTATAGAAGTGCAAGCTCGATCTGAAAACTCGCTGTCATGCAAAGTTATAATGACCAGGATACTGTATCCAACGGATAAACAAAGAAGATAACAGATCAAACACTTTCCATGCAAGTTTTGCAGCTCGGGAATGAACAGATACACCAAAATAGTCATCACCAGAAATGGTATCGAAACTAGCATAGCTGCAAATCAAAAGTAGAGAACTTATTTCAACATTTATAAATAGTTTATAAGTTAGTTCTACCTGCGGTATTAATAGTTAGTGATAGTGGCTTCACGTACATTGTTAAGCAGTTCATGGGGCTCAAAATATAAATTTCGTCCAGTTTATGCGGACTCAAACAATAATCTCGCCTTGATAAGTAAGCCATGTCATGTAAACGCAAAAGAGTTCCATTCTAAAAATGTAAATCAGAAAAAAAAATATTTTTCAAATTTGATTTGATTCAAACAAGTTACCATGTGTTTGTATGTATCTTTACTTCTGTCATATTGTACAAACATATGTCAATCAAATTTTATACAAGATGTTTCAAGAGTTCAGGCTTTGATAGGGACTTTTTAGTTTGCTTCAAAATTATTGTTGATTAATAATTAAAAATTGATTTTGACAGATTCTTTATTAAAGTTGGTCACATTCATGGTGTAATATTGTAAATATAAGGTGTAATATTGTAAAATTAAGGTGAGGAAAGTAGAAAAATGTCCCTCTCCACCTCAATATGGTTTTTCTCTTTGAAAATTTAATTTCTGAGCAGTTGCCATGGTTGCTTCAAAATTATCAAGTAAATAATAACAACAACAACGTAGTTTTTTATAAAAAAATATGAAATTATACTTCAAAATAAGGCACACAAATACGACAGAAATCGAAGTGAGTTCCTACTTTCCTAACCTTATTTTATTCAACCCTGCTGTATACAAGTATCTTCAATTAAACTTTTTCATTATTTGACTCAATTATGAGGAAAAATTAGTTATAAAGGATGTTATTAGAGTAGACAACAAATGTTAAAAATACTAGATAAAAACCAAGAAGTTTTAGATCTAACAGAAACAAGTAAGATATAATTCATTGTAGGCCTCGATATAAACTTTCAAAATATAAAAACCTACCTCAAATATTTCCCAACTATCGCGAATGTCTTCGTGTGGCTTTAACGAATATGCATCGTGACATGGTATTCCTTGTTGTACAACAAACTCTTCCAAAACATTTACACTTTTCTGGCTGCAACAAAATTATTTTTGTTATTTTAAACACCCAATTTATGTGAACTTACCTGCCATTGTTAAAGGTGATATTAACAAAAGGCGAGTACTCCAATTCCGTAGACAATTCCTGTGAGCACTCTCGAAGTTGATCTTTTTTCAACTCTTTCGGATGACAGCAAAACTTAACGCACGACTTTTGTTTGCAAACGCAGCCGCGCATGTGCTTCGCCACTAGCTCCCGTGCTCCATCAAAGAGAATCTCGTAATCGTATGTTCCAATTAAGTCTGGTGTTAGCAGAACTCCCTCATAGAGGTACGAACCATTTTCGAATCGAACACTACCGGTTATGTTGGCGGTATCTTCGAAGGAGCAGGTCGGTATATCCCCAGCTTGGGCAAGATCGAATTGAAATTCCAAGCAAATTACACTTAGGAATGCCGCCACAATTAAATTGTTAAAGCTTGTACACATTTTTCTTAACATCACTGGATATTTTCGTAGTATAATTTATTTTCTCAATTATTTAAAATTACGATAATTGTTTTATGTGTATTTGCAACACCCGCAGTCTATGACTAATTGCAGCGATAACGCTTGTTCATATGTCAAACGCTTCTTATGAAAAGCAAACTTTTCTGTCGTCATTTTGATCGAGCAAACCAATTTTCAAATGCATTTATTTGATTATATTCGTAACACTTGTTCACTATTTAACCGCAGAACAATGACGCCATGACAGATTCATTTGAATGCTAGAAACTGTGTGATTCTAAATCTAAGAAATCTTTAGCGTAAATAATCGATCACTTTGCTCGTGTTTCGCTAAAGAACCACTGATCGCAATAAATTCCGTCGAGTAACTGATGACGATTATCAAAGCACATCGATTTCCCCCTCCCCCCCTGCAAAATACAATTTTAAACTGATTATCAAAGAGTGAAATGCGTAGCTGAGGTGTTTACCTGCTTAGAGATAACGTTTTTTTGTATGTGAAGTTATAAACATTATAACGAAATTATGTTATCAAGTGAAGTCTTTAAAATATAAACTAAATCGCGCATAATTTTCGATACTTTTTGGATACAATTTGAAGCAGTGCGAATGTTTGTTGGAATTTTTTCTCGCGTTTTTATTAAACGGAATTATACCGAATAAAATTTATCAATTTTGTTTAACGTTTCAGAAATCATAAGAATCCCCAGACATGTAAAGAAATTAATTATACTACAACGTTCGATTTGATTTATAATAATAGTGGTACTCATTTTAGATCTTTAATGCCTCGTAAACCTTTCAAATTTATACCTTGCTTATCTTACCCGGCATTGAACTGATTTTATTTTGGTTAAAAAAATATGTGTGAGTTAATTATTGTAGTAAGCAGAACTTCCCGGTACTCCCAATTGTAGCGTTTCTGACTTACAGCGGTGGGCGTTAAATTGATCCAACCACACTCATTTTTGGTGACATTATCGACAGTGCCCATACAAACTGAGATACCAAATTTTAAATTTTAAACAGCAATATTAGCGAAATAATCGAATATTTTCATTTAATTTTACAAATAGTGGGTGTTATAAGTGGGCGTGGCAAAATTTTGTATGGCCTATTATTTTTCCCGGTGCATCTTTATACATATATGTTTCATATATACCGCATCAAGAATCTGCGCTATGATGGTGGACGTAAAATTGATCCAACCTTTTTCTAAAAGTGGGCATTAAATTGATTTAACTACGCCCATTTTATGAAGTTGTCGAAAATTATATTAATAATATAATAAAAAATCAGGGACGGTTAATTTAACTACATACAATTGCAGCTCCAAAATATTTTGAGGATAAATTATTGTACACCAAACTATAATAATATACATCTCCCTTATCAGATACAATAATAATATCGAATATTCTGATGCAAGTTTCATGTTTTATGTAGATCGACTTTTGAATCATTTCCGTACGACTATAAAACTTATGTACTTACAAAAAGGCATTTTTAAATAATATACAAAAAATAAATGCTACAAAGCAGCTGGAAGATTTTATTATCAAAAAAATATTGTTAACAACAATTTAAATATTAAATGCACTTCTTAAAACTGTTTTAATTCTAAGATAATAAATAAGTTTGACAATTTTTGTAATTTCAAAAAAAAACCAATGAGATTATTCAAATGAGTATTTTTTAAAAAATGGTTTTTAAACGTTTTAAGAGAGGCTTGCTCCTTAATGCTTTAGTTAACTTTGATGAGCGAAACACTGCTGAATTGAGCATTCGACACGCTTCTGGAGGAAACTTTAAACTTACTGCCTTGATGCTGATTGTCATCCTTCATTGAGTCCATTCTGAAAGTCATAAACCAAAACATAAATTTGTGAAACATTAATCCAGGACAATGTAAATAACAACACTTGTAGACATTAATATTATGTAACAACAATTAACAGCAAATTATCAACGACACTTGTAAGCATAAATATTATTAAACATTCTTGCATATGAATATATGTATGTATATATATAGCAAATTGAACATGCGAAAATATCTATGTATATTTTTTCCATTTGATTTTTTCAATTTATCATCACGATCTCCAATAGAGATTTTTTGCAACAGAAATAAAAAATTTGAATTAAGGTCTGAACAGGGTGTTTATGAATTTTTTAGTACTTGAATAAAAAAAATTTAATGCATAATTATATGAAATTTGGCGAAGCATGACCGAAGCATTACCTAGTAATTAAATCTGCTCACAGATTAGCCCGAGAAAGCATCCAAATAAATAAAAATTCAATTGAAGTACGCAATAAGTTAAGATGTCTTTAAATAAAGCAAGTAAGAAATAAAAGTCGGTCCTACAGACTATTACAAATGCACAACATTGCAAAATATCACAATCAAATTATCACACTTTTCAAAATAATATTTTATTTAAAGAAATCGTGAACCACATTAGATCAATATACTTAAGATCGTTTGTGTACCAACTTAACCAACTAATGTTGGGAGCGCTTAATTTTAACATATAATAAACAAATAACAAATGTGGACCACCCTATTCGTTTCCAAAATTTATTCAGTGGTTTCCATTTACAAAAATGTGTTTACAAAATTTAACTCAATATCTCTAATAATTCTCAAGATATATAGTGGGCGTAGTCATTGGCGGATTAGTTTCAAAATCTAATCCGTTTGTCTAAGGCATAAGATCAACCAGTGTACAAAATTTCAGCTCAGAGATATTGAGAACGGTTCTATCGCTTTCGTGTTAACAAGAAATGATAACAGACAAACAAACAGACAGATAGACAGACGGCCAAACGGAGAGACAAACATGGCTAGATCGACTTGAGTAATTCTCCACGTAACAAACATTTGACCAAACTCAATGTCCACCACTGTGTGGTGATTAAAAAATAAAAATTAGTTTTGTAATGGAATCAAATTTATCTATATACTATAGGATAACTTTTATTCTTTTGACTGAAGCAACAACAGCAACACAAATTCAAAGCTGATATTTAATATGATCGGTGCGTAGTCTGCGCATTTATACGCTTTGGTATGCCATTACAGTATCGTGGTGTAGCAGCGAAAAGCGACGTCGCAATCCAAAATACTATTTTTTTTTCTAGCCTTCATTAAGCGGACTTTTTGGTTATGCAAAATATATTTTTTGGTATGTTATAATGACGATGAAATGCTTTTGAAAAATTTTGTCTTAACCATAATGCAGTCAAAATTCGAACATCACTTAAATGACTGCGAATTGTTTTTGTACTCAAAAAGCTTAATAACATATGCCCTTTCGCCACCAAAAATAGTAATATTCGGCAATAATGCATTTATTTAAAACAAATATGTTTTATGTTATTTAAGCACCTATCACCAAACAAAATATGTATACAACCATCACCAGCATGCAAAGTATTAACATTAAAGGTTTTGTCTATTACCTAATTCAAAATTGAATCACTTCTAGTTAGTTACTCATGAATAGGTAAATTTAAACATCTACCACCAAAGAAACAATAAAAACGCATTACCAGCATGCAAAACTCAGTAATTAAAGTCATTTTACCTAATCCAAAAATTGCAACACTTCATGTTTTTGACAATTTTGCATGAAAATTTCCTCGTGCGAACAGTCTGACTCAGTTGTATGCGAACGAAACGACGACTTATCACTACGTAAGAGTCTTTTGAAATTGTTTCATAATACACAATATCATTATTAATATAATAATTAATATATATATATATATATTTATATATATATATATATGTATAGTTTTGTGCTTACCTTTTCCTTATGAGCATTTTGACTTTTCGTTTTAAAACAAAGAGAATAAAGATGATAATGCCTTGCGCTGCATTACACAAATCTGGTATATAAAATAGAACGGACCAAATATTCCACGAGCCGACTAAGTACGAAAGAACTTCCAGCGACCATGTAACTCCCATCACAACAAAAAGTCGTAAAAACAGACCAAAACTACAAAATATAATTAGTATTGGTTTAGGATAAAAACAAACTTATCTCAGTCAATCATCATACTTATCCTTTTGCAATGCTAAATTCCGTGAACTTTCCTTCTGTGCAACAACGCGCTCCATTTCTTTCTGGGCCGCATAAATTTGCATAAACGTTAATACGAACATTGTGATATTGAAAATTATCAGCAGTAAAAGTGGAGCGTAGAAGTAAATCATTGCAGACCAAGAGTGCGCTGAAATTTTTTGTTTCACATTAGTTCCATCTTAATTGTTTATGGTTTCCCATACTTACTGTTTATCCAACAATAATCTGCACCAATTCCGGGTTTCAGATTATCACTTAAACTAGAATATTGAACTAGAATCACCAAACTAGTGAGAATAGTTGGAAGACCCCATGCATACAAGGAGTACACATAAAACCGTTTATTCTGCATAAATCGTTCAACGCATTTTGTTCCACGAAAGTTGTTCCACAGATCGAAACTGATAACGCTTAGCCAAAAAAAGGCAGACATAAATGAGAAATACCCCGAAAATCCTAAAAAATAAAATTATCATTTTATTATAATTAGTAGAATTTAAAATTATTATTTTAATTATATATACCTAGAAAGCTGCATACCAGATCAGAGAACTGACTATCGAGCAGCGTTATTATCACCAAAATTGTGTATCCGACAGATAAACAAATGAGATAGCAGATCAAACACTTTCCATGCAAATTTCGGAGCTTGGGTATTAACAAGTAAACCAATATCGTCAGCACCAGAAATGGTATCGAAATAAGCATTGCTGTGAATTATTACTCATTATTTGAATGACAATAATTATGCTAAATGTGATGCTTAACTTTACCTATGCTATTGAGAGTCAACGTCACCGGTGCAACATACATTTCGGGGCAATTCATTGGATTTAAAATATAGATGTCATCTAACTTATGAGGACTTAGGCAATAATCTCGTTTTGGTAAATACGTCATGTCGAACAAACGTAAAAGAGTTCCATTCTAAACAAAGCAAAAAACATTAATACGAGTGTGGTCATTCATTACAAACTAAAACAAACTCTGACAAACTACTGACTTCAATTGGTTAATTTTACGTAACAAAAAAGAATTACTTATTAGCATAATTCACTTCATACTAACCTCAAATAATTCCCAATCATCGCGAATATCTTCCTGAGGTATCAAGTGATAAGCATCATGGCACGGTATACCTTGCTGGACAATAAACTCTTCCAAAACGTGCAAAGTTTGACGACTATAGAATAAAAACGTATATCGATTAGTATCATTATATTAGTGTATCAAATTATTTAAAAAATATTTCTAAGTAAATTGAGCATATATCTAGGATGAGGTGCCGAATGTGTACTTATACATACCTGCCATTGTTAAAGGTTACATTAACATAAGGCGAGTAATCAAGTTCCTGGGACAATTCCTGCGAACACTCTCGTAGTTCATCCTTTTTCAACTCCTTTGGATGGCAGCAAAACTTAATGCATGACTTTTTCTTACAAATACAGCCACGCAAGTGTTGAGGCACAGACGCCCGCGCTCCATCAAAGAGAATCTCGTAATCATATGTCCCAGTTAAGTCTGGTGTTAGCAGAACTCCCTCATAGAGGTACGAACCATTTTCGAATCTGACACTACCGGTTATGTTGACAGTATCGTCGAAGGAGCAGTTTTGTATATCCACAGCCTGAGTTCGAACGACAAATAACTGCAGCAAAATGGCCAGAAAACATATCTTGGCCCTCCATTTTCTTAAATTAATATCCATTTTTGTTTTGCTTCGGCGATAACGAACTGAAATGAAAAATTTAAACTTCAAGAACTAAATTAATTCTATACTAAACTAACCAAATAATTGCATTGCAATTGTGATTAAATAAAATTTGGTTGCTTTATTGTCCTAGTTTTCAATTTTAAAGATGAAGCATATTTTAAGGAATTAATTAAATATTTTTTTATATAGCAAGGTGTTTATTTTAGAAAAGTATTTCTTCTGAAATATTTTTAAAAAATATTAAATATTCTACAAAAATTGATTAACTATAACCAAGATTCATTGAGTACTGTTAAAAACTAAAACAAAGTCATATTTGGAAGGAAATTGTGGTTCACTTCCTCTCTGAATGTCCAGCCTTATGGAAAGCGAGAACGAAAACCTTAGGCAAACCACTCTTCGATGAACTTGGAGAGCTGTCGGGAATAATAAACTTAATTTCCTAAATCAAACAAAATGGATATAGCCAAATTTTTCTTTAGCGATACTCTGTACAACCATGGTAAATTAACGGCCACATGTACACAGAACCCTTTCATATTCTACACGGTGTGAGGAAGCCGATCACTATTGTTCATTACTGGATATGACGATTGGGTTGGCGGGAGAGAGCCGGGTTGCCTTAGTCCGGAGGTCTCACAAGGAAGATGTGGAATTAAAACGGCGCATAAGCGCTAATTAGGCTCGGACAACCACTGCAAACCAACCAAATCAATCCAGATATTGTAATTAATATTGAATTGTTGAAATCAATGTTATTTGTATTCAAGTATACCGGAAACTACAGTATATATACAAGTACATACATATTTCCATTCATCTGTCTGTCCGTCTGATCCAGTGATTAAAGAGACATCAACCAGAAATGTTGTGTGTGAGCTCCTACTGGAGGTTAAGTTATGAAATGAGGAAGATCGAGCCGAAACTACTTCCACCTCCCATTTAAACTCGACCTTCCTAGTTCAAATTTAGTATTTCACTTCTTAAAAGTAAAACGAAACTACTCACCAAAAATTGGTGTGATCGGATGGGAACAACGACTCACTATAATAAAGACAGATGAGACATATTCGTATGTGCTACAAGACGTATTTATTTTGAATGCCTCTAAAATGGTGTAGGGTATTTAATATGCGGCATAATCGAAGATAACTCTCTCTGATGTCTGGTAAACATTTTTATCATTTTCCGAAAAATAGTATAAACATTGCGGTTTAAAAAATGAAATAGAACACCTGGAACCGCCACTGAAAAGAATGCCAATTGCATGCCACATACTACAAGCTAAAATAGCTGCGAAGTTTATTCGGCTTATGCGGTTTTATATATATATCTATATACGAAACAGAGATTATATAAAAACACAAATTTTTAAATTATATACAAGTAATTAAAATAATTAATATTTTTATTAATTTATATATACGTACTTAGTCTACAATTTAAAAATATGTGAATAATTTCCTACTATACTATACTGTACATCGATCTAATTGAATTATTGTCAACAAATGTTTGTTAAATGTTGGTCGATATGATTAAATTTTTTTATCGACATTTTACTAAAGGTTCTTTTTGGTTTTTGTTATCTTAGAAGCTTTTCCCTGTGTTGAATTAAATAATTTCTTAAAACCAAAAATTTATTTTCAGTCATAATTTTGAGCACAAGGTTAAGTCAACGTAATTTTTCTTCTTTAGGCAGCGGATTGAACACCCGTTCGCATATATCCGCGTGCGAAATCTCATACTCGTGCGCGATAAATTCAAAATTTGAACAGATGGAACGACTGTTTTATCGGTTCAAACACAAACAATTCCATTTAATTCATGGAATAAAAATGTACATTAGAGCGCCTCACGCAAAAAAATCGCCGATGTTCCCATCGAAAAATAAACTTTTTATGCACCACTCAGTGGTGTACATTGGGTTGGTCAAATGTTTGTAACCTAGAGAAATACCTAAGATATACAACATATTCTTGATCAGAATCAAAAACAGAATCGATGTGCCATTATTTCTTGTTAACACGATAGCGAGAGAGCCGTTAGATATATTGAGCTGAAATATTATACTGGTTGCTCTTACGCCCTGAACGATATGATTAGATTTTGGAGCCAATCCGCCCATGACCACGCCTGCTATTTTAAATAATTCTGATTTCTTGTTAACACGATCACGAGAGAATTATTGAAGATATAAGGTTGAAACTGTTATAATAAGGAACAACTGATTTAATTTTGAAAACGTTTTCAAAATTAAATAATGGTGATCCATGTATGTAATTTTTTATTGTATGTTAAAGTTAAGAGCTCATAAATTTAATTGGTTATTTTGGTACATAAACGATCTAAAATAAGTTGAGTAATCTAATTGGGGTAATTTATGATTTAGAAAATTAAGGTGGTTCAAGATTTTAAATATTTTAATTTTATATTTTGTTTGTGATATTTAACAATGTGGTGCATTTGTAATAGTCGGCAGGACTGACTATAATTTCTCAATTGTGTTTGTGATATATATTTTTGTTTCATTTCGATTTGATTAGCACTAAGTACAGCTGATTCTTTAAAACGCTTAGCTCCCATGGGCGAACAGCGATCACGATATTTTTATGGAGGCGATCTAATGTACCTATACATACTCGTATGTATTTTCCCAGTAAAGTAACTCAAGTCAAAAATCTTATATTTAATTAATTTCGAAATACATACATACACAATGATTCCTTTTGAGCAAAATGATTCATTTATTTTTCAAAGTATCTTAAAACATGTTACTCAAAATATACAAATATACATACTCGTACATATATAGTATAACATATATAATTACTTTAACATATGGAAATGTTAAAAATTTAAAATTGCAATGCAAAAATGTCATATTAATTATTAATTATTTTGAAAGAAATTTAAACAAGTTTATTCCATGGTGTAGAAAGGTGAAAGTAAAAAATTGCCCCTTCTCCACCTCGATATTCCTTCTCTTTTTGGAAATTTAATTTTTAGAGCAGTTGACATGGTTGCTACAAAATTATCAAGTAAATAAAAGCAACAACGTACATAGAAAAACAAACTTTAAAAAAGGCACACAAATTAGGCAGATATCGAGGTGAGTTCGCTCAATTTGCAAAAAAAAATTTTAATTTTGAAATTGTTTTTTTGTAAACGAATATTTTGCACGAAATTTTCCCATTATTTTAAATGCATATCTAGTTCCTTTAATATTATTCACAAACTTTGCTAATTTTCAAAAATTTAAATATTATTATAAATGTTGCTTTACTAGCTGATACTTATAGAGAGAAAGTATCTTTTTAAAAGAAATTCAATTTAACCGATATAAAAAACAAAAGTTCACCACAATTTAAAAAGCCAAACCAAAACAACATTTTACTGCTACTTAAAATATAAAAATGTTTTTAATTTCAAACATAATTTAAAAAATTCAAGTTAAATTTGTTTTAAAATACAGTTAAAAATGCAAATTTATTTAATTTTCCAAAGTTTGGAAAGTAGAGCAATATCTAAGAAAGACATAAACATATATATATATATATTCTTGATCAAAATAAAAACTGAGTCGATTTAGCCATCTCCGTCTGTCTGGGATGATTTCTTGTTACCACGATAGCGAGAGAACCGTTAGAGACATTGAGCTGAAATTTTGTATACTTGTTGCTCTATGCCCTAGACGAACTGATTCTATTTTTTATGAGCACGCCCACTATACAAAAAATACAGATTTGTATTAAAGATATTGGGTTGAAACTTTGTAGAATATTTTCTGTTATAATATTCAATATTGGAATCGATTGAGATTTTAAGTATATATTAAAAATAACTTTAATTGGTTATATTGGTACACAAACGATCTTAAATAAGTATATTAATCTTATTAGGGTGGTTCATGATATATAAAATTAGGTGGTTCTGGGTTAAAAAATTGTTAATATTATATATCGATTTTTTTATATAAAATTTTTTTTTTAAAATATATAATATTGTTTATTTTTTTTAAATCTTGAACCACTCTAAACTGATAGTGATATTTAACAATGTGACACACTTGTTATAGTCGGTAAGACCGAATTTGTAATACTCTTTTCTTCTAAAAAGTTATTCATCAATCTTGAAAATAAGATTTGTTATTAAACATTTTAGAAAAACGTTTCTTTTGCATATAAATTTTGCAAACATTATTTATTAGTTATATTTTTATATACATATACACAGATTGAATATCAAATTTAATTAATATTGTCTTTGAATTATTTGTATTTCAAATCACACATTCTTAAATCGAATAATTTTTGATTACTTTTTAGGCAAGGCTTCGGCTTTTTTATGGCACTCAAACAAAGCGTTTCAATGAAACTCGCGCAAAGATTATAAACAAAACAAACGATATTTAAATACAACACATTTTTTTTTGCAAAGAAGATCGATTCGCCTGCTTTAACCCACTTGAACCGAACGCAGCTAATTCTGCTAAACGACTAAAGAAGGAGCTACAAACAAAGCAAACGCAAACAAAAGAATTTGCTCGAACTCGAGCTGAACATCGATACTCACAGAGACAAAGAACTAACGCAATTCTCTTCTGCCCAGCATATCGCTCATTTAGAGCAGAAATTTGTATTGTTCTCGATTTTAGCCAACTTTTTTATAAACCACTCGCTCAGTCGGCATATTTCGGCTTCGATGAAGCTAAAATACTCTCCACGATAGAATCATATGGGAAATGTGCTACAAAAAGCACATTTTATGTTGGTTAACAAACTTGAAAAAATAAACAATTATTTATCTAAAATGATATAGGGTATTTGAACTTCGGCACAGCCAAATATAATTCTCTTTGTAGTCGTATTTATGCAGCTTTCGCTCTTTTTGAAGTGTAATTTAATTATCTTTCATGAAGAGTAAAAATGTCTTATTTGAATTACATTTTTAAATAGTGGAAATGTTTGTTGGCCGATTTGGCATCCGTCAGTTTTCAGCTCTTTTAAGGTATAAATTCAGCTCAATGTATCCAACGACTTCCCATCGCTCTTATTTGAACTTCAATTGATTTTGATTTTGATTGTTTCAAGGTGCAAGAAAATCAAAATTTGGCCTGATGGTGGGCGTAAAATTGATCCAAACCCATTTTTGGTAAGTTTCAGATATTTAGAAACAATATTAGCGAAATAAACCAATATTTTTAATAAGTTTTACAAATTGTGGGCGTTATATGTGGGCGTGGAAAAGAACCAAAACCATCCTTGGCGTGAGTACGCTACAAAATTTCATTGTAATTGGATGAATGGTTTAAACGTGCATAGGGTACAAAGAGAAATACATTCATTAGATAAGTAAACTCGTTAGATTAATACTTCTAAAAATTTTAATCGCATCTGAAGCTATGCAGTAGTAGGCACGTAGTATACAAACCTTCCTTGATTTTCTAGCAATTATACGAGGGAATAAACATGACTGGTGTGTTAACCCTAATTACACATACATAGAACCAATCCTTCGTTACCCAGCAAACAATTTGAGTCTGAAAAGACACCTGAAAGATTCATTATTAGGAGCTTTTGTCCTCTTTCAGAATACAAAACAGAGTCGAAAAAGAGAGATTTTTCTTTATGAGTCTTTTCGAACACTTATAAGAATCTAAAATGAGTCATAAATAAGTATTTTTCGGATATTTTACAAACATAAAAAAAATCATAAAAATTATTTTAGTTCATTTTGACTACAATTTTATCCTTATGCTGATGATAGAATTTAATATTTGAAATATCTGAAATTTAAAGTTTAGAATTAATTATTATTTAATAATAAATCTTTACCTTTGGTGAGATTCGAACCACAGACTCTCGGATTTGAAGTTGCGTGTCCTACCGCTGTGCCACATCATATTAATACGCGAAGTGGTTTAAAAATGTTTTACTACTTTTTCGAGAGTCCACTGATACTTCATTTGTTTTCTAATAACTTTACAAATTTCTGTTTTTTTAACACAATACCCTGTGTTCAATGCCTGCGAGAGGCAACTCTCCTTTACTTTTTTATATTTTTTATTTCACTTTTTTCAATTTTTTTAATTTTTTATTGGTTATTCATTTTATATTTTTAATTAACATATTAATAAATCGTTATTATCGTTTTTTGCATACAAAAAAACTTGGCTTATAAAATCGTCAGAATTATGACACTTTTATGTGTCTTAAATAAGACGGCTCATAAAATCGTCGGAATTATGACACTTTTTAAAGTCCTAATTCTGAGCGCTCAGAAAAATGTTTGCTGGGTACTGTTGAACATACTCGTACATGTGCATGCATTCATTATGTTGTTGCATATGTATGTACGTTATTAATTACACCATAACACGATTGCCTGTTGGGACTTAGAGTTAGCGTATGAGTCATTCAAAGCTTAAACCATAGATTTTTGTGACACAAAATTTCATAAAAATCGATTTAAAAAAACTCGAATATTGTCAGATTTAACTTACCTTGGAGTAAATAAACTTATCGACAAAAATTAATTAGAATTTTATGCTGCAATTGCAAAAATAATTTAATTCGAATATATTTAACCAATTTTCTAATTATTTCAAAGTTCATTATAATATAATGTATGTCTGTCTCTCTGTCTTTCTGTATGTCTGTCTGTTGTTGTCGGTAAACTCTAGAACCGCTGAACCGATTTTATTAAAATTTGGTACACACAAACTTCAAAGACCGAGTTTTAGTATAGGTTAAAATTTTCCACTCCCACATTTTGGAAAATTAAGTGAAGACATTTGCGTATATTTGCTAATATTGCGTCTAAAAATCTGAAGTTATTCTTTAAACTTTGATCATGTATAGGGTTTGGTCTGGAAGTATCTACAAGAGAAATAAAATCTGCCACCCACAAAATATATTAATTAAAAAATCGATTATTTCACTTAAATTTCTTCCACAAAACTGAAAAATCTGAGTTTTGACTATGTGAATACGAGTACAATTGAACAGGATACATTATATTTACGCCCATTGTCATAACTCAGGAATTTTGTGTTCTAAGATGGTCCATTTTGATGTTAAGGAGTATAGTAGCTCTGTGTGCAAACTTACCAGAAGTGGGCGTTAATGGATCATTTTATAACCCACTACCATACCTCAAAAACTTAATGCACTAACATGACTACCATCGCATAAAAATTTGGTGATAATAAAAAAGTGGCATGCCCACTTCAGTTATACAGCGATTTCTCCAAGGAATTGAGAAGGAACTTTGTTGAAAGTTGGTGTTCGTACTTCGTGACCAAATCTGACATCACATTTAAAGTAATTATTGTACATCGGAATGTCCTGAATGCTTCGATATTATAATTTCTTTTGAGAAGTGCATAGTGGCCATATATTCAATATACAATACGAAAGAGCAGACATACATACATATATTTATTTCTATGTGTTTAAATCAAAAACCTTGTGTCTTTAAATTTGTTTAACATTTTATCTTATATCTGTCACAAAAAATTGCTTTTGATTACAAAAATCTTGACAACGCTACAAGTGCAAGTATCTACAATCATTCGAGTTCACCTTCCGTAAAACTGGCGCAGTACTGCGATGTAGGTGTACGATTTACTCAGAATGCCGGCAAAACTGGGCAAAGAGAGTGTCATAAATCCGCCAGCAGTAAAAATAATCGGTCGCTGTGAATTTGCCAAAAAAATCATGAGCGACTTCTTGAAGCGCATGTCGAACTGATACCACGACGAACTGTAACCACTCGTTGAGAGAGTTTTACTCTGAAATTTAATGTAAGTACAATATCCTTTTTCGCGTAAAACAAACAGCCAGGGAAATGGATTACGGTGCTTCAAACCTGTTCAAAGACGTCATTACCGAACCAGCAGTAGATGAAGAGCTGACAGAAGATACAACCACAGTAAAAGTAGATAAGTACGGCACCACTAGCCTCGCCACTGCCGACCATAGCCTGGAAACCGGTCATTGCGAATATCAGCAGAGAAGTGAAGAACTGTATTAGAATCGGTATGCGGAAAATTTCCTCAACTTCATTGCGCAATCTGAAAATAGTTAATTAATCCATTTATAACCACAAAGCGACTACATACGGTCAAGGATTTTGGCCTTACTCAATTAAGATGCAATGATGTTGGATAATCGAATTCAATAAATCTATGGGTCTCAATATATTGTATCTTTTGAATGTGGTGTTACCCTGATCGTTCAGCATGAGTTCATCAAATGTGATATTCAATATATTCAGCTGAAAGCGAATTTGATTGATTAAGGTGACGTTTAAATAATCGATCGCAACAATTTGCAGCGCAAAGACGAGAACACTGAAGCCCATATAGCCCAAGCTGAGGTTAGTTGATAGCACTTCAGGCAGTTTAGCACGGTAGGGAAAGATTTGTCCCGCCACGCCATCAGGATCTACAGGTATGTACATATATAAATTCCCATTGTATGAATATATTTAATCATATGAGCGAAGCTGTTAACATAATCACGCACTATAAAATAGAATCACCATTCCTAAAAGTCCGGTGAAACCAACGAGCGAAGCATAAATCATCAATGGAATCTTGTTCTCGAATTCACCACGAAAAAAAGCTTTGCGCTAAAATTTAAGAATTCAAAATGATAATTAAAATAATAACTTAATATTATATCACATTCTCACTAGTAGCTTTCGTTTTAAGTGATAATCTATCAAATTGAAAAAGTAAAGTTAAATAATAAGAACTATTGCATTATTCGAGATCAAGGGTCCTTTTAACAAAATACGTTTTTGTTAATTTTTAAGGCAACAACAATATAAAAGTATGTTAGCAGGTCATACAGCTCTTTCGGAAGGCGCTACCCTTCCTCATCAGCGAGCAAAGATTTAAATATTCAATCGTTCTTAAGTGAGAATTTCATTTATAGTGTA
Organism: Suillia variegata; assembly: GCA_949127995.1. Lineage (NCBI taxonomy): Eukaryota > Metazoa > Arthropoda > Insecta > Diptera > Heleomyzidae > Suillia > Suillia variegata. Next base: position 15,591,075 of record OX421845.1, on the reverse strand, counting down.
AAAGAATTATACACTACTCAAAGAAATGTTTTCACAACAGAAAATAAAAGAAAAATCGCCATCTTTGACTTTTATATTGTTGTTTTAAAGTCGGATGGGTATAAATATATATTGTATATACAATATTTCCTATACAACGTTTAACCATTTGTCTGGACTTAGGATAAACATGCACCAAATATCAAATTTTATATAAATTTGTCCAGGACTAGGTGTACAGATGCATCTATATGTACACCTAGACTCGTTCTTATACATTCTTGCTCTATTTATCGAAACATCAATGCTACCTGACTGTCGGAAACTACGAATTTCTTTGTGACGAACTTAAGTTTTTCTATAGCCTTGCGTATGTCCGAAAAATGATAGTATACATTTATGGTCTGGAAAGAAAAATTAACACGTACATTTAACATTTTATGTTGGTATATGTATGTATGTATATGAAAGTATTAAGAATGTGCTACCTTTGTTAATCCCCCGATGTGCGTAAGCGACAGGCAAGCATTCTGGGTCAAAGCGTCCAAATTATTCAAACACGAGATCAGATCGTATAGCTCAAATGCCGTGTAAATGACTGTTACAAAGGTTAGTGTAAAAATGCCGTACAACAATAAAACTGCCTTTAAGCCGGGCGACTCATTTTTCAAACCAAGTATGGGAACTCCAGCGATTTGGGCTAGCCAAATGTTAAACTCAATGGAACCAATATGACCAATGGCAGGATCCGATGGAAAAATTTTTGACGATAATTCCTCAAGTCGTTTCATAATGATTTAGCTTGGGAAATTTAAAGTTTTGCTTTTATAGCGATGTAAATCCTTTGACTTTATGTTTAAACATTTAAGATAATTGGGAGACATGCAATGGCGTTTAAATTAAAAATTCACCGGCGGTAAAGTGTTAAATTGCTTAATAACATAGTTCACAGCAAGTATGGCAGGAGATTAATTATGGTAATACGATTTGTATACTATGGACTTCTTTCACTTAATGCGTTTCAATTTTATTTGAGTGTTATTGATTACACCAGTAAATGTTGGTTGTCATCTGCTATTACACATTGTTGTACCCTTCGCCAAGCGCAAACACGTATCAAAGGGTATATTGTGTTTGTTCTACCATTTGTAATGCCCATAAGGAGGCGCGGTAGATATGATAATTTATATCCATTTGTCCGTACAGATATCGAACTGTAATCTGATATGTGAACTCCTATTCTCTAAGAAGAAGTTAAGTTCGAAGATGAACAAAATCTAACAAAAACTACAAAGTCTCCCTTTTTATGCGGAATAAAATTATAATAGCTTCTGTACAGAAAACCATTTCAAATTCAATATTAAGCACTCAGTTAAAGAAACTACTCACAGAAAATAGGCGTGATCGGATAAGAACAACACCTACTAATATAAATGTGTCACATACTAGTATGTGCGGATGTAAAATGGCAAAGGGTATGCGAGCTTCGCCATTACCGAAGGTAATTCTCTTAATAGTTTTTCTTAAGATTTACTGAAACTAGTAATCATTTATTTAAATGACTTAACCACTTATACAATAAAATTGTCACCTCTATCTAATTTCTGAAGTGATAGTACATAAAATAATTAGGTGTAATACAAAATTCTATTAACTCGGCATTACAATTTGTAAAATCAATTTTAAATGGTCAGAAGGACAAACGTTGATTGCATTAAACTGACGCTAACCAAATTATTTCATTTAAATATATTAACTTATGAACTGTTCATAGTGAATGCAGAAGCTGTGAGGGAAATTCTGGAGCACCTCCCCTGTTCCTGCCCAGCATTATCTAGAACTCGTTTAAAAAACTAAGTGTGACTGAAAATATATTTTGGGTGTAGTTTAATATACACAAAAATGATGTAATATTGTAATTAAGGAAATTGTGAATTTGAAAAGCAAAATGATTTTTTAATTTATTTTGTGTTTTAACAGTCGTACTTTTTTTTTACCTATTCACTTTGTAACTTCTTTCAGATTTGTTTATTAATTTCTAATTTAACAAGATTTCAAATGTCCTCTTCTATGTGGTCCTAGTCTTTGTCAGTTAAAGAAATCAACTTGTTATTCTACTACCATTAGAAAATACAGAACAGATTTTAAAACACTTTATTTGACAAATTCGAAAATAGTGATTTCTGATTTTAAACATTTTATATTACTACATACATGGATTTGTGACACCTTTGACGATATAATCAATTGTTTGAATTGTTTTTAAATAAAGTCGTGGTGGTTTTGAATATAAAGGTCAGTGTAAAATATTTTTTAAGGTGTCACAACTCAAAATATAAATACCAAACTTTCAACAATATTGGGTTTTAAAAACCAACTTAAATTTTTCAGCTTAGTCTACATTTGTAAACCCTTTTTCTACATCATTCACATTTTATTTGAAGAAATTATTTTGAAAGTTTCAAAACCTTTTTTTGTGTTGTGAATGAAATTTTTAACTTGCATGTTATGGCATAATAAATAAGTAATAATAATAAGAGAAAAGTAGAAAATTGCTACTCTCCACCTCGATACTGTTTCTCTTTTAGAAAATACTTTTTTTGTGTAGTTACCATGGTTACCACAAAATTATCACGTAAGTAAAAAAATAATAATGAAGTTTGTTGTCAAAAATCAAAATAAAAAATTTCAAAATAAGGGAAAAAAATAACACCGAAATCGAGGTGAGTTCGCTCACTCATTTCTACTTTCCTAACCTTCTATCATGATACATGTAACGATTTTGAAGTATGTGAACGATATGAATTTTTATTGGGAACAATGAAGAAAATTGTATATAAAATAAGTTTAAAAATTTTGTTTGTTTACAAAATAATAATAAGTGTAGAATGATTCTTCATTGAGTATGTAGACAATAAATGTAATAAATGTGAATAATAAATTGAGTATGCAGACCAACTAAAACTTTCTCCACTTTGTCACTTTCTCGTTATCACAAAATTGACATTCATTCTCTTTGCTACCTCATAAATATTTGTTATGATTAATGATTTTAATTAAATTGCGAAATATTTGACTCAATGCCAAAACTTTTGTCGAAATACATCCTTCAGTTAGTTTTTCACCTTCCATAAAACTGACGCAACACGGCAATGTAAGTGTACGACTTTTGTAGAATTCCCGAAAAACTTGTCAGAGAGAGGCCTATAAATCCACCTGCCGTAAAGCGGAATGGTCGTTGAGCATTGGTCATAAAGATTAAAAGGGACTTCTTAAAGCGTGTGTCGAACTCATACCATGACGAGCTGTAGCCACTGATCGAAAGCGTTTTACTCTAAAATTTTAGAGATTAATATTTTTTTTACTTAAAATATTAAAGCACTGAATCTGACCTGTTCGAAAACATCGTTACCAAACCAACAGTAGATGAAAAGTTCGCAAAAAATACAACCACAGTAGAAGTATAGGACCACAGAGGTTTTTGATTGCTCGCCACCAGAGCTCACCGTGGCCTGGAATCCAGTCATGGCAAAAATCACCAGAGATGTAAAAAACTGTATCAGCACTGGTATACGAAATATTTCTTCGACCTCATTGCGTAATCTAAAATGAAACAAGCAAACAAACAAATACAATTATTGTCGCAACCAAACTGAATGTCCACAACGCAGCTTACTCCATTAGAATGCAGTGGTGCTCAATAATCAAATTTAGTCGATCAATTGGATTACCGAATAGGGGCTTTCCCAAACGGAAGTTATCTTGAACGTCCAACATAAGCTCATCGAATGTTAAATTTAAAACGTTATACTGGTAACGGATCTGATTGATCATGGAAATGTTGAGGTAATCGATTGCCACAATTTGTAATGCCAAAATTAGAACACTGACGCCCATGTAGGCAAATTTCATTTCGATGGGCAACCATTCTGGCAGCTTTACTTTGAAAGGAAACATTTCGCTAACTTCACGGTCTGGATCTGAATGTATAGATATAAAAACCAAGAGAAAATTTCAGTTGTCAACTGTGTAAAGTGCTTAAAATTGATTAAAAAATGGTTAGTACACTTCATCTCCTTTTAACTCGGTTTTCTTTTTATTTCGCCATTAACTTTTTACACAGTCCTACCTACGGTGTAATAAATATAAGGTGAGGAAAGTAGAAAAATGTTCCTCTCCACCTCGAAATAAAAACAACAACAATAAAGGAAAAAATTGAGGTGAATTCACCCAATTTTCGTTCTCATTTCTCCTTTCCTCACCTTATAATTCTACCATGGTTTTAACTCTTTTTATGCAAATTTTCATCGTTCCCAATAAGTACCTAAGTACAATTTTATTTCTTTTTATGCCAGCCATAAAATACAACCCTGTAACACAGAATTAAAAATTAAAAACTCCGCGTCAAAAGGAGCTCAAGTGTATTAACTTTTCTTAAACATGTATAGTATATATTTACACAAATATATTAACATAGCGATTCCCAATAATCCTGTGAATCCGACTAGAGACTCGTAAATCGTTAAAAGAATTTTATTTTCAAATTCGCCAGACATAAAGGCATCACGCTAAAATTAATAAATTAATACATTCAATAAACTATAAATTTACTACTACAACAAATAAACATTAATGCAATAACATCTTTTTTAATAAGAGCCTCCTCTCGACGTACGGAAGTCGCTCGCTCGCCCTAGTCATCCTGATTTATGGTGCCGAAGAATGATATTTCCAGTTCAATTTTTTTTTAAATTTAAGAGCAATATAGACACAAATATTACAAAAACGTTGAAATCGAATTTGTTTTCGAAATTTTAATTTTTGATAAAGTTATTATATGTATATGATTCGAAAATCTGCATTATTTGAAATTGATATTAGTTGAATCAGATAACAAGTTTGAATATGGTAGCTCCGGTTTAGATAGAATATTGTCAGTTGATAGACAAAAAAAATTTCCACGAATTTTTGTTTTTATCCAAATACGATAGTTAAACAAAATTATCGATTTTTGGAAAAAACAAATCTTGAAAAAAATTTTTACTTGGTTTAAATTAAAATTTTTCAACTGACGGAAAAAATATTACATACATACATTTCAAATATCCATTTTTGTATTATTGATTTTTTGACAAGTCGTCAAATACAAAAATAATTTGTACAAATAATCTAATTTTTAAACGTCTTCTTTTGTAAAAGAATTGGCAATTTTTTTCATTTTCACACACAGATTAAAGTAAAAAAAACAGTATTTTTTAACTTTAATAAACATAAAAACTAAGGTTAGATTATTTTGCAATGGCTGCGGTTTAAAAGTTATACCATCCTGTACTGATTATAAAATTACGAATATTATTTATATTCGATTTGGATATATCTTCTAGGCCTTCGAAGAAGTACCTCCCCAGGTGAATAAATCGTTTGTAAGCCAATGCGGGACATGTACATAGAAGATGTGTTATAGTTTCTTCCTCATCCTCATCTCTACAGCTTCTACAGAAAATATTTGAGACAATTTCCAGTCTTCTTGATCGAGGACTCGTTAGACACTTAACTGTTTCGATTATTTTTGCTACTTCTAGACCGGGAAACATAAATTAGTCCGATGATATTTTTTTATTTCTGGACATTTCGAATATTCTAGTTAATAAATCTAGTATGTAACATAGAAATGTAAGTAATTTGTTCGATGTGGTCATTTTTTTTGTCACATAAGCAATCATTTAAGCTCGATTTTGATTCATCTACCGTTATACAAAAAATTTAATATTATTATCATTGAAAAAGTTAACAAATCTTTGACGGTAATTTTATTAATAACTTTAAATATTATTTTTTTACTCATAACTGAATAATAAGGTGGTTGGTTAGGAAAGTATAAATGAGAATACTAATTGTTCGAACTCACCTCGACTTCTGCCTGATTTGAAAGTTTTTTTTTATATTCTTGACAAAAAACTTCGTTGTTGTTTTTATTTACTTGATAATTTTGTAGCAACCAAGGCAACTTCACAAACATTTTATTTTCAAAGAGAGAAACAATATCGTGGTTCAGAGGGAGAGGGACTTGTTTCTACTTTCCTCACCTTATTCATATTTATTACATCATGTTTTAACGTAATTTTGACAACTTGATTTTTTTTTTAATCAGAAGTACGTTCATACAACTGTGTTTAAACATTTGAAAGACTATAAAACTGCGATGGCTACAATTTTACATATGTATATGAGTACGGGTATAATTTTTCAATATTTCTTATATAAAATTATAGAAAATGTGGACATTTCCGAGATACAAATTTTAGCAGCTTTGGAAGATTATTTAAACAGTATTGTGGAAAACGCAGGGCAGGTTGTAAACAGGCGGAGGCATTCAGTCTATTTCTATTTTTTTAAGTAGCAAATGCGGCGGAATTTTAGAATGTTTGAAAAATTGATATTCTAAAACCAGAGAAAGAACATTTTAAAGACGGAATATAAGAAGGGTAGCAGAATGATGGCAGGTTTTTGGAATATTTTGTGCAGGAATATTTTCATTTTATACTTTTATTTAAATTTCAATTCAATTCTACAGAAAAAATATTCAAAATCTAATGAATTTTGATATTTTGTTAACATGTTTTGTGCTTTTTTCCTATTCAATTCGGCGCCCATAGTATGTATTATATAAGGGTATATATTTTAATTTAGAGCTGCCATTTTTTAATAAATGCAAACTGTTGAAAAAATTCCCATAATTCGGTACTCTGCCCTTATAAAAATTCTTAACTTTATTAACCCACCTGTGAGTCAGAAAGAACGAACTTTTTTGTAATCAACTTAAGCTTCTCAATTGCTTTTCGAATGTCCGACAAATGGTAAAATGTATTTATAGTCTGAAAGTATTTAACAATGTTAAAACTTCATCAATGAAATACATATTAATATTGTATATATAAACATATATATAGAGCTGTTTTACATTACGAAGAAATACATGAATATATGCTGGCCTACCTTTAGCACTCCGCCAACATGCGTTAATGACAAACAAGCATTCTGGGTCAAATCATTCAAATTTTTAAAACTCAGGACCAGGTCGTATAGCTCAAACCCAGTGTAAAAAAAAGTAATACATGAAGTTAGTATAATTCCATAGATCAAGAAAATCACTTTTAAACTAAAAGACTCCGTTTTTAGATTCAGTATGGGTACTCCAACGATATTGGCCAACCAAATGTTAAGATCGATGGAGCCAATATTCCCTTTGGCGGGATCTGATGGAAAAACGCGATTTGTAAATTGTTTAAGCTGCTCCATGTTGAGTGGTCAGTTGAATATAAAAGCGAATCACACAGGACAAGGTATTTATATACCAATCGCAACATACTGACAGTCGTTACTATGCACCACTCGGTGGAGCATATTGTGTTTAGGTAAAAGTTTGTAACGTTAAGATATAATGAAGATAGAAATAGGCATTTAAACAAGTATATATGCATATATATTATTGATCAGGGCCGGAATCCATTAATTCGATTATAGATTACCGTTTTGCGCTATTTTGAAAGCGATGTCAATGGTTCGACGACATAAGTAATTCTTCAAGTATCGACTATCGTACTTGGCACCGACCAAATACTAAACACAGCTCCAAAAAAGACACAATGCCCCGAAAACATCAAACAAACGCAGCTCCGACAAGTGTCAAAGCCATTTGACGTTTGCGTTGCAGTTATAATATTATAAACAGATATTGGAGAATAGTGAGAACGAGTATGTGTCCACTATTAGTTCTCACCAAAAAGGATTAGGAGATTAGGATTTTAAGCATGCAACTTGCATTTTGTTGGTTGGATCTCTTCTGCAATTGTCTCTGCTCATGGTTCCTCATATATTAACAATGAAGAAATTCATCGCATTTCAATTTGCAAACGAGACTGCCGATGTTCCAAGCGACACAACTTATTTAGTCGAATAGCGCCGATAATCCTACTACCCCTACATTATCGTCAATTCAACAACGTCCTTTGGTCCAAAAGCACAAATCTTTTGGACACTTTTTGCATTGGATTTGTAATTGGTCCAAACCTCAAAATTTCATGTTGGCTTAGTTTTCATATTTATATATTTTCCATTATTCACTAAATTTTTTTTCCTAAATGTTTCAAAAAAAATTTTGAAAACGATAAAAGAAAATGGCTCAAATGATTGTTATCAACATTCGATTGCACTATTAAACGAAAAGTCGAAATATTCAAAGGAAAAACAATAGGATGCTATCGTTTCAAGTAATCCGATCTACCTCGTTTTGAAGCGACCTAATCACAAAACACAACTCTGATAAATGTCGAAACGCATTTGACGTATGCGTCGTGGTTTATTTAAAAAAGGTCAAAGAGGATTAAGAATTCGTTCAAATCGTGCAAATTGTTTGTTTATTTAGTGTGGAATTTCTCATTTAATTATTTCTGCTCCTGCAGCGAGCCATACTCATGGTCCTCCGCATCTATTAACAGTGGAGAGCTTCATTGCACTTTCAGTTGAAAACGAGACGCCTCATCTAATGCCGGTGCTCCAAACGAGGCAACGTTTCGGCCACTTGCCAACTGTACTTAGCGCGAAGACGCGGCCGCTGCGACAACCATCTCCTTCATTTCCATTAATTCAACAACGTAATGAGGTGCACCGTTAATTTGTGCTATGCTCTTCTTTTCGCGGATATTTTGGAAGTGGTTGGACCTTAAAATATCATGTTCATTTAACTTTATTTTGATTTGAAATATTACTTTAAAAAATGAAATCACCTTTTCTTTATATTTGTAAATAAATTGTGGGAATATTTTCAAAAGTGTACGATTAATGGCGACGTTCGATCGAGAAATTGAAAGGCGTGATGCAAAAACGACAGGACGTTATCGTTTTCATACAAGAATCAAGTTATCCGATTCCATTCCTGAATCGTCCTAGCCATGTCTCTTTGTCCGTTATCATTTCTTGTCAACACGATTTGAACACTGTCTGCTCTTATGCCTGAACTGGTTGGTACTGATTAGTTTTTAGAGCCAATCGGCTTAGCGAACTGTTGCAATGTTGAAAACAATCGGGTTGAGAACATTAGGGCGGTCCATACTTATCCATTTTTTAAGTTGTTAAATGAAGGTTTCCTTTGGCAAACAAACCTCCAGCAAAATTTTGATTAAATTAGGTCGGCCCAAAATTTCAAATATATTAAAAATTTTGATTTAATTTTTTTTCATAAAATATGTCCCTATAATAATGTATTGCATATATAACAGTCAGTAGGACCGACTATAATTTCTTACCTGCTGGAGAATTATTCGCTCACTGTCTCGTTGACCTTCAATCATATTGAAGGATATTTAATTCAAATATTTATGGGGCGTGAACGCTATTAAAATCAGTGTTAAGTGTTAAATTGTATAATGACATGACACCTGTCAAATTGTTATAAATAACAACTTTGTCGTCAAAAACTCGATACGTTAGTATGTTAATCTAAAATACTTATTATATGCACACACATACATGGGTAGGGTTAGTTGAAATATATCCGGTGGCCAATTAAATCCCGGAAAATTGAGATTTTTTAGTTTTATTTTACACGACAGATATTAAAGGTGTTTTTTTTTATTGATTTAAACATTGTTTAGAAAGTCGTTTGTGCCTTTCTTGTTTTTAATTTGAGAAGGGTAATTCGGACCGTTTAAAATGTATCTGCAGATTAAATCGTTTTTTAAATTTGTTTGTTTTCAATACAAATGTTATAAAATTACGAGAAATTTAAAGTACTATTGAAAAAGAAAAGTCTAATTTGAAAAAAAGTGAATTTAATCCCTCTAATAGAAAATATTTTCTAAACATCACTGAACATATGTCAAGAGTATAAATAGTAGTTATGTACTGTGCTGAAACATAAACAATTTGTTTAAAAGAACATAAAAATTTCTTTAATTTTTGGGATTTGTTGAATAACTGGGCACATATCAACTAACCCTTAATAAGTCTTTTAAGTAAACGTATCGACTTATTGTGTGTGCTTAGCGATAAAGCTATTATTTATAACAATTCAATAGGTGTCATATAATTATATAATTAACCACTCGCTTATATCGTCGCTGACACCCTCAAATTTAATGTCCTTAAATACAATATTATGGGCTGACAATAAGAATAATAATAATAAAGTAAGTCATTGCCAGCGGCATAATACTAATATCGCGTCACATGTGACTTGACCACGCAGCATGGAACAACTCAAACAATTTACAAAGCGCATTTTTCTAGCAGATCTCTCTGGCTAATGGGGACATTGAAGTCATTAATCTTAACAGGTGGTTGGCAAATATTGTAAGAGGAACCACACTGGATCTAAAAGAGGAGCCCTTAGGTATGCGAGTGATTTTAAAGCTATCGAATCTAACTAATTTCATATAATCCTTTTTTATACACAGGGTTTCTAATTGTCGTTTTTTTCCTGAATAATTTGATCCAGAGCGCTTTGTCTGTCAAGAACGCATGTTGGTGAAGTGGCCACAATATATAAAAGTATTTTTTAATTATGAACTTAAGTACAACTATTTCAAAAGGTCCATTTTAACTTTCATCGCCACAGAAGGTACTCAAAGTGATATATAAAGAATCCAGTCGAGGGTACTTAGCCTGACCGCCCGATACAAGCCTACTTCGCAGTCCTCGAGAAAACGGATTTTCAGACCGATTAAAGAAGTTAAAGCATCGCTAGGTAGAGTGTATCGAGCTAAAGGAGACTGTTCAGAAATAAATAGCCACTTTTTAAAAATTTTCGTTTTTTTTTAGGCTAAGCACCCTCGTATAGAAAAATGAATGTATCTTTCTTTGGAATCTATTCGTTTTTAGTCTTGCTCAGAAACGTAATGCTCTGCGGTGATACAAATTTGTTATGAAAGCTACCGGGCAGGTATAACGGAGAGTTACGAGAAGTTCTGCATGCTGAGAAATTGAAATTTTTTGTGAAAGTGTTCAATTTACCATACATAAACGGATTTACCGACAGTTTTGAGAGCTCAACCAATAAATTTAAAAAAAATCGATTACAAAAATTTAAATAATTTATGTGTTATTAGGAAAAATTACGCTTCAGAAGCGTATAGAACAGAACATATATTAAGTACGTAACGAATTGAAACGCAAAAAGGCACCAATTGTGGATGTGAGACCAACTGAGATGTTCTCCACTCTGTATTTACTTTATTGTCATTCAAGTTGTATAAGGGCGCTACACACAAAAAATAATTTTTTTATTATAATTGAAATTTATTTTTTTCCTTTTTTATTAAAATTATTATAATTTAAAGGTCAATAAAACATCCCCACGAACATCCGCACGTATCTAGTTCAGAAGAACAGCCTCTGCAAACAAAATTTTAGTAGGCAAGTGGAAATCATGTGAAACTAAAAATTTCGGGGGCAAATTAAACCCCATTCAAAGCTGAGAAAATAATGGTTTCAATTTTAAAATAACAGTTTCCAGTTTTAACATGTTCTTCCGTTTGTAACGGCTAAAAGGAGGCGATGTATGTATGACAGTATATACATATATACAAATGATCAGTGTCGAATTCTGAGTCGATTTCGTTTGCCTGTAATATTTTATAATAACAATTAAATAACTGTTTTCTTCTCTTATTGTTAAACAAAATTTAAAAAAATGTTATTAATAAAAACTGTATTTATTTTAAAACTTCTATATTGTTTTTGTTAATTCAATTTAATTATTTTAAGTTATTGTCTAATATAATTTAAGATGTAATCAATTAAAAAGCACCTAGCAAATGTAACCCCTGTATATTGTATTCACAGCATGTATATAGTGTATATCTTTTTATCTAGACACCTTGTTTTCCAACTATATATTCCATTTTCAATTAATTATTTAATTAAAACAAACAACTTTTTAATTGAAAGAACGATTTTCTGTTGTGCGTCTTGAGCGTCTAGTGGAAAAATTTGAATTCACAGGCACAGTACAAAATGTTCCCGTGCCAGTGAGACAAAGAAGTGCCCGTAGTGTCGAGAATATTTCTGCCGCTGAGGCTTCAGTTCAAGAAAGCCCAAATATGTCTTTCACACGTCGTTCTCAAGCGTTGGGCATCTCTGTGACGTCGTTGTGGCGAATTTTGCGAAAAGATCTTGGCCTACATCCTTACAAGATCAAATTGACGCAAGAACTGAAAAATTATCTTCAGCGATGAGGCTCATTTCTGGCTGAATGGCTTCGTCAATAAGCAAAATATGCATTATTGGTCAGGCAGCAATCCACACGTACTCCATGAGTCATCATTGCATCCTGAAAAAATTACGGTTTGGTGCGGTTTATGGGCCGGCGGCGTCATTGGGCCGTACTTCTTCCTTGATGATCAAGACCGGCACGTTACTGTGAATGATATGAACTTGGAGGACAAGTGGTTCCAATAGGACGGCGCAACAAGCCACGCAGCGAATGTCACAATCAATTTATTGGAAACCATGTTTGGTAGACGTGTTATCTCACGAAATGGCCCAGTCGATTGGCCGCCTCGGTCGTGCGATTTGACGCCGTTAGACTATTTCCTGTGGGGCTATGTCAAGTCTATGGTCTATGCCAACAAGCCAGCGACGATTGATGAACTTCGTACGAATATCGAACGTGAAATTGCACCAGTATCGGCCGATTTTTGCTTGAAAACCGTCGAAAATCGGGTTCAGCGTCTACACTTCTGCAAGCGTGCCCGTGGTGGCCATACAAAAGAAATCGAGTTCCATACATAATAGCATCGAATGTACTTTCACAGGAATAAAGAATTTCATTGATATCCAAAACCGTTTTTGTTTTATTTAAAAAAGCAATTTTGCAGCGCTCTTATTGAAAGACCCTTTAGATAGCACTGATTATTCAAAAATCACACACAGATGGCAGGCATTATTACTATTATAAAATTAGCAGCACTGTTTCAGATTAAGTTGCCAATGACGTGCAGGTGGCGCTGACGTTAACACTCTTTAGTGCAAACACACAACGGTTTTATGCTAATTGTTTTATTTGCACTTATAAATATATTAAAGACAATTATAATTATTAAAGCGCACAAATTACGCAGCAGTTTAAGATGGCAGTTAAAATTGAATTCAATGTTTTTCGCCAACTGTCAAAATAGCAGCTATGCCGTATTGTTGAAATTTGACTGTTGATAAATAGGTGGCGGACAGAGTTGCCACAACTCGATTTTGTTTAATGATGGAGGGAGAAGTATGGAATATATTTCAAACTATACAAGAGTGCTTTACACCATTTTCGTACGAAGTAAAGAACATGAAAGAGATGCGAAAATATAGTACTTGGCAGCACAGTTTGAAGAATAAGTTGGCACTACTGATGTATTAAAGAAAAAATCGAGTTGGCGAAAAATAAAATGTTTTAAGTTTGGTTCGGTTCCAGTTCTATCGAGTTAGTTTTAAATACTAGTGTTAGTTATAAAATCTAGTTTTGCGAATCTTCTGAAAATAATTTTATTAAACGCTAACTAAGTTCATCCTAATTTCCGGCCTTTTCGTAATACTGTTTTCCTCTTTCTTTTGCGCGTCTCTTCGCTAGTGTCGTTTGCGGAGGCGATTGTGTTACAAACTTTTTGTTCTGTGTTGAAGTG